>OX438769.1:4714807-5028840 GCA_949316455.1 Acleris holmiana | reverse complement strand
GTATATACTGCAGTGTCAAGTTCAAATTAACCAATTATTCACTCAGCAGAAAGAAATTTGTAAAAAACCGGCTTAGTAAACCGGTAACCTCAACTCAAACCAAAATCGATTCAGGATTGGGGTCAATGACCGAAACTGGTTTAAATTTTAACCAGTTTTCGAGCTCTGGCACACACTCGCCGAGTCTCGGGCCGAAACCGACCGGGGCCTGGTCATGGCGAGACGAGATGAGAGCGCACATTCGCTTTCTCTGGATGTCGGGCGAATGTGTACAGCCGGCATAGTTACTAACAATTTAAACTACTCTATGTAAAGTTCAGCGAAGTTTAATCCTTGAAAACTGTGTTTTAATCTAACTACCTAACGTTACTAATGTGAAATTTTATGATGGAGTTTGAATGTTTATGACTAAATCACGTACAAGCTGCTAAACACATAAACTTAAATTGCCCTGAGTGTATAATTATAACATTAACTTGCGTGTATTTTGACTTTAACCCACCGCCAATCAGCAGTGTTTGCGTTGTTGTGTTCCAGTTTGGAGTTAAGACGACTGAGCTTGGATTCTACACAGTAATAACGATATAGTCTTTGACGTGTTTCCGCATTGTCAGCGATTTGATAACTCTTATATCATTTACAATAGTGGCGACTGCGACATAAACGATTCTAAAGGACGTCAAACGCGATATCGTTATAACGTAGTAGAATAAAATAAAATAATAGCGCAGTAAAATTACAAGTATACACGACATGTATTCCATCTTAGTCTGTAGCTTTGGCAATTCATTGGCAGGCTTAAGATTGCAGTATTAAGAATGCAAATGGGAACTTATATTGTTTCGGGCGCCACAGACCTGATTCCTATGGTTCTGGCAGAATATCAGCGCTGCAGTCCCTGCAGCATTCTGCTGAGTCAGCGCCATTTCACAACACAACACATGGCTCTCTCGCCGCATATATAATATTATAATGTTTATTTTAAGTTTCTTGTTTTGTTACTATTTTTCTTTTTTGTCCTTTTTTTATGCTTTATGTTTAACTTAAGAGCCTGTGTTTGTGTTTATGTTCAACTAGCGACCCGCCCTCGCTTCGCTCCGGATTAAAGTTTTATACATATAAACTTCCCTCTTCAATCACTCTATCTATTAAAAAAACCGCATCAAAATCCGTTGCGTAGTTTTAAAGATTTATGCATACATAGGGATATAGGGACAGAAAAAACGACTTTGTTTTTTTGCTATGTAGTGATAAAGGTTTTATGTGATAAAGGTTTTATGTATCTATCTATCTATCTATCTATGTACAGGTCTGAGATCCCGTTATTGCATATTATTATGTACACGAATTTATATATTATTATTTATTTTGGTATTAGTTGCAATTGTATAAAAAATAATACCTAGTCCGTATTTATATTTTTTTATGGTTAAACTTTACTCCTGGGATGCCCAAGATACAGTCTCAGCCTAGTTTAGGATCTGCTGGAAATAAGACTTAAAGAATATTTAGTCTTTAGGATAATAAATAACTCCTATTCTTATTTTGACCCCATATTTAGCAAAATACTAAAATTTCAAGTCTATGTGGATAGGTAACTTTTTTAGCAGAAGTAATTGTCCTGTCAGACAAATAAGTACTAGCGCCAAATTTCAGGACGATCGATATTAATAAGTAATATTTGATAAAATTAAATGATATTTGAAGGCTGGATGAAATATTCTAAATACGGGACGTCAGCTTAATATTAAACAGTTGGAGAGCAAATTAATAATTTTATTGTTTCCTTATCAAAGAGGGAACGGTTTATATTTTAACAGAAGCTTTACCAGTCTGTAATATTACTGACAGTTATTTAATTTCAGTGGATAATTTAATTGAATGTATCACTTCGCAGAATTAAAATTTTATATGTAGAAAGCTAATTTCTGCTGTAACCCTACTGTTTTCAGATATTTTTTGGCGGTCACAGGTGTAACCTAACCTAATCCAAGTAACTCATGCTTAAGATAATCTGAAAACATTAAGGTTTCAGCAGAAATTAGCTTTCTATAAAATGAAAATTCTTCGAAGAGATACTACATTCTATGAAATGAGTTTCTGTAAAACAAGGGGACACCTTAAAAACTATACGATATCATGTCTAAAGTAAATAAAATTCACCAATTAAAATAGAACCCAAATAAAAAAAAAAAAAAAAAAAATAACAATCGTTACAGGTGTGTCTCAGAGGCTGAATAGGTTGCCCTATACATATACAAGCGACGACAAATGCGTCTTACCCCATAATTACTTAAGTATGACGTCACAATTGAGTTAATACTCTGGGTACGACGAAAAAAATTATGGCAAAAACCACAAAAAATTGTAATCCTAGATCACAATAGATCAATCCTGGTCGCAGTGATACTAGGCTTCGGAGCCATGAATAGCCACTCCCTGAATAATAATAATCCTAGTCGTGAATAAAAATCGATTAAATATATAGTTGCCATACAATACTTTTTAATTTATTTTTTAAGATCTCAAATGTCTATAAATCATTTCTGGTTTTTTTCTTTGTTGTCTCTTCGATATATCAATTTCCAGGCATTTCAAACCTTATTTATAGAGCAAATAGTAAAATTCAACATGAGTCATTAATTTAATTATCCCAATAAAACAAAGCAAATAGACTTAGTAACCACAAAGGCTATCCCTTAGACTAGGGACTTTGGGGTACCCATCCCTTAAACTAAGAATGTCTCCCAGCTCATCTTTGAGTTAGAAACGGTGGCACAAGACCTTAGTGGTTAACTTAAAACTTTGTTCCTATCAGGTAAAACTATGTCAGTGCGACGCTTTAATGAAATTAGCGGGTAAAGGCGGCCATACCAGGTTGGCAGCGCGCCAGTTCTCTGCTAACTACGTCGGTCATCTTTGTTCAAATACCTGCCTACTGTAAAATGGTTTGATATTTTGTTTCAATTAGAGCTAGCATTATTTTCAAACTCAAATTCACAACGTTGTTGACAAAAACTAAACACAACAAATATAATCCTTTTTTTTTTGACAAGCCACGCCGCCAAAAAGTCATAATAACCCATTTAAATGTGTTTCGTCTTAGACGCCTAACTACCTTAATCGATATATTTTATCGCCACCCTTGAAAAGGTACCATTGAGGAGTTCCGGTGGCCATCTGTCGTCTTCATCATCATTTTCATTTCACCAAATGATACTTTCTGAATGAAAACTAGACTTGTTACTGAAAATACCAAAATCGCTATATGTATGCTTTTAATTCAAATTCAAAAATTCAAATTCAAATCGTTTATTTCATTAAATGAGAAATGGAAAAGGTGTAAGCACAGCTTGGCTGGATTAATATTTGAGGAGTTCCCTCGATTCCTCATGGATCCTCTAATCAGGTACCGATTTGGTGACAATGGGATCCCCTCGAGGATACCCTATCAAAAAAAAAACTGTTGTCTGTGAAGTTAGTTTACTGGCGATCATTTTATGTGATAACGCATAAGAAAACATTGATAAGCCGAAAGCTTATGCCGATCGTGCCTCTCTATCGCTTGTTCCGCCCTCTCGCTTGCACGCTCGGCTCAGGTGGAACGTGACAACGACTCACGCTTTTTTGTGCGTGCAGCCGGCGTTCACCGATTAACAAGACGTTATCACGTCAAAAATAATTTTAAAAATTGATCCTCTATTGATGAAGTATTCGCGTAACAAAAACAAAAAAACAACATGCAGTCGATTTGAGAACCTCCTCCTGTTTTGAAGTCGGTTAAAAAACTAAAAGGTAAATGAAGCGCTGTAGTGTGAGGTCAAAATGATCAGCTCAGTATGTGCTGTAACCGGAGGCACAGCGCTGGGCTTTCGTTCTATATTTTGGTCGACAACTTTTGTTTTTTACCCCAGACCAAAATCGTTGTTATTAGTTTCACGTGTGTATTTGTGTCTCGGTGTATCTGTGTGTAAACGAATAACCGATTTAGACCCCGAAAGCTAGTTTGATAAGAATGGCTTCTAGCTAAGTTTATGGCAATCGGTTATGCCGTTTAAGAGATATCAACTCTGAAAGACTGCTATTACATCTGGTTTTTTTTTGATAAGGAGAAATCACATGAGCACTCAGGCCACCCGATGGTAAGTGGAATCTGAGACCCATAAACATTTGAATTCTCAAGACTATAATCTTAACACTGCAATCCTAAGACATCAAATGCGTTGCCATCCCTCAGACCAGGATGGAATGCCTCTACGCTAGTAATTGCACCGGTTGTCTTATCCCGACACTGAAACACAACAATGTAAACAATGTTGCTTGGAGGTTGGTTAATGGATAAGATGGTGATAGCGGTCCGGATGGAACCTTTTTTATCTTTAAATAGATATAAAGCTGTATATAAACTTGTAATGACTGAGTTCCCAGGTCAGGTCGCTTGAGGACATAATACCAAACATACAAGAAACGATGTAGTTAATTCGATGAGGTTGCAAATACAATGTTACTAAAATGGGTATTGGGTTTTACGGGGATAAAAAACAAATCAACAAGAACTAAGGCAATGTATTGCCTTAATTAAGCCTGTGATGGTTCCAACGGAAGACCAGCGCTAAATGCCAGCATTACGCTGAGTCGGGACAATTTCGTGTCAACATTCTTCTTGTGCATATTCCTCTAGTATAAAATATTTTTCTTTCTTCTTTTCCAACTTATTTGGCATAGCAAATATATTACAATACAATACAAATACTCTTTATTGAACACCAAAAAATAAAAACAAAACACGGAACAGTACATTTAAATCATAGGTATACAACAAGGTAACAACATTTATTCTACAACTTTTGAAAATAACTTGTTATTTACTAAATATGAATGAATTTAGATTTTCCAAGCCAGCAATGTATTGCGAAAACTACGAAGTTTGTAGGCTGACGGTAGATGTCAACTAGACTATTGGATGGAGTACATTGAAAATGCTATTTAGTTTGTTCGAAAAAATCCCAAATAATAAATTACATATTTTGTAAAAGTTGTAGAACAAATGTTGCTACGTTTATACAGTAGAAACGATCCCTCAATTTATTCCTCCTATTACAGGCAACACCCAGTATAGTAATTTGTATAACACGGGGATAAAACCAGTCATTTTAAGCAAGTAAACTAGGCAACCGACATAAATTTCCACAATCAGCCAGTGTAGGTATAAAAAGAGAACGATTTATCAGTAATATAGCAAATGATCCGTACTTTCTCTGCTCACAAAATTATTATACTGTATTATTTAACATTGAATGCTGATTTAAACTCGTTATTTAATTTTGTTAATGTTTCTTTGACAGTATTTTATTTCAGGCCCCTTATAATTTATCACAAGTCAGCCAACTCTCAGTTCTTGTCTTTATAATATAAAATATTTAATCGAGATCGAGCCGAAACGTAATAGAATGAATTGCGTATTATTGAAAAGAATACCGAGAAATATACGTCTCAGTTCTAAAGGCATTGTTCCCGTTATATGAAGAAAAGGAATTCTTGAGTATCTTTAACTGTTTGACAAATTAAATGAATCTTTGCAGAATCTTGCGAAGAAAACGCTCGAATAAAACATTAAATATCGCTCTTACATTTAAAGAATATTCAAGTATATAACAAGTATTTTTAATAAATCACATTCTAAGGCATTGGCGCACCAGCCAAGACGCCGGGTTAGTGTCCTAGAGAACCTTAGAGACTTGTCAGAGTAATTCGAACTAGACATTTTAATTTAAATCGTATCTCGTAAACGCAAGGCTTAATTTTACTTAATTAAAATAGATCCCATTTTGAAGTGAGGTCTTATTTACTCGGCTGTTTTTGTTCTGTGATCGGTTATCTAGTTGAGTATTGTTAATCAAATAGATAGTTAACGGCTATGTGAGAAACAACATGACACTTGACTTGACTATTTGGTCTCAGGATTGCAGTCCGGTATCTTATCGCAAACACTAAAAACGTCTATGTACATGCACTTAGCACATTTTGTCTTCTAGACCATCGATATGTTCACCCCTTTCTTAACTAGTAATCGAGAGCGAGACGGATGGTGTCGTAGCGTTAACGTTTGTAGAAACGAATGCCGCTTAGCTATAATGCTCAGATCCCGGAACACTATTGACTTTATCATTATGTGGCCTCTTATAGTTATAGGCACTTACTGAAGTATCGTTAACGGTCTTGCGTAAGTCTGTACTATGTCTGGGTCTAGGCTCTTTTCCTTTACTCCCTCCGTAGGCCGTTGGTTGGTGGTGAATAATCCCTCGATTTGCCCCACGACAGCCACTTTCTGCCGTAATACCAAAGAAGGCAGCTAACTGCAATGTTGTAGTCAAAGCATTGTATACGCTATTGATAACCACATTAAAATGCTTGTACTATTACTGTGTGGTTGCCGGGTTAGAATAGTGCCACTCCATGTCATCCCGTGGATGTCGTATGAGGCGACTAAGGGAATACGGGCTTGTAGTATACTGTTAGGCGATGGGCTTGCAACCTGTCAATAATACACTAGGAAACTTCTTGTGTGAAATGTGGTTACAGAATTATAAACAAGTCTTTTAAGAGCTGTTGGTGTTTCTGTAGACTTGTGGGAATGAAGGCGTGATGTTATGTATGTATATAATATGTGTTACTGTGCGGGTGATGTATGTATACTTAGTGGTGGTAGAACCTTGTTCAGGGTCCGTCCGGATCGTTACCAACATCTTATCCTTGAACCTACCACCAAGCAGCAATATTTGCATTGTTGTGTTCCAGTGTGGGGATAAGATAACTGGTGAAATTACCGCATGGGTCACACATTCCACTTACTATTATGTGTGCTCGTTTGCCTTTTTCAAGTATAATAAAAAATGATGTCCCCCGTGTGGTTGACGGGTTAGAATAGTGCCACTCCATGTCTTCCCGTGGATGTCGTAAGAGGCGACTAAGGGAATAAGGGCTTGTAGTACTGTTGGGCGATGGGCTTGCAACCTGTCACTAATTCACTAGTAAACTTCTTAGCCTGTTAGTGCAAAACGTGGTTACAGAAATATCAGTAAGGCTTTAGAGTTGTTGGTATTTCTGTAGCTCTGCCTACCCCACTCTGGGAATGAAGGCGTGATGTTATGTATGTATGTATGTATAAAAAATGAATTTAGCTCCCTTCTTTCATATCTCGGCAGTTTTATGAAATAACCGTCTTTTTTCTTTTTTTTGCCTTCTGATTTAGTAAGAACCATACTTAAAATTACAAATAGCTTAAAGCACTCTCATGCTTTCTTAAAATAAATAAGTGTCCCCTGAAATAGAAAACATAGCCCTTGAAATTTTCCTCCCTAAAGAACAAACTTCATCTCTGTTTGCGTAAAAATAGATTTTCTCGCTTCGATATTTCAAGCTTCTTTACTGGCATCAGGCGGTTCGACGATCAAAACGAGAAAAGTTGATATTAATGAATTGTAATTTTTCGTCATAATAAATTAGCATAAGTCTTTTTAGGGTTCCGTAGTCAAACTAGGAACCCTTAGAGTTTCGTCATGTCCATTCGTCCGTCCGTCCGTCCGCAGCCTAGCGCAGAGACTCTTAGTACTATGTAGAAAGCTGTAATTGGGCATGAAAATGCATATTAGTCACGTCAACAAACTGGTACAACAAAATGTAAAATTTTCTTTTAGGTACGTTTCGTAACCTGGGGATGTATGATGTTTTCTCGTCTACCCCATAGTTTGGGGTGTCGTTGGATAGGTCTTTCAACTTTATTGGTTTGTGAAAACACTTTTTCGATCAAGGGATCCGTTTATGAAATATTAAGCTTTAAAGCGAATTTTTTTATTAGAGGCAAGTGTCCCCGCCTACAGCTAAAACTCCAAATACTAAAAATCTGAAAAAAAACTTAAATTAAAACACTTATAAATAATTTATAAGGAAAACTATCATGACTAAATAGACATCATTGGTTCATGAGATACAGGCGATTAAACTGTTTGTACCTACTAAAATCATCTAAGACGGCACCAAACGAATTAAATAGGAAATTTGTTATTAGGTACGTGTTGATTTTTATGTTCATAGTAAGTACTAAACGGCTTCGGAACCCTACACTGAGCATGGTCCGACATGCTCATTCCCGGTTTTTCATTTATTGTAAAGGTTCTATGCAATTGTAATAAAGGATTATCACTTTTGGGTGAATTTCAACAAGCGTCAAATTATCCTAATTTTGGTGTTATTTTTTATTTT
Organism: Acleris holmiana; assembly: GCA_949316455.1. Taxonomy (NCBI): domain Eukaryota; kingdom Metazoa; phylum Arthropoda; class Insecta; order Lepidoptera; family Tortricidae; genus Acleris; species Acleris holmiana. Next base: position 5,020,578 of record OX438769.1, on the reverse strand, counting down.
CTTAGCAGGGTTTACAATTAAACGTTTAAGTGACGTCATAAGTCATTTTAAAAACAGTGTTTAAATGGCCCTTTATTATACCAAGTGTTTTTTAAGACATACCTAACGATTTTACTAATTATGTACCACCAAAGTTGTTATTATCCACCAAAATTACTTTTCTTAGAAAAACTCACGATCAATAATAACATATCGGGCTAATTAAAATACAATCGTTAGGGAATCTTCCTTGTTATTTTTGAAAATCCAAAACGTAAAGTTTCTAATATAATAAATAATGATTATTTGTTGTTTAAATAATTTTGGTGGAGACCAGAAATTTTGATAATTTTGGTGTTTCGCAAAAGCCACCATAATTGTACCACCAAAATTATAAAATTTATATTTTTTTTTTAATTAAAAACAAATGTTTTAGTTTAACAAAAACTTAACTCGTTACAGTTAAAAAGACATCATAAACATACTTGAAAAAACTATCACACAACAAAACTTTTTGCGAAATAATGACTTATCTAAGTTATCACGATTAATAAAGTGTATTTCATACCACCAAAATTAGATACTTATGTGCTTAGCGGGAAGACGCAGAAAGATGGTACAAATCTTTCACCGTTTATTGCTGGAGTGAAACTGAACGAACATCTGCCGCTATATTTGTTTGTTTAATCACGTTTCGTTCGATCATAAAATCAATTTTAATATTCACCACCAAAATTAACTATTTCGCTTGGACAGTTTTATTTACACTGCTCCCAGTTTCCTTTTACTTGCAAATGCAATAATTGATACATTTTAAAATACCTCAACTAATAAGGAATACAGATAACTAAAATATAAGTCTAGTTGAGGCTTAATAAGTTTGTACCACGACATATCAGTATATGCGGGAAGTACAAGACACGACACCAAAATTGATTTTGGATTGAAAATATTTTTTTACGATAAATATAATAATAATAATAATAATAATAATAATTTATTTGCTTAAACATGGTACATTGGTAATAAGTTAATAATAATTTTAAATTTGGCTCAATATGGTATTTTGAGTAAGATTATTTATAAAATAAATAGTTTTCCAATACATGTACTTTACACCCCAATTATCACGTCCGCCGCTCAAAAAATGTGGTTGAGATAATTACCCTTTTACTAAAAAATCCATTTTCAATGCATTATCTCTTGCGTTTAATATCCACTTATAGGCATAAAAATATGTATCCACTGTAGTGAGAGGAGCAAAATTGTACATTAAAATACTGTCCACATCCGATCCTTCCAAAAGTTTTTCTACTATTTTTGTTCGTTTTAACGACGAAGTAAAGCTCGTAGGAGAAAGACAGCCGAAATAAAATCATTCTATTAGTTATTGAATTACACATGGAGCAACTGAAAAGGTATGTCCACCTTATACTAACTCTCAAAACAGCACCCTTTCCGAGCTCTGAGTTGACATAGCGATGTAGTTCAGTTTACGTGGAGAGAAAGGCAAAGTACCGTATAGCTCTCTCTTTTACATTCATCTTTCACTAAGCTGCAAATTACTCATCTGTCATAATAAGTCCCATTTTCAGGTTTTTACGCCATACATGGTGTAAAAATTATCAATAGCATAATATTATTTAAAGTTTAAAGGAATGAATGGATGAATTTATGTATATTTAGCATAAAAAAATATCTCAAAAATAATGCAATCAACAACTTAAAAAAAAAGATCGCCACTCAGCTTGGTCTCACAAATTATGCCAATGGTTATGCCAAATGGTTATGATGCTCGTGGTGTTTGCTTTTGTTAGATTGTTCGTGGATTGTTCAAATTCAACCAACAGGAAACAACAGGGCAATTACGAGAAACAACTCTCCGCATCCAGTCAACTATAATTCAATAACTGTACAACTAAATGAAGTTGGCATAACAAACTTAACCAGCGGCTCGATCGGCAATAGTTGGAGTTATCTCGTTTCCAGTGAAGTTACGCCGAATGTCGCTCGCTTCGGCAGTCGGCACACTTGCTAAAGTTGGTAACTGAATCTAGCTGGCATGCAGCCAGGGCTCCGCGTGTTAACATGTACCACTTACGTTTGTGGATGATACAGGTAAACTAATATCGTTGTGACAGGGTTAACTGGAAGAGATTTCTATTTTTACCCGACTTCAAAAAAAAGGAGGAGGTTATACGTTCCACTGTATGTATATTTTTATGTATGTTCCGCGATTACTCCGTACATTTTGCAACGATTTAAAAAAAAACCCCCCGTGTGGTTGCCGGGTTAGAATAGTGCCACTCCATGTCTTCCCGTGGATGTCGTAAGAGGCGACTAAGGGAATAAGGGCTTGTAGTACTGTTAGGCGATGGGCTTGCAACCTGACACTAATACACTAGTAAACCTCTTAGCCTGTTAGTGCAAAATGTGGTTACAGAAATATCAGTAAGTCTTTAGAGTTGTTGGTATTTCTGAAGCTCTGCCTGCCCCACTCTGGGAATGAAGGCATGATGTTATGTATGTATGTATGTATGTTAAAAAAAAACGGTGTTAGAGTATACTTCCGAGGTAGTCCCATTGTCACCAAATCTGAATCTGATGAGGGAATCTTTGAGGAATTGAGGGAACTCCTCAAATATTGTAGGCAAACATATAGCGATTTTAGTATTTTTAGTACTTGTACTTGGTGAAGTGGGACTGATGATGAAGAATGATGGCCACTGGAACTCCTCATCGGTACCTATTTCAAGGAAGGCGAAAAGATATCTCGATTAAGATAGTTGAGCGACTACAACGAATAATATTAACTTAAAGTTTCATATCAACTTAGAAGTGGGACTACGTAACAACGTATTATGATCACTAAAAAGTATAAAATAAAATAAAAAAATAAAACAACAAGACGACATTAAAATTAAAATAAAAGTTTCAATACGTTGAAAATGGAATCCCTCTGTGTTAGTACATAATTTGATAGATTTTTGCAACGTTCAAACATGACAGTGAAGTGTCAAACCACTTAAGTGTGCAGCTTGCAGGAAGATGATAAACAACAAAATAAATGTTTTAAAAAACAAATAACCGCCTTCAAAAACACAAAAATAACTTCTTTTAAAATTGTAAGTCGGCGACCACAATATTTTCAACAAAAAAAGCCGACATCAGTGAGACTAACCTATTAAGTAGGTACCTATTTAGTGTTTTTTCAAACACTTATTTTTTTTATCATTTTCCTGCAAGCTGCACACTTAAGTGATTTGACACATTACTGTCATGTTTGAACGTCGCACTAATCAATCAAATTACTAGTATAGAGAGATTCCATCTTCAACGTATTGAAACATTTTTTTTTATTTAATGTTGTCTTGCACCGTCATGGGTAAGTATTATAATTATTTTATTGATTTGCTTTTGTGATTGTTACAAGTTTTTGACATGTTTTCCTTTCTAACTACGCATTTTATTTTTCTTACCTTTTTAGACCACCCTACTACGCATGACATTTTTATTTTTATATTCATCTATACGAGTATATATGAATGAATTCCTATTTCTCCTGGTCACGGCATCACGCATGAACGGCCGGACCGATTTCGCTAATTTTTTTTTTGTTTAGTTCGTTATTTATTTTGTTCGTTATCGTCAGGAGAAGGATCTTATGAATGAAATAAAAATTAAATTCACCGGGAATGTCAAAAATTGGCAGCGGGACAAAGCCGCTGACGGGTAGTTAGTTGTTTTATATATTATGCTAGGTTAAGTTAAACAATACTGAATAAACAACTTTTATTTTTTTATCTTTTATCTTTATCTTAGTTATCTGGGTTGGCAACGTATTCAGGTCAAAGGTTAGATTTGCAGTCTTGTGATTATAGTCCTGAGAGTTTAAATGAATATGGGTCTCAGTTTCCACTTACCATCAGTAGGCCCGAGTGTGCCTTCTCCTTCCCATACAAAATACAGCGTCCACTTACCATGCCATACATAACAAGGTCAACTGTTTGATTACAAGAGTAGATTGTTCAACAATTAACTAAAGTAAGTCACAATGACACGAGATATTTATTATGGATGAAGTTCGAGTGTCATTATGGCTTATTAGTTTCCAGTTAAAAAACTTTACTTTTCACTTCGATTGCAAGATAAGTAAATTTTAAATAATTATAATTTTAACGTAAACACGTAAAAAATTACAACTTAATAGCGCTATCATTCTCTCAACCTATTACTGGAATGCAGAATGAGACAGCAACATTTTTTTTTTGGGATTAGAACCAAAAATAGTCCATAAACAACATTTCCGAAACAGACAGCCTGCCTTCCACCGGCTCCACCGCGCACTGCGACGACACGGGCAACATCATCAGGTGGCAACATGTATCTGGCTGTTTGTTCCAATGCTTTTACTACGAAGGAAATTAAATAAAAAAGTACTTTATTCCCTAGGGAGTAAAATGACACCTAAGTTCCTAGGGATTATGATTATTTTTGGGATTATGGATTGGATTGTCTTTTTAGAACGTAAGAAGTGAATTTATTTATTTATTTATGTACACAAGCTTAAACAGCTTATGGTAATTAAAATCAGTTTTAAAACGCTATATTTTAGTTGTGGTTGTACAGTTAGGCCTTATAAGTACCTGCTCACTTTTGTAACTTGTCGCCTTAACGCCTTTGACAGATTAGTGCCGCAGTTCAAACATGAAGTTAATGTGACAACGGACAACAGTGTGCAGCTACTTACAGTGTTCAGATAAGCTGCGCCATGTACACTGAAATAGCAACTGCTACCTTGCAAGTGGCTTTGGCTCCTCAAATGAAGTCAATTTAGTTTCACCTTTGTTTCAACAAAGGTAAAGTTGATTTTATTTTTCAAAATTGAAAATGGCATTTAAAAGCAAATTTAATGGAACTTTATTTCCTGAGTGGTATATCCAAATTCCCACTCACAAAAATCAACCTGTGATATGGTGGATCTAACGAGGATAATTAATTATTAAAAGAGAGTGCCAATTTTGCGAGTTTGTATCGAACCGACATGCAATCTCCGGAATTACGGAACCTATTCGTTTTATTTACATAATTTGAACGGTTTTTTAGGGTTCCGTAGTCAATCTAGGAAGCCTTATAGTTTCACCATGTCCGTCCGCCCGTCCGTCCGAAGCCTACAAAGCTGTAATTTGGCATGAATATGCATATTAGTCGTGCCAACAAAGTGGTACAATAAATAGTAAAAAAAAAAAAAAAAAAAGGTACCCCCCCCACACGTAACATGGGGATGTATTTTTTTTTTGGGCGTCTACCCCATCGTGTGGGGTATCGTTGGATAGGTCTTTCAAAAATAATATTACAGGGTTGTAAAAACAGTTTTTCGATTAAACAAACCGTTTATAAAATATTAAGCTTTAAAGCGCTAATTTTTGTTAGACTCAAGTGTGTCTCGTCCCCCCTTACACCCAAAAGTACAAATGTAAAAAATCTGAAAAAAAACATAAATGAAAAGACATAACGAATTTTAAAGGAAAACTATCATGACTAAGTAGACATCATTGGTTCCTGAGATACAGGCGATTAAAGTGTTTATACCTACTAAAATCATCTTTTTGCAACCAATTGACTTTAAAATAGGAAATTTGTTATTACTTGTTGATTTTTATGTTTGTAGTACTTAACGGCTTAACCCTATACTGAGCATGGTCCGAAATGCTCTTGCCCGGTTTTATTTGTTTTTACCAAAATTAAGTGAGGGTAGGCCGCTTATTATTAATTCGTTATCTACACTAATATTGTAAAGATGAAAGATTTTTGTATGATTGTAACGAATAATTTAAAAAACTACAAGAATGATTTCAAAAATGATTTCACTCTTATAATGCTAATTATAATGCTGATATTTCCACGTGGACGGAGTCGCGGGCAACAACTAGTTATCAATATAAACAAACCGAGTTTCAAGTCCCACCCAAATCGCTTTTGCTGAAAAATCGTGCAATTGCAATACGGACAAAGTTTATAGACAGGATATGGTTATGAAATAAATTGTATTAGTTTGAAATTTATTTGAGTCTCCTTCACCCGTCTCGAAAATAAATCCAACTTTCATCACGTACTTCATATACTTTTTATTAAACTTCAACAGTTTGTTATTTAATGACTAAAACGTTGCAATTCAGTTTTGAACAAGTAACTATGATTGTAATTTTAGTGTAGAAGTTTAAGATTAAAGGACCATGGGCAGAAATGTCCCCCCTCCCACCAACAGAAATGAAACATGTCTCATTTAATAGATCTCAGCAACATTATGTATTTTTTTAGTATGGAGACGATCACCAGATGTATGGGGTTTTCTTGGAAAACCATAATCGTATCGTATGGAATTTGTTTGAAAATGAACACATATATGGATGATTTGCCTTATTTGGCCATTGTTTTCATTAAAAAAATCCCATTGATTTTGCTACTAAAATAAGTATTTTGTCTTTTTTTGGGTCCTTATAAACATATAGACATGTATCCCGTTACTGTTGGTGGGGGGGGACAGTGCCCATACAAATTTGCCCATTGTCCTTTATGTAGGTAACACATAAATTAATGACAATGCAATATTTTTGTCTGATCGCTGATTTGATAATAAATAAATAATAGAAATTTATATCAGGGACAATTTCACTCAAATTGAGCTAGACCCAAACTAAGCTCTAAGTTTGTACTATGGCCCCTAGACATCGATAAACTTACATACATAGAAAACATCCAAGACTCAGGAACAAAATATGCGCTCACACCACACAAATATCTGCCCTTTTCGGGATTTGAACCCGGTACCGCTGCTAGCTTCTTACGCAGGGTATGATAATAATTAGAGAAAGGATTTGAAGTACCTAGCGATTACAAGTTTAATATACAGCGTGTAAATTTCATACGGGCATATATTTTATCCTGACGTAGTTAACGATCATACAAATCATGTGAGAAAGATATTTTGTTGGTAACTTTTATTATTGAGGAGCAGTAAATTTTTTAAAGTTTGTTTAGGAGCAATGTACGAAGTGTGCGAGCGTCCATCGGTCGTCAATGTATCGCCTGTATCCAAGTGCAAGGACGAAATGTGTGGAAACTAAATACCAATCTCAGGCGAGTGCACCGCCTGCACCGAAATTTTTGACTTTCATGGGTGAAGTAAACAAATGGCGAACCATAACAATTCGTGAGCATAACATGACTATTATGTAGATGCTTTAATTTAATTGCGCAATGTCATACATTGCTTGCTGAATTAATTAGTAAGAAAAAAAGAAATACAACTAATGTTGCTGTTACACACGTTTTTATGTTAATTAGGGTGTATATTAACTATTGTTAAAATATATGCCCGTATGAAATTTACACGCTGTAGATACGACTAGTGCTAGATGTATAGATTTATTTATTAGATATCATGTTGTTTATTGATCTTATTCCTTACCGCAATACAATCTTATAGATAACTAGCGACCCGCCAGCGGCTTCGCCCGCTGCATTTTTTTTTCATATCACTTAGGGGTATGAAAAATAGATGTTGGCCGATTCTCAGACCTACCCAATATACACACAAAATTTTATTAAAGTCGGTCGAGCCGTTTCAGAGGAGTTCAATAACGTACACCGTGACACGAGAATTTTATATATTAGAAAGAAGATTAAATTCAACAAATGTTATTTTTGCAACAAAATGTATGTAAAGAAAATTATTTTATTTTATTTAAAGGAGTTTTATACAGCTCAAACATAGTAGATCCTATTTATTACGCACCTTTTTGATAGTTCCTGTCAACAATGTCACTGTAATAAATTGAATGCAGACGTGTATGACTCATTGTTTATTTTTCGGGTTAATTTGCAATATTATTGTCATAATTTTACAATGCCCCAATAAAGCACTGTAAAACGATGGAACAAGACTTTCCTGGAGTAACATTTAATGGTACAGAATTATACTGCAAGTGTTGTGAACAGTTCCCAAGTTTTAAAAAAAGGAATATGCCTAAACATGTCGCAACAAAGACATCAAAGCGTTTATCTGGTCATTTTAGCAAGCAGGAGAAACAAAAAAGTTCAATTTAGAACTGACTAAATGAAAAAGTAGAAAAATATTTGATTATCCATTATCATTATGTATCATCATAAATCCTATGTGTCGATATACATACATACATAACGTCACGCCTTCATTCCCAGAGTGGGGTAGGCAGAGCTACAGAGATACCAACAACTCTAAAAAGACTTGTTGATAATTCTGTAACCACATTTTGCACAAATAGGCTAAGTTGTTTACCAGTGTATTAGTGACAGGTTGCAAGCCCATCGCCTAACAGTACTACAAGCCCTTATTCCCTTAGTCGTCTCTTACGACATCCACGGGAAGACATGGAGTGGCACTACTCTAACCCGGCAACCACACGGGGTACTACTACATATTATACTACATATTATTATTACCTTTATATAACCTTTGTACAGTTGATATAAAAAATAAATACTAACTTGTAGTAGTCTTATCCATATTAAACTTGTAATCGCTACTTCAATTCCGCTCTCTATAATAATGATCTGTTTTTTTTTATTACATGACTAAAACAAACTATCCATAGGCCTCCTGATAGTAAGTTAGCTATATTGTATGTCGTGTGGGATGCGAATTTTATTTTATTTTTCACTAGATAAATGCATAGGCACGTGGCAGTGTGCCAACTCCGCCGAGTGCAATAAAACGTGATCTTATCAAACTGAAGTTTCCTGCTTACATTGCGACACTGTCTGTACTTTGAGAACATTTTGTACTTTATACTTTTAACATAATTCAGCCAACCTGAAAGACTACAGGCTAAAGTTTAAAATGTTATTCCAAGCCAAAACATATTACTTGTATACTGGGCATCTATTCTACTGCGTTAAAATGATATTACGTTTGATGTGTTTTAGTCACAGAATAAGTACTAAAGCATAGAAAGAGCGATGAAATAAAAGGCAACATACAGATAGCTGATATCCACAGTCTTATTAGGATTCAGAGTGCCAAAAAGAGACAGTTCTAAATGCTGAAATATTACGGTCGTACAATGTTGCACACCTTTGCATATGTAAACTACGTTAATGTATGCAAAGATTGTATAGGCTAATGGCCTAACGAGCTGCCACGGGAACTAGGGTCAAATACGTCGAACTGGAACTAGGGTCAAATATTATAATTAAATTATTAAAATGACAGCCATCCAGGGTTTAAGTTGCTTGTAATAAAAGGACTCAAGTCACACAAAACACACTTTTATTTTTAGGGTTCCGTAGTCAAACTAAGAACCCATATAGTTTCGCCATGTCCGTCCGTCCGTCCGCAGCCTAGCGCAGAGACTATTTAGTACTAGAAAACTGTAATTTGGCATGAATATGCATATTACTCACGCCAACGAAGTGGTTCAATAAAATTAAAAAAAAACTATGGTACCTCCCCTTCACGTAACAAAGGATTGTTTTTATTTTCGTTTTCCCTATAGTGTGGAGTGTCGTTAGATATGTACGTCTTTCAAAAATATGGGTTTGTGAAAACAGTTTTTCGTTTAAGTAATCCGTTTATGAAATATTAAGCTTTAAAGCGCTAAGTTTTGTTAGACTCATGTCTCCCCACTTCAGCCAAAACTACAGAGACTAAAAATCTAAAAATAAACTTAAATGAAAGAACATAATTATAACGAATTTTAAAGGAAAAATATCACAACTAAGTAGACATCATTGTTTCTTGAGATACAGGCGATTAAAGTGGTTATACCTACTAAAATCATCTAAGACGGCACCAATTGACTTAAATAAAAAATTTGTCCTTGTTGATTTGTTTGCAGTACCTACTTAACGGCTTCGGAACCCTATGCTGAGCATGGTCCGACATGTTCTTTCCCGGTTTACCTTTTTAAATCTTTTTGTATTTCAATATAATTTTTAATTAAGTACTTGAAAATTTTGGTTGTATGAAATGTCCTTATCATTCATATCTCCCATAAAGCCAGTAACTATGTTTAGCCACTATCCCAACAACACGTATCAATGTAGTTCTAAACATGGAAATTCCATCCCGGAGCAAACTCTTCAAGTAATGTTTACTCCGAGCCCTCTGAAAGTTTCTTTGCTTTGCCCAATTCCTCTTTGACTGCGTTATCCTCTTGTAATCACATCTTTCCTTACCCTCAAAAAGGAGAGAAAAACCGGCCAACTTTGAGTCAGACTTGCACACTAAGGGTTCCAGCCCCCTTTTATTTTTATTTTTAATATTTTATATTAAGGTAGTATAGGTGAAAAACTTAAGTAAAGAACTTGTTGTATACATGTCGTTTTGTACAAAAATAATACGAATCTTACGTCAAATTCAAATATAGAATGTCGAACGGTCTATACAGATGACAGGTTTTAAGTTTTTCACCTATAATACTTACTATTTGAAAATTTCACGTTTCGGTTACACGGTTCAGTTCAACAGATATAGTGATTGTTAAGGTCGAGCAAACATTACGTTATCTTGTTATGGAGATCCCTTTTTTATTTGTTGTTAAATATATACTATGGATCGTGAGATACAGTCCGGTGACAGACAAACGGACGGACGGATGGAAGGTAGACACGAAGGATGCAGGACTTTTGGCCACAGAAAAAACAGTTTCAAAGTACCTATGGATCGAGGAGATCCACACGAATTTACGATACTGATAAAACAGGGTCCCGCTGGCACCGCGCGGGTATGAAACCCTAAAAAGTAACTTATAATTTAGCCTAACTGAATTTATTTTTTCCACTATAGTTCAGTTGCTAGTAACAAGGTTTTATTGGTTACTTTCTTCGAAAACTTGCAACATGATCAAATTGCAAACAAACTTACTTGGATTATTATTAAATTTTTCCAATGGCTTATCTGGGTTTATTCATTGCAATCCTATCGGGATTTGTCCAATTTACTAGGAAGAGACGCAGTCTCCAGACATTAGGTATGTCTTGGATATGGGCTTCAGTTAGTTTGGTTTTATCAAAGTGTATTTACAGTAAAACCATTGTTATAAAGTTGGTGTATAAGCCTTGTGTATTGTGGGTGTATCTACAGATCCATACTATTATTAAACGTAAAAGTAACTCTGTCTGTCTGTCTGTTTGTTACGCTTTCACGGATAAACCACTGAACCCTTTTTTGATTAAATTTGGTATGGAGAGACTGTGTCCCAGGGTACTTTTTATCCCGAAAAATTAGACAGTGCCTGAGGGAATGGCGATAAACGAGTTGTACAGTTTTCCTTAAAAAATCTATTAATCTATAATATGCTCTTTCATTTAACTTTTTTTTCTGATTTTTAGTACTTGTAGTTTTGGCTGTAGGGGGGGGGGGGGGGGAGACACTTGAGTCTAACAAAAAATAGCGCTTTAATGCTTAATATTTCATAAACGGATTGCTTAGTCGAAAAACTGCTTTCACAAACCCGTAATATTTGGAAAACCTATCTAACAGCACCCCACACTATAGGGTAGACGAGAAAAAAAATACATCCCCACTTTAAGTGTCAGGGAGGAGGGAGGAGGACCCTAAACAAAAAATGTTTTTTACATATTTTTGTACCACTTTGTTGGCGTGGCTATAATTCATAGTCATGCCAAATTACAGCTTTCTAATACTAAGAGTCTCTGCGCTAGGCTGCGGACGGACGGACGGACGGACATGGCGAAACTATAATAAAAATAATAATAATAATAATAAAAATAATAATAATCACAGGACAATCTCACACAAATTGACCTAGTCCCAAACTAAGCTCTAGGCTTGTACTATGGGTACTAGAGAACGATAAACATACGTATATGGAGAAATAAATACTTAAATAAATAGGAAACATCCAAGACTCAGGAACAAATACTCGTGCTCATAAGGATTCCTAGTTTGACTACGGAACCCTAAAAAGGTCAGCATTATGTTATATTCTACTCAATAATACCTTATTGCCTTTGACATGTAACCGCAGAGTTGTAGGTATTTTTTTAGCCCTGCCTACCCCACTCTGGGAATGAAGGCGTAATGTTATGTATGTAACCGCATTGTCAACACTTAATTGTACTAAAACAATTACATTGCAAAAATATTAAAATTACAGATATAAAAGTAGTATAATGGCGAACTTATCCCTTTAAGGGATGTCTTCCAGTTTAAAATTAAATACAACAAACAATAGAATATAATACTGAATTATAGAAAAATACATAACTAAATACAAAATGCATCCCTGTATAAATAAATAAATATAAATGAAATACTAGGTCATAAATCATTAGGAAAAAGTAAAAAGTAGAGAGGTTTACAGATGAGGAGACGAGTCGAGCCAGTGCTTTCTCAATTAGATTTAAAAGATGCTACCGATTTGATTGCCTTAAATGTCAATTACCTCTTATTTGGGCGTTTCCCAATAAAAGTGTACATCGTTAAAGACAAGCCAAGACCCACGAGCCAGAAGAAAATTAGCCATACATTTACATACTTTAATTTTCGTGACGAAATGGAAAAGTTAAATTTTCTTAACTTTGTCCTTAATGATGTACACTTTTTTTTTGGAAATCGCCCATTGATCTGACAGTAATGGCGGCCGATTTTAAAAAAATAACATTCAAGACTCAGGAATAAATTATCGTGCTCATCACACAAATATCTGCCCTTAACGGGATTTGAACCCAGGACCGCTAGCTTTGAAGGCAGAGTCACTACCAACTAGGCCAGCGAGTCGTCTAGAGCTGAATATTTGTAAAAAGCTACGATAGAGGTAGAGGCAGTAAACAAGTTAACCAAATTGTAATAAGAAAAGGGATTATGTCAGTCTCACAAAAATCAAGCTTTGGAAACCCTGACTGCAATTTTTGATATAATCGTCAATGTATGTTAAAAAGCGCCAACCGGCAAAAACATTACCCTCTTTCGGCATTCCGATAAAATAAATAAGATGTTAGATAAAATGAAAAATATCACAAAAAGATGTTAAACATCACAGAGTGCCACAAAATCTGCGATGACTATATTACAGAAATCCTCTTCTCCGTCAATGCAATAAGCCTATTTTAAAATACAAATTTTAGAAGTTTTTCTTTATATACAACAATATTTCTCAAATACACGTCTCGGTTATGACGCCTTTAAATTTTTTCCGACATTTATTTATTAGTACCCTTTCATGTTTTTGTAAAGTTTCCCTCGTCGACAGCTCCGCTTTGTCTTCCCTGTCGGCGGCAGACGCCGGTCTCAAACGTGTCAACGTCATTTCTCTCCAGCCAGTATTACTTTATTATCATTTAATAATGATGAACTAGGCCTGTAATATACAGACTTCGGTTTTAGGGTTCCGTACCCAAAGGGTAACATCGGGACCCTATCACTAAGACTTCGCTGTCTATCCGTCCGACAGTTGAAATTTCACTAATTTTGCTATCGCTATAATAACAAATAGTAAAAACAAATTAAATTTAATATTTAAGGGGGGCTCCCATACAACGAACGTGTTTTTTTGTCGTTGTTTGCTCGATCTTAATACAGACACCGTGGTTGTATAGATAATGGGACGGAACCCTTCGTGCGTGAGTCCGACTCGCACTTAGCCGGTTTATCTGTGAATCACGGGCGGCAAATTTACTGTCAGGTGAGTGTGCGAGTGAGACAGCGACAGCTAGCCGAAAATCATTAAGAAAATAGAAGTAACTAGGTAAAACCACCCTTCTACATAAATATCTATCGTAACGTTGACGGTACGATAACGTGTCAAAAGTAATATGACTTTACCGAGTAGAACAAAAGCCCTGGTAAGTAGCCTTAACGATTATGCAGAGCCAGTAAGGTTTCACAAAATGTAACTGTTGCTTACAAAAAAAAATGAATTGTAAAAGAAACTCTTTTATATAATACCTATGTGGGATTTAAACACGGAACAGCTAGCTTTGAAGGCAGGGTCACTACCAACTAGGCCAACGTATCTAAGGTCATGACTTTCATTATGGTGGTGGAAGGACCTTGTGCAGGGTCAGGAGAACTACCACCATCACGATGACACGTTAGCCTAGTTGGTAGTGACCCTGCCTACGAAACTAGTGGTCCCGGGTTTAAATCCCGGTAAGGCAGATATTTGTGGTATGAGCAAAAAAAACACATACTGTGTTCCTGAATCTTGAGTGTTTTTTACGTTTTAAATTATTTATTTCTCTATATAAGTATATTGTGGGCAATAGTTTAACATTCGTTTTTTTTATTGAGGGTAACAAAAGTTCAACAAGTGTTCAACAATAATAGGTTAAAAGATGATATTTGTCATCAACATTTCTTTGCCACATTAACAACTCGTAAGTATAGAATTCAGGAGCGTATTGTTTTTTTACGAATATAGTTCATAACAAAAATAGTCTTATAAATAGTTAGCTATAATCAAATCACATTCATTTTTCATCCCCCTATTACCCCCCTACCCCCGCTTATCCCCCCCCCCCCAGTTACCCCCGTATAACCCCCCCTATTACATTTTTACCTTTTCTTTGAAACTACAATAGTTTTAGAGAAAAACTGCTACGAAATACAGACAGATATCGAAAGAATACGGCCCTAAAACACAAAATCATCAAGATATAAAAAAACAAGCAAAACATTAAGTAAACATCAAATTCCAACTCCTCAATCACGAGCCCATATCCAAGATGCGTTCGCTAACTAGCGTTTCGAATCGATTCATTTTCGTCACTGGTAGATCACGTGATACGAAACGTCACGTGATCTACCAGTGACGCGATTAGTTTAAAATCGCATCTTGGCTAAAGGCTCTGATGCTACAGGAGTCAATATCCGTATTGTACAAAGATAGTCGTTGGTTTATCACCCACGACAAAAAAGAGGGGTGTAATAAGTTTATCGTGTGTCCGTGCTCGCTAACGTAGCTCCTAAATGGATGAACTGATTTGGACACAGTATTTTTTTAAAGCAAAATAGTTCTAAGCTGTTTTACAAAAATCGGTTGCAACTATATCAGCTCGTAGAGAAGGGGATGGCATATTTCAGAGGGTCCTCAAAATGCGTACGCTAACTAGCGTTTCTATTCGTTTTGTTTTTCAAACAATCGCGTCACCGGTAGATCACGTGATATGAAAAGTCACATGATCTACCAGTGATACAATTGGTTTTACAACAATCAAATAGTAACGTTAGTTAGCGTACGGTATCCCTACACCAGAACTCAAAAAAGCGAACGCTGCTGTTTGGCTGACGGCTTCAATATTTTAAAAGTAATAAATTACTTGTATGATTTTAATTTTCAATCACTTATAATGATCACAATTATCATGAAGTCATGACTACAGCTTTCAGTGTGAACAATGCAGAATCACTGGGGTATTCACTGTATTTTTGACGTTGCGCGTATCGAATTTCGGTCACGCACTTCCTGGTCCCTTTTTGTTCGTCACCTAGGATCGTGATGGGGAAATCAATATCATTGCCGCATAGATCATAAAAAGAAGTTTTTCTGGGCTTTAAAAATAAATAATAATAATAAAATAACAATAAAATGTTAAGTTAAGGGTTGAACATATGTCGCCGTGGATTGGTCGAACCCCTAAACTAGGTAAAACCTGGGGAATATATAACAGACGCCCGAGCCAAGATGCAAACGCTCCTAACGTTTTTCTATTCTATCACTCAAATTCAATGGAATAACAGTTGACCAAATGGTTTATCGTAACGCAAGAGAATGTCATTCTGTACATTTTGAGTGATAGAAAAGAAAAACGTTAGGAGCGTTTGCATCTTGGCTAATAGGGCAGGGCTGACATTCTACACGGTAAAAACGACTTTGCCTTTGACGTTTTTCCGTATTGTCAACGTTTTGATAACTCTTATTTACTTGACATTAATGGCGGCCGTCAAAGGCAATATCGGTTTACACCGTAGATTAGAGGCCCAGGGGGATGATTCTCTTAACACAGAGCTGCGTCGAACGCAAAGGTGAACCTAATGCTCCGCTGGGCGACCGAGCTCTGCTGCCTTATTGAGAAGGCACGCGCTAAAATGTGTTCTGTACGCTCCGACGGTACTACTTAAACTAGCAGGATAAACGTTCACCTTTGGGTTCGACGCAGCGCTGTATTAAGAGAATCACCCCCAGGTAAAGTAAACAATTAAAGCTGTGTTTAACGAAAGTAACTATTATGTACTGACGTCTCAATATTGCGAGGGCACATTAATTTATGATTCAACGTCGATAAAGAAGTATGATGCACTGTACCACCGTTATTTCATTTCCAAATATTATAATTGTATGTACATAAAATAAAAAAGGAACGGTTTATATTTTTTAATATTTTATATAGTTTTCGTAGTACACAATAGACTTTCTTTTTTTTTACTTCTATGCCTTGGTGATAATACCTATTTTAGCCGACTAACCCTAGGTTCCTGTATTCAAAACTTCTCGTTAAAATGTCACGTCTTTTTAAAATTTGACATCTGATACATACAAATTTAAAACGTGTCAAATGTTAACGGGTTCGTATATAGGAACCCAGGGTTAATGATCGTTCTAAATTAACTGTAGTAATCGAGGCAAATTTGAATAAAGCGTAGTAATAAAGCAATTTCAAAGATTGACATAATGAGTTGAGTAAACATCAGATAATGGTTGATTATAATTAAATTATTATTAATTATTAAAGCATAAATGAAAGAGGTTTGCAAGTAATGGGTAAAGTACCTACCTATATTAAATTGACGCTCTTAGTATATCGGGTGGAACAAAACGAGGGACTGAGCTGAAAGGAGAGTGGTATCCAAGTGATCTACAATCGATTTATTATAAATTGTAAAGCTGGACTGAAAAGTAACACAAAAAGATTTAAATTAATCAATTTAATATCAGTGACAACCCTGCTACTGCTAGTTCAAAGTTATTTACATTTTAAATTGACACGTCATGTCATCAACTTCACTTTACATGCGATGCTCAAAAGTAACACTGTGTCGTATTATGCACGCTGCCGCTCGTCGCATTTCAGCCAAAATATTAGCAAGTTGAAGATACATGTCAATTTTAGTTCGTATTAAAGCTTTTTGTTTACATACCATACTCACCTTATCTTGATGACGTCATCGGATCTACTTGCTAGAAGAGATCAATCAACATTTGCTTAAATTTAGTAAATCCGATTTCACCCCTTGTGTAAGGGTAAAACCAGATACCATAATTTTAATGGTGGGGTGAAAACAGATACGAATTATTTACAGTCATCACATACGAAAAACAATAATTCCTGTGAATTACACCCGGTGCAACCTTCGTGGGCCCATTTCAGACAAATCGTACATTGAATCCAGGCATCCGTAGATTTTGTACGACTATATTTTTCATCACAAATAAGACATTCAGTATCATCCTCATTTTTATTCTCTTTATGTTTCTGATTGTGTGTATTTTTACCAGGTTTTGTTTTTTTTTCCTTTTCCTTTTCCCTTGAGTGAAGGTGTTTGTGGTGCGTTAGTTTTATTCTGTAAAAAATCATTTTTGTAAGGAGACTCAGTCAATATGGCAGTTTTACCCCGGCGAGCTGATGGCTTCCTATTTCTTTCCAACGTGTGAGGAATGGGCATTATATCTTTTGGTGTGACAATGAATTCATCTTGATGTTTAGAACAAGACGGCTGAGGTGATGGTGTCTTGCGTCTAGAGTCGTTTAATCGATCAGAATCCTGCGTTTGACCAGTAAAAGATGATGTTCCCTGTTGCTCGCATGCCATATCTGTTTCTTGAATAATAGTAGCTTGGCTCTGCGGGTTGTCAGGAGGTTCAACCGTGAATTATAAATCGGTAACATACTAAATGATGGGGGAAACCGGATACCTGATTTCACCCCGTCTGCTTCTACCCAACGGCCTTGATTTAGCAAATGAAAAAAATTACGCAATAGTTTAACGGTCGAATTAAAAAACAAAATAAGAAATCATTACTCAAATAGTCACTGTTTCGACTTAAATCATTACCATGCATGTTATTAAACCGATAGTAATTTGATACGAGATAAAATAAGTGCAAATATTACATCAATTACCTTTGTTTACTTTTTTTCTCAACGGCAACGTAACACGACGCACTTCGCCGGCCGCCTTTTGCAAGCACACTAAGCGGCCTCTGCCCGTGCTGTCTAACATGTCTAAGCGAGTCAGCGATAGCAGAAATATGAGATAGCATGCTATCTGCTTTTACCCGCTATCTGATTTCACCCCCCCTTCCCCTAATGTTTAACAAGCTGTATCTCTTAAACGGTTAGAATTATAATATAATTAATAAGTACAAGACGAAAATTCCCCATTTTCTTAAAAGTCCCTGAATAATTACGATCATTCAAAACTCGCTTCTATGGATGTCGATAGAAGAGTCTATATTTAATCAAGCACTAGCAGAAGGGCAATCTTTCTCTTGTCAAATCGGGGTTTGAAAATAATACATCCGGTCCGGTACATAATAGGGTCCGTCCGGATCGCTACCATCATCTTATCCATTAACCTCCCGCAAAGCAACAGTGTTCGCATTGATGTGTTCCGGTGTAGGGATAAGACAACCGGTGAATTACTAGCATAGAGGCATTCCATCTTAATCCTCAGAGTAAGCAACGCATTTGTGGTCTTAGGATTATAGTCTTGAGAATTCAAATGTTTATGGGTCTCAGATTCCACTTACCTTACCTTAGGTGGCCTGAGTGCTCGTGTGCCTTCTCCTTATAAAAAATCCCCGACTCAAAACAGTCCGAAAACAATCTCTAAAAAATAAAAAATAATAAGTAGGTAGATCCCCGCCGTGTCAGTTTAGTTGTGTCAGTGTTCAGTTAATTACCTACTTATCAAACAATCAGCCCTTACTCCTACGCGACGACGCTTGTAACAAAATATTAATACCTATTTATAATTAAACTGAATATTTTTTACATTTTACAGGTTTTTTACAAACTGTTTTGAGTCAGGGGTTTTTAAATTTCTCATAAAAAAAATTATTTCACGCTTTTTAAACTTCTCAATCTGAGTGTCTGTTTGTGAACGGATGAACGGATTTGGGCGTAGGTTTTTTAAAATAAAGCTACATATATCAGAATGTTTCTTAGGAACATTGAATGAAAATTGATTGAGCCGTTTCAGAGATATCAGCTCTGAAAGTAGGTGTCGCCGTTATCTACGTTGATTTTAACCCCCTAAAAAACTCAATATCTCAAAAACGGCTGAACCGATTTTGATAAAGCATATCTAAGAAGCACCACTAAAAAACCTGCTTTCAAATTTTAAAAACCGCATTCAAATCGGTTCATCCATTTAAGAGCCACAGTGCCACATACAGACACACACACTTACACATCAAACTTATAACACCCCTTTTTTGCATCGGGGGTTAAAAAAGAGTACAGACCAAGGGGCCAAGTAAAGATGCATGTTAGTGATTTTCAAAAATTTATAAAGCGTAGGATTGACGTAAGCTGATGACAGATCACTCGACCGCTTCTGTCAACTCCGTACATTTCGAGTCGATAGAAAACAGAATCGTTAGCAGCGTTTGCATCTTTCACGCCCTCTGATAATCTAATAAGCATTAGACTTAGAGCATGCTCGCATCGTGCCCGATTTGGATTGGTGAAGGCAGGGTGCAAAATTTTTGTATAGAACTGAAAGCCCAAGGTCACAGAGCTGTCTATGCTTTTATTTATAAAAAACAATACAAAAATACAATAAAATAGTACACATTCAAACTGCCCAAGTATTAAAAATATCTAAACAAAAGTTAAAATATTGAGACCAATTTTTTGGTGCCCATCATATTTGCTATTTTAAACAGGTGCGAATTTTACGTTTATGATTTTCTTTCAAGACAAAATGATTACGCAAGCGTTCATGCGAAGCACTTAAGCCTCTTCAGAATTTGGGTATCGTTACAAAATGTCTCGGTGCGGTGCGAAAACGCGTCGTAAGTCGATCTAAATATTATTATAGCTAGCGAGTTCTCATCCACAATGTGGCCTTAGACAAGATGCAATGCGACACGTTATCGGTGACGAAAATGTATAAAATTGACGTAATATAGTGAGTCTACTGCTGGACGGTCGTCTAGCGCTTACGACAACTCGAAACATTTTGTCAGTTTTCGGAAATCGATAACGTTAGCGTTATGCATTTCTAACGTCATTGACGAATCTTGGGATGGGAATCTCTTTCAAAATCAGTTTCTACTGAACTAAGCAGTTAAAAAAGAAAGAAACAAAGTATTAAAGTTAAGAAGGGCTATGTTTCTCTTGTACATTAATGTAAGTATGTCGGTATGTTGTCAGAAGGTGACTAAACCGTCAAATAAAACACGTTTCTTGTGTGAGGTTGCAATTTTTGCTTTTTATGGTTTCGTACCAAATACTGGAAAATGGAAACTTTATAAGATGCCTTCATTGTCAGTCTGTCCGTCTGACCGTCTGTCCATCTGTCTATCCATCGGTCCGTCAAGACCATTTTTATCAGGAATGGCTAAACTAACTAAAACCTTTATTTCAGGCAGTACCCATATCCATACTGGTACAAGACTTCATTACTCGTATTAGAATATTTAACTATTTATTTAAGGAGCAACAAAAATAAAAAAAAAACGCTGGGACCTTTTGAAAGCTAACGGGTTTTTTTTAATGGTTTTACGTCGTTGACCATTGACATATTTCAGTAATTAGACAAAAAACACCCTTATTTCATAAACTACTAAAGAAAAATACATATGCCTATAACCAGAACAATAAAAGAATTGCTAGAGAACCGCTTTTGATTTTTGGAAAAATATAAAAATCAAAGTAACGTCAGAATTAGTTGGGAAATGTGGCCACAGATGGCGTTAGCTATCCACGTGTTCGACAACTAGCTAGCAAAATTAATAATGAGTTCCTATCGCATTACTTTAACATCTTGTACAGTCGCTAACTTTAATTTAGGACCCATGTAAAAAAAATAGCTTGACGTCGTCAATGTCATTATAGATTCAAAGTCATTTGTAACTTACAACAAACTCAACCTTATTGATGTAGAATGTGCGATTGACTTTGGACCTAAGATGGGTCCTAAATTAATGTTCATTACTGTACGGCCCGCTGACAGACAGACAGCGAAGGTTTAGTGATAGGGACCCGTTAGCACCCTATGGGTACGGAACCCTAAATATGGACTAAGAACTAGGGTATAACTAGGGTAAAATAGGCTAATTACATGACTCGCGTAACTCTGTGATACCATGTTTTATGCTTATTTTACACGAACTCATTTAAATCATATAAATGCAGCCTTATAGTGTAGTGTAGGCTTATTACCGCACTATAAGGATGTTTACCTGTCACTAATACACTAGTAAACTTCTTGGCCTGATTGTGCAAAATGTGGTTACAGAATTATCAAGAAGGCTTTTTAGAGTTGTTGGTATTTCTGTAGCTCTGCCTACCCCACTCTGGGAATGAAGGCGTGATGTTATGTATGTATATATGTATAAGGATGTATTTACACGATTAAAACTATTTCGTATAGCTCTAAAAGAAGCATGAAACATGGTGTAAGATAATTAGATAATAAGATAATTATATACGTCTATATGTCTATTGCATTCAATTGTGATTTAAGTTGTATTGGGTTAATACATTAACATTATAAATTAAGTATTTAAGGTGACGTCATGTCCGGCTAAAAAGGCGGTAACAAGGCTGTCATAGGATTGGCCGATCTTGTTCTCGAGGCACATTCCTTTGACAGCCTTCTGGCCGATCAGACATTGTAGTTACGTTCAAAAGTGTAACACTATCGGACAATAAGTATAAAGATTAAAACCGTTTTTCGTTAAAAACTCGGAGTTCTAATTTTGAATCCCTGAATTCTAATATCAGAAGTGTGGATTAAGTGCTCAGCTCCAAGATGGATAGTGATTACGAAGTGATACAATCAAGACGAAAGTCTCGCCATCGCAAACGACGACATCGAACTACTAGTAGCAGTGAATCTTCAGACGATGCATCGTGTCGCGGGTCACGTACAAAGCAGCGCTCGCGTTTAAAGCATCATGAACGATCGACAAACCGCGGGAATTCAAAACACCGCACACGATCGAAGCGGAGATCACGCTCGAAGGGGCGGCGGCGGCCTCATCGTGCGGTAGTCGAGCGCCATGAGTCACCGCGCGCTTCTCGTTCTACATATCAGAATGGAACTCAAGAAAAAGCAAGTACCGATCAGCAACATTTGACTGAGCAACTGATGGAGACGTTAACGGAGACTACGAGGGCTGCGGCGACTGCAGCGGTGAGACCTGCGACAGCGCCGGGGCCGACCGTCGAGGCAACGGTGCTGCAGCCAGTGGAAACGCCGGAAACGATCTCTGCAGTCGCTCAGAACACCAGTGAGTCGTCTAAGGATAACTTACACCCTAGTTTTGCTGATTTTGCGTTATTCTTTCAAAACATTATGAAGTCTGGTACACATAAAATCTCATATGATAAAAATATAATTCCCAATTTTGATCCTGCACAGAAAAATCAGAAAGTTGAGAACTGGATTGCTAAAGTTAACGAGTGCGCGAAAATTTATAACTGGAATGACGAACAAACATCCCATTTTGCGTTGCCTAAGTTAGTTGGATATGCTAAAAAGTGGTACGAAGGCCTTCAATCCATACTCCTAACATGGGCGGAGTGGCAACAACGGTTAGTCAGGGCATTTCCTTCCGAAACGAACTATGCCGCATTATTAACAGAAATGTTAGACAAAAGGTTAAAGTTTGGAGAATCTGTTGACGAATATTATTACGATAAGATGATTTTATTAAATGCGTGTAATATTAAAGGAAAACAGGCCGTTGACTGCTTAGTTTACTCAATAGACGATAGGATTTTACGATCTAGCGCTATGTCAGCACGGTTATCAGATCCTGAGGATTTGTTTAAATTTTTAAAAGACTTTTGCAAAGAGTCAAATATGAGGCCAGGTAAACAACGAAGTACAGTCACTTCCACCGAGATTATTTGTTTTAAATGTAATAAACCTGGGCACCGAAGTGTTCAGTGCCGTTCATCTAGCACTGTCCATGAGATGACTTGCTATAACTGTAAAGAGAAAGGTCATACGTCAAACAAATGCACTAAACCTATTTTGAGGTGCGATAATTGTAGTCTTGTTGGGCATAAAACAGCTGATTGTTTTCGGAACAAAACTTCAAGTAATAATAAAAACTCGGATAAGAAAATAATGTTTGCTCAAAGTCTTAAACCCGACTTGAAATATTATAAACAAGTCACCATCAATAATGATCTTACATTAAATTGTTACATAGACTTTGGAAGCGATTGTACTTTGATTAGACAGGACATTGTTGAAAGGTATTCTTTGCCAAAATTTGATAATGACCTCCCAACAATACGAGGTTTTGGGAATAATTCGTACTTACCTTTAGGGCGAACGAAGTTTAGTTTAACATTAGGAGAGGTAACGGCTGACATAAATGCATATATTGTTGAGTCATCGATGTTGACTCAGGACATACTAGTAGGGCAAAATTTTACAGAACGACCCGATGTAGTAGTTATGAAAACGCATGATAGGCTTGACATATTTAGACGTACCATGCAGACCGAGTTGCCCAGCTTGCCGAGTGATATAGAGACAGGTAATGACAAACTAGTCTTTAGAATCGTATCGGATACAAATGTTGATAAATTTAGTTTTGTACAATGCACTAGTAACAAACCGGATAATTGTGATATTTTGGTTGAAAATAGCCTCCGTAGGCAGAATAACATAGATTTTTGTGTTCTTGGGGGGGTTTACAGCTTACATGATGGTGATTGTCAAATAGCAGTTAAAACATTTTCAAACCAACCAGTATTATTAAAAGCTGGAACCCTTTTTATTCGAGCCTACCGCATTCTGGCTTTGGACACTACCGATAATGAAAACCTAATTTCTTGCAATAGAATAACGAATCGAAATACTCTTGGTCCATTACATGAAAAAGATATCAATATGAATCCTAATTTAACTAAAGAACAATCAGACTCCATCGTTAAGTTAGTCAATCAGTACAGAATATGTTTTGCACAAAACATGTCTGAGTTAGGATGTACAAACATTACAGAAATGGCTATCGAGCTTCAGGATCAGGATCCCGTTGTATACCGACCATACAGGTTGAGTTATATTGAAAGACAGACTGTAAGAGACATGGTGAAGGAATTAGTAGATAACGATATTGCTGAAGAATCTAATTCGCCGTATGCGAGTCCTGTCATACTTGTTTCTAAGAAAACGGGTGGTCACCGATTATGTGTAGATTTCAGGGCATTAAATCGGAAAACTGTTAAAGACCACTATCCTATGCCCAGGATTGACGACCAACTAGATATGCTAAACGGAAACAAATTTTACACAAGCTTAGATCTCGCCAGCGGTTATTACCAGATACCAATCCGTTCAGAGAGTAGACCATACACTGCTTTTGTTACTCCGGATGGTTTATATCAATTTAAAAAAATGCCATTTGGTCTAGCCAACTCTCCAGCGGTATTCCAGCGTACCATTAATAAATTATTAGGCAATTCCCGATTTAACTCCACTCTTGCTTATATGGACGATATTTTAATTCCTGGTAAAGATTTTGATGAACAATTAACAAGGTTAGAAGATGTATTTAAGTTATTACAAAAAGCGGGCTTAACTTTAAATTTACAAAAATGTAATTTCCTTCAAGAACGTTTAGAATATTTGGGCTATGAAATAAGCGAGAGCGGAATTAAACCGGGAAAAGCGAAGATAGCTGCTGTTGAACATTTTCCAACTCCTCGTAACGTGCACGAAGTGAGGCAGTTTATCGGGTTGGCGAGTTATTTTAGAAAATTTATTGGCGGGTTCGCACTTATTGCTAGACCACTGACAGATTTAACGAGAAAGGATTGTCCCTGGAGTTGGGACTCAAGACAGGAGCAATCTTTTCAACAATTAAAAGACGCCCTTTCGCAGAGACCTTTGTTAGCCATCTATGACCCTAAACGTGAGACTCAGATACACACAGACGCTAGTAAATACGGATTAGGGGGTATCATCCTGCAGATGGATGATACAACGAATACATTACGACCCGTCGCTTACTTTAGCCGCAAAACCACGGCTGAAGAACAGAATTATCATGCATACGAGCTAGAAACCTTGGCAGTTATTACTTCGTTTCAAAGGTTTAGAGTTTATTTGATAGGAGTAAAATTTACGCTGATTACCGACTGCAGTGCATTAAGAGCTACTTTTGCTAAAAGAGATCTCATTCCCCGTATAGCACGGTGGTGGATAGCTCTTCAGGAATTCAACTTTGATATTCAGTATAAACCAGGCCATACTATGTCCCATGTCGATGCCCTGAGTAGAAATCCGCAGCCTTGTGGAGCGGAGTCCTTTGAAGACCCGATACCATCCGTTTTACGAATCACGCAAGAGGATTGGCTGTTGAGTTTTCAATTAAATGACAGTGAGATTCAGCGTATTCGTAAAATCTTGGAGGATAAAGAGTACTCGGATATTAAGGAAAATTATATTGTTAAGAACAATACGTTGTTCAGGAAATTGGGAGATGAATTAAAGTGGGTGGTGCCTAAAGGGGCCAGATTTCAATTATGTAGATTTAATCACGATGATATAGGTCATTTTAGTACTGAAAAGACGTTGGAAAAAATAAAAAAAGACTTCTGGTTCCCCAAAATGAGGCGTTTCATTTGTAAATATGTAGGTTCTTGCATTGAATGTGCCTATAGTAAAGAGCCTTCTGGTCCAAAAGAAGGTTTATTGCATCCGATCCACAAGGTTAACAGGCCATTCGACACCATACATATTGACCACCTCGGGCCTTTTGTAAAAAGTGCTAAAAGCAATTCGTATCTTCTTGTGTTGGTCGACGGGTTCACGAAATTTTGCTTATTAAAGCCACTTCGTAACCTTAAATCCAGCCTAACCATTCGAGCGCTAGAGGACATTTTTACAACTTTTGGCTACCCTAATAGGTTGATTTCAGATCAGGGAACTTCATTCACATCGAAGGAGTTTAAGAAATATTGTAATCAGTCTAAAATTAAACATATTCTTAATGCTGTGGCGTCACCTCGCGCTAACGGTCAGGTGGAAAGGTTTAACAGAACTATACTTGATACTTTAACAGCATATTCAGATAAATTAGGCGAGAGAAACTGGGACACTGTATTAGGTAAAACACAGTGGGGGATGAATAACACCCTTCATAAAGGCATTGGTAAAGCCCCTTCAGAAGCAATGTTTGGAGTTAGGCTACTTAGTAGAGGCGATAATGCATTTGCAGAATTGATTAATTCATCACGCCAATCTTGTTCTTTAGAAGGTATAAGGTCACAAATAACTGCACATGTAGAGAAGGACCAAACAGCTCAAAAGAATAGGTATGACAAGCATAAGATAAAAGCCAGGATTTATAAAGAAGGCGATCTTGTAAAAATATTGAAACCGACTCCCAACAATGACGGCCAAAGTAAAAAGTTGCTTCCTAAATTTACAGGTCCATTTAGAATAACAAAGGTCATAGGCAATGATAGATATGAAGTATCTAGTATTGTAGGTTCTAATATCACTCAGCGAAACTATTGCAACGTATGGGCAGCTGACCGTATAAAACCATGGATTGTAACGTACTCTGACAATGATAGCAGCAGTTCCGACGCTGAAAGCAGCAATAATGAAAACTAATCTGATTTACTGTGCGGGAATCAAACAAATGATGTTTCGTAATATGGATCTCATTGTCAAACAAGTCCTGTCACTAGTAACCCGACATATGTTGTTGTTAAATTGTATTATTTCGTGCTGATATAAGTTTAACAAGTATCATAGTAATGTAAATTACTAGTTGTGGTAATGAGAACATTAATGTTTGAATAACAGCAATGATAAGAAAATGTATCATTACTAGAAGTTAATGTGTTGTTAGTATTGTTGATGATTCGTTTTAGCTAGTATTGTTAGTATTGTTGATGTTTCATTTTAGCTAGTATGGTTAGTATTGTTGATGTTTCATTTTAGCTAGTATGGTTAGTATTGTTGATGTTTCGTTTTAGCTAGTATGGTTAGTATTGTTGATGTTTCGTTTTAGCTAGCAAGGTTAGTATTGTTGATGTTTCATTTTAGCTAGTATGGTTAGTATGGTTGATGTTCCGATATAGCTAGTATGGTTAGTAGTTAATGTAGATGTTTCATAGCTGGTATAGTGTAATGGTACGATTATTATTGTTACGGATACTTGGTGAAAAACAGATTGGTTAATATGGTTAGTATGATTAGTATTGTTTATGGATCTATTTATATTTAGTATGGTAGATACAAGAATGTGTCATAAATGAGATTGCAAAGTTATCAACGCGAGAAGGGTATATATAGTTTTAGATAAATATGAAATTTATTAATGTGTTGTTTGGGATGAAAAACAAATAAATATCGAAGGGAAGCTAATATGTATAAATTATTTGATGGTATTTTGTAAGAGTTTAATTATTGAATTGTATAATTTTAGCAAACTTTAGTAAACTGGTTTAGATTTTCGTGTAAGTTTGGGACAAACTTATTGTCAGGAAAGGCCGAGTGTAAGATAATTAGATAATAAGATAATTATATACGTCTATATGTCTATTGCATTCAATTGTGATTTAAGTTGTATTGGGTTAATACATTAACATTATAAATTAAGTATTTAAGGTGACGTCATGTCCGGCTAAAAAGGCGGTAACAAGGCTGTCATAGGATTGGCCGATCTTGTTCTCGAGGCACATTCCTTTGACAGCCTTCTGGCCGATCAGACATTGTAGTTACGTTCAAAAGTGTAACACTATCGGACAATAAGTATAAAGATTAAAACCGTTTTTCGTTAAAAACTCGGAGTTCTAATTTTGAATCCCTGAATTCTAATAATGGTATCACGGAGTTACTAGAGTCATACATATTATTAGCCGAGTTTACCATACTACTATTAATACAATCTAATTGAATCTTAAAAATTACAAAGTGAGTAAAGTAACAGTCAATATTATAATCATTCTCTTTTTAGGTTACTGCAGACAATTTCCTTAAGTGGTGCAGTAATGGAGTGCATCACAGAGGAACACGTAGCAAATTGCTGTACTTTCCTTGGAGCGAGTGCAGTGCTAGTCGCTATTCCATTCTTAGTGAGTGGTTTTATTATACAATCCCGCGGATAGCTATTATACAGTATTTCATGGATCATTATAGCACACATTTTTTTTTTTTTAATAAATAAAAAATCTATAACCACATCTTTTTAAAGTTGTTGGTATTTCTGAAGCTCTGTCTACCCCAATCTGGAAATGAAGGCGTGATGTTATTTATGTGAAATTCAAATAACTTTTAGACTTAAACGTAAAATAATAAACTGAGAAGTTTTCAGTCTTAAAATGGTTTTCGGACTTCCATTTTTTATAAAAGGCACATTTTTTTTATTCTCATAACGGCGATACCACTTTCAATGTTTTGTTATGTAAGAATGTAATATAATGTATTAATGTTTACTCGTACATTTTTTAGGTAATATTGTTTATTCATGCATTATTGTCCTCATTTTTAGGGTTCCGTAGTCAAACAAGGCCATTTCAGGGGTAGCTCTATCCCATACCACATTATCCAAAGTTTCGACCAATTTTCCTTTAGACCTTTGAATTCTCAAGACTATAATCCTACCTCAAAAGCGTTGCCAACCCTGTGGACCAAGATGGAATGCCTCTATGCTAGTAATTTCACCGGTAAGTTTAGTTTTGCACCGTCATGGGTAGGTATAAATATTATTATTATTTTATTTATTTGCTCTCGTGTTTATTAGAAGTTTCGATTAAAATTTTATTAATCTACTATATAAAATTCTCGTGTCACGGTGTACGTTATTGAACTCCTCTGAAACGGTTCGACTGATTCTTATGAAATTCGGTGTGCATATCGGGTAGGTCTGAGAATCGGCCAACGAACCGTACCAGTTAAGTTCCGAATTCATGGGCAATTAAGTTCTCGGCATTAGAAGACCCGTCAAGGGCCTTAAGTCACCATTCAATGTAATGTAACAACTTTTTTAACCGTGCATATTTTTTTATTTTGTCCAGAAAAATATTTTTCTTTTGCTTTGCTGTATCGTATTGGTAGCAATTAACGCAATTAATTATTCTAACATACAACGACTAATTTGAATATAATTGCTAAAATACGTGAGATATTTCAGTCGCATTTTCAAGTAAAAATATATTTTTTTAATAGAAGGGACACGAGTACTCAGGCCACCTGATTGTAAGTGGAATCTGAGACCCATAGACATTTCAATTCTCAAGATTATAATCCTAAGACCTCAAATGCGTTGCCAACCCTGAGGACTAAGATAGAATGCCTCTATGCTAGTAATTTCACCGGTTGTCTAATCCCCACACCGGAACACAACAATGCGAACACTGTTGCTTGGCGGGTGGTTAATGGATAAGAGGGTGGTAGAGGTCCAGACGGACCCCTGCACAGGGTCCTACCACTAAAGGATGTTTTCTATGTATTTAAGTACCATTATGTATTTCTCAATATAAGTATGTTTATCGCTGTATAGTACCCATAGTAGGTACAAGCCTACAGCTTAGTTTGGGACGAGGTCAATTTGTGTAAGATTGTCTTTGATATCTTTTTTGATTTTTAATTATTTATTTACATTATACAACTTTCTTGCACATTCCATACAGTAAAATTAAGGAAATAATAAAAATGCTCAGTCTAAACCTTACCCTATTGGCAGGAAATAATTGCATATAATTATTGCCAATTCTTGTGTAAGAAAGTTGTATAATGTAAAGGGCCGTAAGAAAAGAGTTTCAAATAAACATGTTTTTTGAGAAGATGAGGCTCAAGTTTTAGCATAAAAATAGGAACACGTACATGTTTCATTTATTCAAGAATCTTGATAATGAGAAAAACGTCAAAGACTTGTCTGAGGAAAGGCAATGGGCTCTTACATTTCATTATTTAATAACTCACGACGAACTTACTTGCGAAATTTCATTTTGCGTCGCTTCTCGAAAGGTTTTTATATAAATGGAAAAAAAGTATTGGTAAAATGTAATAGGTATGTACTTGGTAGGCCTGGGAAGATACCTGACATGCTTAATTGATTCAGTTTAGGAGTATAAGGAACAGAGCTATAGCAGTTACACGGCTCTGTCTCTATCTCTCACCGTAAACTGAATTGCTTAGCCTTGTAATGGTAACTTTTTTTTTTTTTTTTTTTTTTTATGTTAAGGTAAGGGCACACGAGCACTCAGGCCACCTGATGGAAAGTGGAATCTGAGACCCATAGACATTTGAATTCTCAAGACTATAATCCTAAGACCTCAAATGCGTTGCCAACCCTGAGGACTAAGATGGAATGCCTCTATGCTAGTAATTTCACCGGTTGTCTTATCCCCACACCGGAACACAACAATGCGAACACTGTTGCTTGGCGGGTAGTTAATGGATAAGATGGTGGTAGCGATCCGGACGGACCCTGCACAGGGTCCTACCACCACTAAACTAAACTTCTTGATAAGAATGTCACGAGAATAAGTTATCTACATTTTTAGGGTTCCGTAGTCCAACTACGTCTGCTATGTTCGTTCGTTCGTCCGCAGCCTAGCTCAGAGATTATTTGCACTAGAAAGCTGTAATTTGGCATTAATATACATATTGGTCACGCTAACAAAGTGGTAAAATAAAATAAAATTTAGTTTATCTACTTCCCCTACAGGTTGGATAAAAATACTATGGGTTAGTGAAAACAATTTTTCGATTAATGGATCCGTTTATGAAATATAAAGTTTTAAAGCGCTAATTATTGTTAGAGTTAAGGGCTAACCTGTGTTAATCCGCCCTCTCTCCGCCAATATTGTCTTAAATTCGTTTGTCAATTGAATTGGGAAAAGATGTGAATACCATTATTAATCCAATATCACATACTTTTGAAGGTTAAGTGAAGTATTTTTAATGTTTTATACGCTTAATCATTACTTTCATATTAAGTTTAAACAAAATAAACGCCCTCGTAAAAAAAATGAGGTTATGTGTCACACAGTACTTATTTGTTCTGAATCGACACCAATCATACATCCGTACATAATAATAATTATACTGTAAATGTCAAAGAAGTAGCCTGTCTGTCTGTTTATTACGCCATTACGGCTAATCCACAAAAACTTATAGAGATAGTATACTTTTGATATTGGAAAATTTAATTGTTCCTAAAAAGAATACCTTAGATACGCTTTCTGTAGTACTTTTACAAACCAATTGGAGACCAGCAAGCCCATGCTCTTTATGCAGATGTATGTTGTAAATATTGTGGCATTACCATTTACCATGAGTTACAGTTACGATACTTGCTAGACAGATTCTAATGCTCTGTCCCTCTCACTCTACTAGAATACTGTGAGGGACAGAGAATTTGACTCACTAGCGAGTACGGTTATTGCAACTCATGGTAATGGTAAAGGTGTCACAGTCTTGCTCTCTAGTCGAATCAATCAAACCAAGCTCCGTCATTGACCTTCTGGAACACGTGCCATGCCATAAAAAACAAATTAAACCAGAGATTGCGAAGGTTCGGTTCAATATCAGCTAGACAATTATGAAGTTTAACTCTTCATGTATTTTGATTTGATGTACTATTGCCCAAAGATATAGGTATACACCTGAAGGATACTTTTCGAATGCACTAATTGGTTGTCTTAAGTTAAGAAGGCGCCACTACAGAAACGAGTGCCTGCAAACAATTTTGACCCTACTGTTACTGTTTATTGTGAAAGATTAAACTCGACAACATTTCTCAAGTCAAACAATGTAGGCTAGATAAGCAGCTTAAATTCAATTGTTTTACTTGTTTCTTGCCGAAATACAATTTGTTTATTCGTAAAACGTTTTCGCCATCTCGTTTACACGTATTAAACGACGTGGCGGGTGCTGTGAAGAGATTTTTAACCTCATCTTACTTGAAATTCCCGTCTCAGGAACTCGGGTACTTTTACACACCGCAGGAGAAATACGGTAACAAGATATTTCGTAAGTCGTGTTTTTGGTCTACCATTAAATGTGGAGTGTCCTCCCGTTTTCCATGTCACTCCTCCTTCGATCTGAGATATTTTGGAGGCGTAAAAAGGTCCTTTTTAACTGGCATCACGAAAGTGACAAAAGAGTAAAAGTAAAAGGAATACATCGGAAAAATTTGTCGCTGAAATTCATTGAATTTAAAAAAAAAAAAATGTTTTGGGGTGATTGAGAGATAAAACTATCAAACAACCTATAACTCCAAATTTATAATTTCATTTCATTTATTATTTGGGTGAATCAACTTTTAAGGTACTCCCCAATTTTCGACATGTCTCACTATGTCACCTTAATTTGGTAGAATGAAATAATTTTTTTTTGATGTGGTCAATATATTGAATAAATCAGACAATTAAACTTACTTTCTAGCTGACAATTTTAAAAATTCTTCTATGATTTACAGAAATATATCAGGTAACGCAGGGGACGACGTTGTCCCCGGGTTTTGTATGAAAAACGTGCATTTTCCACTGCGTTACCATGTTTTTACAAAATTATAGAATTAGTTTATGATTATGAATAGTGAAATCCGAAAATCTGATTATCTAATTTTAAAATGTGTAAACCATTATCAATCTCACATATTCTAGTAAGTTTTTATTAGCGTGTGGAAAAGGAGGACTTTAAAAGTTGATTCACCCATTTACTAGCAGTCACCACAACATACAATTTCGTCCACGTAGAAAAATAACACATAGCCTAGCACACAGCATAGTTGTGATTTGTGATAATGTAGCATTTTAATGGTGAAAGAATTTTTGAAATCATACATAACATCACGCCTTCATTCCCAGAGTGTGGTAGGCAGAGGTACGGAATACCAACAACTCTTAACTTGTTGATAATTCTGTAACCACATTTTGCACAGTCAGGTCAGGATGTTTATCAGAGTATTAGTGACCGGTAATTTCAGATAATTTTTGAAATCAGGTCCGTAGTTTTAGAGTTTATTTGTAAGAAACATACAAATCTTTTCTCTTTAAAATATTAGTGTAAATATAGATAGTTAATTATTTGAAAAATGTGAAGTAGGATTATCAGATTAAGGTAAATAACTCAATCTAATAAGGCTATTACTAAATTGTGATTGGTTTCCTTTTGGTCAGAGAAAGTAAGTAACACCGCCTGCCATGAATTTGTGTCCTCGGTTATTTCTCTTACAAGGTTGTCTGGAAGAGATCGCTATTCAGCGGTAAGACCGCCTGTTGTATACCTATGATTTAAATGTACTGTTCCGTGTTCTGTTTTTATTTTTTATTTTTTATTTTTTGGTGTTCGATAAAGAGTATTTGTATTGTATTGTATAGTAAGTACGTTATGCGTAAAATTCTTATATTTTCAAAGGAAAAACTGTTGAACAAATTCCAATACGGCGAGGCAAACATAGAAAATAATAATACTTATTTTTATAGCTCATACCAGAAATTTATGTGCAAATGAGAATTTAGAGTATTATTTATTTTTATACGACTGTTAAGACCTTATGAAAGTACCTGATGATAAGATATCTGAATGTTTGATACTAAATCACGCATGAACAGTGGGACAGATTAGGATACAATTCGGCATACAAACTATTAATTTGATGAAACTGCACTTGAGTGTAAATATATTTATGGCTTCGACTACAACGATTAATGCTTGCTTTGAAGGTATGTATTTATTTCAAAACTGTAAATAATTATAAATTATGGTTTAAGTACTAATTCAATACATTGCTACATTCAAGAATAATCAAGAAATCATGTTCCGGACCTTTTTAAGCGAAGGGAGCCAAAGGTGCAGTAGAACGATCTTTATCAGTATCAATCAAATTCAAATTAATATTTCAAACATCTTAGATTAATTTGTTAGTAAATACATAAATTCTTCTCTCTACACATCCAAAATTACAGCTTAATAACTCCTAAGCTAATTAACACGTAAGTATTAATAACGCGATATAAACTTGTGACACCCACCATACTAGAAACAGGGAGATTTTTGTAAGTAGGAATTTGAACCTACCCGTGACGAAATAAGGTTCAGTTACCTTTGCTCTTGAATGCCATTTTCAAATTTGAAATAAATAAATATGAACTTTATGATCATTAAAATATAGTTTAATCTAAATTGCCTTGATTATGTGCCTCCTGTGGCACACCGGGTTTCACGAGGATAATGGCGATAGATATATACCTACTCGTACACCTACTTCGTTGTATTTTTTTTTATAATTTGGAAAAGGCACACATGGTTAAGATGGTGGTAGAACCCTGAGCAGGGTCCGTCCGGATTGCTACCACCATCTTATCCATTAACAAGCCGCCACAGTGTTCGCATTGTTTTGTTCCGGTGTGGGGATAAGACAACCGGTCAAATTATTAGAATAGTATTCCATTCAGTCCTCAGGGTTGGCAACGCATTTGAGGTCGTAGGATTGCAGTCTTAAAACTATAGTCTTAAAAATTCAAATGTATAATTATGGGTCTCAGATTCCACTGCTTTCTCCTTGAGA
Organism: Acleris holmiana; assembly: GCA_949316455.1. Classification (NCBI taxonomy): domain Eukaryota; kingdom Metazoa; phylum Arthropoda; class Insecta; order Lepidoptera; family Tortricidae; genus Acleris; species Acleris holmiana. Next base: position 4,985,863 of record OX438769.1, on the reverse strand, counting down.
GGATTGTGAAGCGATGCCTAAATCGCGTAGCTGTCAAAAATAATCCATACAAATTCAGCTCCGGGCGATAACGTTTCTCACTCCCTAAATCTAATACGGAACCCTAAAAAGCGATCCGGACGGACCCAGCACCACTAAATCCGATCCTTTCTTAATCCGAGTACGTTTTAGCTGGGTGGACATATGGAAAATATTAAGATATATTTTGCACTGGTATAAAGAGGGCTTTCTAATGCTGCAATTTATCGCAAGATCTGGGATGTATCTGACACTGTAACCGTGTCAGTGTTCACGTTTCTCCGGTTTGATTTCTTAAGGTCAAATGTACTCGTATTCTTAAGACCCATACAAAACCGAATGAGACTCGGAGCGTCAAATGATCACAATAGCGAAAGCAATCGCCTTACACAATGGAACCCCAACTGAAGCCAGGATTGCGGATATTGGTTCATATTGAATAGAGCTCAAGACAAGCCAATATCCGAACGAGATATGTTCCCGCTTCCTGTTTATTATCATCCACAATTGAATTACGCAGATTCTACGAACTCCCATAAGCCCCTTTGCAAAGGAATAGCCACTTATGATTTTTGCACGTAATTTAAATGGTTTATTCACTGACGTTTGACTTCACAGAAATTTCATTTCATAGACAGGCTTTTTTAGGCGCAAAAGTTCTGATTTTGTAATTAACATTTAGCAACAGAGTTTCAGCAGAAAATAGCTTTCGGTGAAGTGAAATTCGTTGTAATGATACGTTCTATGAAATTAGTGTCGTTGAAACATGGGGATTCCTTTTTAAATATGCTGTATGAAAATAAGATTTATTGCTACAAAATAAAATTAAAGTAATTTATATTATAAACATTTCCTTAGGAAATTGGCATGTTTAACTGCTTGGAAATATCAAAAGTGCCCATTTTCTTCGCACCCTTTACTCTATGTAGCCAAATAATGTTTTTTTTTTATTTACGTTTCATTTAAGATCGTGCAATATAGTGGCCAAAAATCGCTTGGAGCGTGTTATTAATAACTCATCAGTATTGGGTTTTAAGTATTTTTAAGCAGCTATGATGCTTCATTTAAAATTAAACTATCAGCAAATGATGTACCAAATCAGAATAAGACTTAATATTCAAGCATCAATCTCAGTTGCGTAACTGCCGGACACAGAGGTGAACGAGAGTTTCTATTATAATGCACTTTGTCTTAAACCATATTGTTAACATATTGTTTATTTATTTATTTCATTACATGGAGGAGGCCAACGACCGCAAATTCGTTGTCAACCTTGAGGACTACGGAATACTATGCTAGCAATTTCACCGGTTGTCTTAACCTTACACCGGAACACAGCAAGGCGAATACTGCTCCTTGGCAGTAGGCTAAAGGATAAGACGGTGTTAACGATCCGGTGAACCCCGCACAAGGTCACAGATTATAAAAAAATACGGTAAATTAGTGAATAAACAATAAAATACGATTAAGTTTAAGCAAAAATACATCATACATAACGTCTCGCCTTTATTCCCAGAGTGGGGTACGCAGAGCTACACAGATAGCAACAAATCTAAACTTGTTAACCACATTTTGTACAATTAGACCAAGAAGTTAACCAGTGTATTAGTGACAGGTTGTAAGCCTATCGCCTAGCACTACTATAAGCCTTTATTCCCTTAGTCACCTCTTACGACATCCACGGGAAGATATGGAATGGCACTATTCTAACCCGGCAACCACACAGGGTAAGCAGTGATATTTAGGGTGAGAAATCAAGATACGTAAAAATAAAACAGAATATCCAAGATGGGTGTTTATTCAAGCAAAGCTTAGATTTACATAAACGTCGCTCATTCATCATCTATTGGATATTTTGTGACTATGACTAAAGCTGGGGATACACATGCCTGTAAAACGGATCAGTAGCTTGCATATTAGTTAATGGCATGGAGAAGCAACTGGCACACAGTGAATACATTTGCAAGTAATACTGGCATGCAAGTTGTGCCCTTGCTAGGCTACTTTCATGCCCGTAGCTGTCGCGTCTGTTCACACGTGTCAGTTTGTCAACCCATCACGTCCCCTCCCTCTTCGGGCTTGCAAGTAAATACATTTGCAAGTAATACTGTCATGCAAGTTGTGCCCTTGCTAGGCTACTTTCATGCCCGTAGCTGTCGCGTCTGTTCACACGTGTCAGTTTGACAACCCCCCACGTCCCCTCCCTCAACGGGCATGCAAGTAAATACATTTGCAAGTAATACTGTCATGCAAGTTGTGCCCTTGCTAGGCTACTTTCATGCCCGTAGCTGTCGCGTCTGTACACACGTGTCAGTTTGACAACCCCCCACGTCCCCTCCCTCAACGGGCATGCAAGTAAATCAAATGTGCTAACTACTTATATGCTATTTATAGGAATGCCAGTTAGCGTTTACACATGACAGTAGCTGGCATGTGCGAGGAGCTGGTATGCTAGAGTGCAAGCTACGGGCATACGTGTGTATCCTCAGCTTTAAGTTTCACTCCTCAGTCAGCTAGTGTTGGGAAGGATATGAAGTTAAAACGAGTTTGTAGGAGTAACTCATTTCATAAGAATATTACAATATACTCGTACGACCTCAAAAGAGGCAAAGTACAGTAGGGCAATCGCCTTGCTTATAAACTTTGTGCAGATTACTCAGTTTTTTTTAGTGGTTCAAAATTTATAGTACATACATACATAACGTCACGCCTTTATTCCCAGAGTGGGGTAGGCAGAGCAACAGAATACCAACAACTCTAAACTTGTCGATAATTCTTTAACCAAATTTATATTATCATCACGGATAAATTTAATATCTTTAATATGTCTACCTAAATTTTAGATTATAATGCTTTTTTTTATTTATTCTTAGTTAATACATTTATTAAAAAAAAAATCTGTTAAAAATTGTAAGCAAAAAGCACAAAGTAAGTATGCAAAAAACAGTGCCATACTGGAACTAGTCTCAAATATTATGATGAAATTATTAAAATTACAGCCACTAGCTAGGTTTAAATTGCTTGGTAATTATATGACTAAAGTGAAATAAAACACACTTTTATTTTAAACCTTATTTACTATTCTTACGTAGGAATATGGAATAGACGAATTAAAGTCCCGAGCCTTTGTCAAAATCTTGTCCCGTGGCAGAGTGGTAGGGGCCCACAGGAGGTCTTATATACTGAGGCACTATGGCGGCGGTTTCTTTCATCTACACATTTTGTCAATATTAATATAATAATTGTAAATTTATTATTATTATTATTATTAGTGAGTGGAAGGGTCGTAAGGGGGCGCCCTAGGCGTACTTATTTGAATCAAATCGGGGAAATACTGGAAAAGGGCCGAATCTTAAGTACCCGAAACCGACGTGCATGCATGACTCGATGTATGAATGTGGAAGAAGCGAAAGAGCTTTGTCAGGATCGTAGCAGGTGGAAAGAAGTGGTCTCTGCCTACCCCTCTGGGAAACAGGCGTGATTTATGTATGTATGTATGTAATATAATAATTAGTGTGACAATGTAACAAAGTGAGTGTGACATTTGAGGTGCCTCTTGTAAGAGTAACAACACTACATTTTACTTCATCGTAACAATCGACAAACTTACGCCATACTTCTTCCACAAACTTAGCAAAATATTTTTTTCGCAAGAACACTAAAAGACTCCATCAGGCAATATTGTTAAATGTGTTCGGAAGTGTTTGCATTGTACAAACATGTTTTTACCCTAAAGTTGGGAACTTGATTTTAAGCTAGGTAGGGACCGCGCAGATTCTGCGCGTGCCGAGACTAGAAATTCGTGTTCTGTTTTTTCTAGACATTAGCAATTGTATATTTAAAAATAAATGAATATATATATCAGGGGATAATCTGACCTAGTCCTAAACTACGGTACGGGTAAGGGTACATAGAGAAATACATACATAAATACATAGAAAACATCCAAGACTCAGGAACAAATACTCGCGCTCATCACACAAATATCTGCCCTACTGGGCTTTGAATCCAGAGGGGCTAGACAAGTCACATTCGAAAATCGTTAGCGATTTTGTTTCGATAGACAAATGCATGGAATTGACGTAAGCCACTGAGATAATAACGTGGTACTATCTCGGTTGCTTACGTCAATTCCGTAAATTTTTCAAATGAAACATAATCGCTAACGATTGTCGAATGCAAATCGTCTAGCCCCACTGGACCGCTGACTTCGGAGGCAGGGTCACTCCCAACTAGGCTAACGTGTCGTCAAATTTAACTAGAGGACGCCCGCGATTATGTACCCGTAGAATTATTCTCTTTCACTTGGGCTGATTTCGCTGATCGCTGGTACCCATGGAACATCTTCAAGTTTCAAGTCCTTAGCTCTAGAGGTTTTAGATGTGCGTTTCTAAGCTTGTCAGTCAGTGTCACGGAAGTCAAGAAAGAGTTTTACTACCCATACTAATATTAAAATTGTGAAAGTGTGTCAGTTACCTCTTCACGCTTATACTGCTTTGCTGCACCGATTTAGATGAAACTCGGTATGGAGATAGTTTGAATCTCGGGAAAGGACATGGGATAGTTATTATCCCGTAAAATTATACAGTTCTCGAAAGAGCAGCTATAAACAACTTCTAAACGTATAGAGTCGCGTGCAAAAGCTAGTATACGTGTATAAATAAATAAATAAATATCAGGGGACAATGTCACACAAATTGAGCTAGTCCCAAACTAAGCTCTAGGCTTGTACTATGGGTACTAGACAACGACAAACATACTTATATAGAGAAATACATACTTAAATACATAGAAAACATCCATGACTCAAAAACAAATACTTGTGCTCATCACATAAATATCTGCAATTACCGGGGTTTAAACCCAGGACCGCTGGCTTCAGAGGCAACTCTCAACTAGGCCAACGTGTCGTCAGTGTGTATAGAAGAACACTTATATTATATGGAGCCAGAAGAGTATTATTATGCTGTTAAATTATAATGGCGTAAAGTAGACAAGTTAGAGAACTGCCAGTATTTGTACAAGAAAAGTCCTTCTTTTGTATTTATTTAGTTCGATGTTTTGATTACCCTCCCTTATTTTTCGAGAAACATTCCGCGCGAAAGAAGAATTATTTTCCTATTCCAAATAAACGCTTATTGATATGAACGCTCATAATAATAGCTGTAAAGAAAATGTTAACTATTTACTGTTGTGAAATAAAAAACCGATCATTAAAAAGATGTTTTTTACAAATATTTTTAAAGTACCTGGGTCATACACACTCTTAAAAACAAAAGTTGTCTCTCCTGTGGTCAATAGTTAAAAGCTTGTGTGCATATAAGTTATGTTTTTATATGATAGGTGTAAAGCAGTCCTGACGGCGTTTTTGCGGGATTGGGCTTAGCCAGAAAATTAGGCCTTAAAAACGTTAGCTTTTGGTGTGTCCACAGGAAAGACGGTAACCTAAATCTGTGTATGACCCACCTAGTATTTTTTAAAACCTAAAAGGTGGGCCCGCTCCTAGATAAATTACTGCACAAATTGATTTTAAAGTTAGTAATTTTTCGTCGATGAGATTAAAAAATTGGCCCCCTGTTTAAGATTTTTTAAGTAACAATAGACTCTAATAAACTCAAAACTAATTTATGTATTAGTAAACTTGTATAGTAGGGTCCAATTTTAATTAAATTTAAACTTTTACATTTAAGTACAATATAGCGCAATTGACATCCTCTATTTCATTATTTATCAGGAAATTATAATGTTTAAATTATTGTACTGAAGGAAGATTAGATTACTGTAAGGTTAATAAATTAAATAGCAAACAGGATATTAATAAGTAGCTGCACTGACTATTCTGGTGTCGGAAGCGGGGTTCTCAAGATGGCGGCTTGGCTAAACGGGCAGTTTGGATCAGGAAATTGAACTGGATGGTCATGGGATATAATAAGTTTGGTCGTCGGTAATAAGTTTGGTTACATTGGTTTCAAATAAGTTTGGAAGTGCAACTATAATAAGTTTGGATGCTGTGGATTGTTTGTTGGATACAAATTAAATAAGTCTAGAAAGTGATCAACGTGTTCGTTATTTCTGAGATACCCTAAATCTCAGCAAGTGGGATAAGAACTCCAAATCTTATAATGGAAGATGAGGGAGGGTCTCGCCGAAGTCTAAAGACTCCATTGCGAGATAGCTCGCGCACTAGGCGAAGCCGAAGCCGCAGCAAGCCGAGCACAAGTTCACGCATTCGCAGCCGAAGCCGAAGCCACAGTCGCCAGCTGCGGGAACGGGAACAAGCGCTGAAGCATCAGCAGGAGCGGTTACGTCTGCTGAAGATGGACCTGCAGGAGGAGCGGGACGTCGAGCAGCGGCGACGCAGGAGCGAGCGGCGCGACGAGCGTGGTGCTGGGAGGCGTCGTCGCGAGAGCCGCAGTCGCAGCCGCAGCAGGCCGCCTGCCACGAGCCGCCCGAGGGAACGAGCCGAGACAAACGTCGGACATCACTCTAACAGGTCATGTAGCCCCACTTTCTCCTCTAAAGATGTAATTCAGATTATTCAAACAATCAAAGAAATCCTCCCATCACAGCCATTAAATCAGAGCGCGCACGTTATTAGTCGAGGCATAGATCATAAAAACATTATCCCGGAGTTTAATCCTTCAGAGAAGAACCAGCGGGTAGATGTGTGGCTTAGAAAAGTTGACGAGTGCGCTAAAGTTTATGGCTGGGATGAGAAGGCTGTTATACACTTTGCGATGCAAAAACTAACAGGATTAGCAAAGACCTGGTATGAAAGCCTTAGTTCAATATTGTACACTTGGGACGAATGGCGAATTAAATTGATCAATGCCTTCCCGTGTGAACAAAATTATGGACAGCTATTAGAAGACATGCTAAAGCGGAAAAGTAGGCCTAACGAACTAATTGAACATTATTTTTACGAAAAGCTAGCGTTAATAAACCAATGCGAAATTGTAGGTAAGAAGGCCGTCGACTGTATCATCCATGGCATTACTGATAGGACCATGAGATCTAGTGCGTTGGCATTACGTTGCGAGGAGCCTGACCAGCTTTTAAAATTTCTGTTAAGCAACAGTAAAGAGCTTTCAGTACAACAACCATTTTTTAGGGAGAGGAATTTTAGCACAGTAGAGGATAGGCAGAGTAATCGTACAAACTTTAAGACTAATGCTGGCTTATACTGTTATAATTGCAAAGAAAAAGGTCATCCTTTCTCAAGGTGCTCTAAGCCCTTGCTCAAGTGTAGCCATTGTAACAAGATAGGCCATAAACCTGAAGTATGTCGCTTCAAACAAGATGCGGGATCAACGAAGACTGACACGATGGCTAAGTCCATGCGCATTTCTACTTCTAACCCTTGCAGCAAATTTATAAAACCAGTAAGCGTTAATGGCGTGCATCTGGAAGCCTTCGTTGACCTTGGTAGTGAAGTGACATTAATAAGGAGGTCTGATTTCACCAAGCTAGGGCTCCAGCACGATGATACGCCGTCAACGATGAAAGGTTTTGGCAATAGCTTAGTACACTCTATAGGGTCAGTTAGATTAGATCTAATAATTGATGGGGTGGCTGCTGGTGTCTCGTGTCGGATAGTGGACGATCAGTTGCTTGAGAAACCGATGCTGGTTGGTCAGACTTACACTGAGCAACCGCATGTCATTGTTTATAAGGACACGAATAAGTTACAATTCTTGCACATAGGTACGGAAGTATCCTGTCCGAATGTAGATGAGGATGAAAAGTATTCCGAACGAGTAAGGGTCGCAGCCCAGTGTAGTCTTTTTGGCCCCGCGAGCGTTAGGGCCGTGACGTCAACTAGTTTCTCTGGAAGCGTATCCTTAGATACCAAAGTTGTCGGGAAACCTAACTCTCAATATGTAGTATGCGGTGGTGTCTACGAAGTTAAGAATGGCACACTTTTTGTCGTACTTATGCCATGCTCGACACCATGTCGCCTTCAAGAGAATTCGGTATTTTCTAGGGCTGAAAAGATAGACTTAGTTTACAGGCTTTCGGACATGCGATCTGTCTCAATATCCGATCAAAACGAGGTTATTCTAGACAAGCAACTTGACGTAACCCTAATTAAATTAGGTGATTTGGTCTCCGAGAACGATAAAACTAGACTTATTACTCTACTGCAGCGTTATGAGAAATGTTTCGCATATGATTTAGCAAGTTTAGGCTGTACAAGCGTTACGGAGATGAAAATAGAGTTAAGTAGTCAGCGCCCTATAGTTTATAGACCTTACCGTCTGTCACACCATGAGCGCGAGAGAGTACGCGTGATGGTGGACGATATGTTGCAGGCGGGTATTATCAAGGAGTCCGTGTCCAACTATGCTAGTCCGATTATTCTTGTTAGGAAAAAGGACGGTAGCATCCGATTATGTGTAGATTATAGACAACTCAATTCAGTGACTGTGAAAGAAAGATACCCTATGCCCATAATCGAGGACGAGATAGCAAGGTTATCTGGGCAGGCGTGGTTCATCACGTTGGATTTAATGTCCGGATATTATCAGGTCCCAATTTCGGAGGAGAGCAAACACTTAACGGCGTTTGTCACGCCGGACGGCCAGTATGAGTACAACCGCATGCCGTTCGGCCTGGCAAACGCACCGGCTGTCTTCCAGCGAATGATGAACCATGTCTTGGGTCCAGCTCGTTTCGACAAAGCCACCGTGTATATAGATGATGTTTTGATTTTCGGTAAGAGTCCTGACGAATGCTTAGATCGATTGGAGGAAGTACTTGATCTGTTACAAAAAGCTAATCTAAAACTAAATCTAGAGAAGTGCAGTTTTCTACAAAACGAAATCAACTACTTGGGTTACGAAATCAGCTCAGCAGGAATGCGACCGGGTAAAGCAAAGATCCAGAGCGTTATCGATTTCCCCTGTCCAGAAAATGTACACGGTGTTCGCCAATTCCTAGGCTTGGTGAGCTACTTTAGAAAATTCATCCAAGGGTTTGCACAGCTCGCGTATCCTCTCACTAAGTTACTCAAGAAGGATACGGCTTGGGAATGGACAAAAACACAAGAGGATTCTTTCTAGGTCTTAAAAGCTAAACTTACTGATAGGCCCGTGCTCGCTATATACGACCCATCAGCAGAAACGGAACTGCATGCCGACGCAAGTAGATTAGGTATCGGGGGAATCTTATTACAGCGTCCCCAGGGGAGTGGGGGTTCTTTCCATCCGGTGGCATACTATAGTCGTCAGACGACGCCGGAGGAAAAGAACTTCCACTCCTACGAACTGGAAACGTTGGCGGTGATCTGTTCCCTTAAGAAATTTAGAGTATTTCTTCTAGGAAAGGCTTTCAAGGTAGTGTCTGACTGTAGTGCGCTTCGTTCTACCTTCGAGAAACGCGACTTGATACCGAGAATCGCTAGATGGTGGCTAGCGTTACAGGAATTCGATTGTTGTGTAGAATATAGGGCAGGTACGAAAATGGGACACGTAGATGCGCTATCTAGAAATCCAATTATTAACACAGACACAGAGCATCCTGTACCATATCCTACAGTGATGGCCATAAATGATGAAGATTGGCTATTAACTCTTCAACTAGGCGATACCGAATTGCGTAGAATCCGCGATATTGTTAGCAGCGATCTAGACTCCAAGGGTCTAGAATACATAAAAGACAACTATATAGTCAGGGACAACAAGTTGTTCAGGAGTGTAGGAACTGATAAGGAGAGCGTTAGGTGGGTGGTTCCAAGGGGAGCAAGGTGGCAGTTGTGCAAGATGAACCACGACGACATAGGTCACGTAGGCTTCGAAAAGACGTTGGAGCGCATGAAAAGAAATTATTGGTTTGCGAAAATGGCGCGATTTGTGAAAAAGTACGTAGGGGCGTGCATTGACTGTGCGTACTCGAAAAGGGCGTCAAACACGCGCGAAGGCCTATTGCATCCAATAGAGAAGGTTGCAACGCCATTCCACATCTTGCACATCGACCACCTTGGGCCCTTTGTTAAGTCGAAAAGAGGTCATACTCATTTATTAAATGTTGTGGACTCTTTCACCAAGTTCGTCTTTATTAAACCGGTCAAAAATACAAATACTCAAAACGTTATTAGGGTTTTACAAGATATCTTTGATACTTTTAGAGCTCCTGATCGCCTCGTTAGTGACCGAGGTTCTTGCTTCACTTCCCATGCATTCAGAAAGTTCTGCCTTGACCGAGGGATAAAGCATATTTTGAATGCGGTCGCGAGTCCGAGATCCAACGGTCAAGTGGAACGGTATAATAGGACCATTCTAGATTCACTGACTGCCCAGAATCTCAGAGACGATGAAAGGGACTGGGATAGCAAAGTAGGAAGAATCCAATGGGGCCTAAACAATACAGTACAAAAGACGATAGGTAGGGCACCGGCAGAGGTTATGTTTGGGACGGGGATAAACAGCGAGGTAAACCCGGTGTTAAATGAAATAACAAATGAAACGCGCGATATCTCTGATCTGGCCACCATTCGCAATAACGTTAAGTGTAGAATTGACAAGGTTCAGGATATGCAAAAACGATATTACGATCAGGGCAGACGACCTGCGCGAACGTACAATAATGGTGACTTAATTAAAATAACCAAGGTTGCATTTCATAATGACGGCAAGAGTACAAAACTTATGCCTTCTTTCGAGGGCCCCTTTAGAGTTATGAAGGTATTAGGCAACGATCGGTACAAAGTGGCCCCAATAGCGGGGTTTGAAGGAATGAAAAGAAAGAAAAATACGACTGTTGCTGCCGATCGTATGCAGCCTTGGATACACGTGGCATCATTAGAAATCGACAATGATAGTGACTTTGATGCTAGGGATGATGCAAGCGATGATGGTGGCGAATCAGAATAGAATTTTACTGATTGTATCTGCATGTTTATATAGCTTGAATGTAAGTTATGAATAATTTAGATATACTGATTGATTGTGTTTATTTCTGTGCTGTTTCAGGTCAAGCGCGGGCAACAGAGCGTTGAGAAATTCGCGACTTGGCCTGGAACCAGCGTAGCATAAAAATTGAACGAATGGTTACCTCAAGAAGTTATAAAATAGATTGGTTAGACTAATGGATAGATTTATGATTAAAATGATACCTATATGTAAATAATTGGTCAATTATTAAATGAAATATAATGTAAATCTAAATATATAGGATTTTTTTTTTATTTATTATTTTTATTATTGTTGATCTATATTGGGCTATGTACTCACAATTATGATGCATTCGCTTTATTGGTTATTCGATGTTGTGAATAGATTAACTCTATGTATTAGTTTACGAGGTTTCGTCGTTTAGCCAAGTGTAAGGTTCCACCGGGTACGTGCATGAGGACAGGCACGTCATCAGGATGGTCGAGTGTAAGGTTAATAAATTAAATAGCAAACAGGATATTAATAAGTAGCTGCACTGACTATTCTGGTGTCGGAAGCGGGGTTCTCAAGATGGCGGCTTGGCTAAACGGGCAGTTTGGATCAGGAAATTGAACTGGATGGTCATGGGATATAATAAGTTTGGTCGTCGGTAATAAGTTTGGTTACATTGGTTTCAAATAAGTTTGGAAGTGCAACTATAATAAGTTTGGATGCTGTGGATTGTTTGTTGGATACAAATTAAATAAGTCTAGAAAGTGATCAACGTGTTCGTTATTTCTGAGATACCCTAAATTACTAATGCATGCATATTATTATTTATCTTTTATCTGCTGTTATGAGAAAAATTATATTACTTATTATTAATACAACTAAGGGTAAAAAAGGCATATCTACCATATTATGTTTAAACAATGTATAATTAATAAAATGAATTAAGTAAATTGTATTGTGAATAATATTACTAACTAGCTTCCGCCCGCGACTTCGTACGCGTATAAATCAGTTCCCGAGGGAATAGCGATATGAAAGGTAGCCTAAATCCGTCCAGCAGTTTTTGCGTGAAAGAGTAACAAACATCCATCCATTCATAACTTTCGCGTTTATAATATTAGTAGGATAGGATTTACCTACACAATAAATAAAGTGAGCTAAAGTAAAAAAACCCCCGACTAAATAGTCTGTAAAAAAACCGCTAAGAAGCTGGGGTATTTCATGTTATTTCATTTACTTAGCGGTCCCCCGCCGGGTCAGTTTAGTTAGTGTCAGTGTTCAGTTAACTATCTACTTATGAAACAATCAGCCTTTAGGGCCACTACTTATTATTTTTTACTGTTTAGAGGTATTTTTTACAGACTATTTAGTAAGGGATTTTTAAATTTCATTAATTTTTTTAACGCCTTTTAAACTTTTCCATATGAGTGTATATTTGTGGCATCGTAGCTCCTAAACGGATGAACTAATTTAGACGCAAGTCTTTTTAAAATAAAGCTACATTAATCGGGATGAGTCTTGCAAAATTCCATGAAAATTGGTTGGGCCCTTTAAAAGATATCAGCTCTGAAAGTAGGTGTCGCCGTAATTTTGTACGCTTTTAACCCCCTAAAAGCTCAATATCTCAAAAACGGCTTAACCGATTTTTATAAAAAATGTCTAAAAACCACCACTAGAAAACCTGCTTTCATTTTAAAAAACCGCATTGTAATCGGTTCATCCATTTAAGAGCTACGGTGCCACAGACAGACGCACATACACACACACACACACACACATACACGTCAAACTTATAACACCCCTCTTTTTGCGTCGGGGGTTAAAAATTGGCAATAATCGCGATGTCCATTTAAATCAAGTTTTTTTTTTTTTATTTGAGGCTGATAATGTTTTAAGGGATTTACTAATGTTTTTCGGATCTTTTTTGACACATTTTTGTATTGTGTAACTTTTCAGCAATATATTTTGATTTTTTATCTATAAATGAAAGTCAGCTAGAGTAATCTGCTAAATAATGTGGGTAGTAATAGTTATGCTAAGTATATCTTCGTGCAAAAGTATCTTCCGACTTAAAGTGTTTCTGCGATACATGTTTTGCGAAGTAGATTTCGACGATAATAATAATTAAAATTTTGTCAGATAAGATTCAGAGGCGCTTCTGCACCATTAATTTGTCATTCCTCATTTGTACACAAGGGTCATTATAAATGCATGAGCAAGGTCATTAGCGAGCCAAGCAGAACTCGCGAACAAAGACAATGTATAGGTTTAGATTGTCGTTGTTTCATGGTAATAAGGTCTACACTGACCAAAGTTTGAACGAGCATGCCGGGGAGAAGTAACCGGTAGATTAATTTCCCGGTAAACTGCAAAAACCGGGAATTCACCAGTTAAAAATAATAATTTTCTGAATTATTAATAAATGCGTAGAACTATCAAATTTATAAGGTGCTTTTTCTCCAAAGAACACGCCTAAAATTATGATTATTAGAAAACGGTTTTTAGTTTTTCGTTATTTGTAAGACCGTGTAAAGTTTCTAGTTGTAGTTAGATTTAAATGATATACAATGTTATTATTATTCGCATCATAAAAAATAATTTTGATGCCAAAATACAAGATTTTACATTTATTGATGAAATAGTAAAGATCGGTCGTCGGCCGGTTTTGATCGAGTCAGATTGGTTATTACCGGTTTTTAACATTTGACTGGATGATCTCATTTTAAACTCCTCACTTCGACGACGAAGATTCGACAGTGAACTATTATTACACGTAGTGAAGACTGACGACTGAATGAACCGTAAAAAGATGACGTTTAAGTTGTGCAATTCTTTCTATCTGCCAAGTTGAGTTGCCATTTTCACTATTCCGGCTTTTACGCACTTTCAATTCGCAAAAACAAATAAAAATATGTTAACAACGACTCATCATTAATTTAAATTTAATTTGTGTAAAAAAATTGAAACGTCACCGATAAATCATTTTAGGACAAATTAAGTATGGAGATTACGCCGGCACAATATAATTGTCAACCTAAATAATTATTTCATACAAATGAGATAGTATCATTTGCGTTAAAATATTTCAATAAGGTTGACGTAACCTAGAATCAGTTACAGAATATATAGCATTTTGAATAATATTTTTTTTTAAATAAATTATGTGTGTTTCGTTTATTTGTATTAAAACTATTAGTGACTCAAGCATTTTGTCGTTTTAACTACCTTAAAAATAAACTTACTTATAAATTTAATCCAAATGAACTTTATAATAATCACTCTCTCCAAATTCACTACAAAACTGAAAACTACAACATTTTTTCACTAGCAAAAGGGCTTCTACAGTTCGAAGAGTACTGTGTATATTCTGACCGCCAGCGACGAGTCGGGTAGCACGTTCGGCGTACCAGCAGTGGCAATCCGTCTCTCCTCGCGCCGACACGGCTCGAGAGCGCGGCTACTCGAACCGAAAAACTTCAACAAGAACTCGTGTTAAACTCAACCCTTTAATAAAGTACATACTTTCATACACATTTTCAATGTAAATAAAAACATTGTGCGCTGCTCATCGCAGATTCACCAAGTGAATCTATTTTAAAAGTTTGCAACTTGTTAATAGTGTTTTTTTTATGTACTATGTGACATAAGTGACAGATGTGCTCAAGGTTTGGAGGAGAATAAATTTCTCGCGATTAAGGTAAGGTTTTTTTTGTAACGTTTGTTTTTGGCTGTTTTTTTCTGGGTTTAATTTTTATTAGGCCTACTGTTTTATGTACTCGGTACTAATTTAGTTTAATGTGCGTTAAGAAACTTGTACTCTCAATGAAAAAATTAACAGAGTTTTATTTGTGTTATAAATCGAATGAATAGATACGGTTCATGTTTAAACGAATTCTATTTATTGGCAGCGGGCACCTCATACGGTCAAGCACCAATCTTACTCTCGCTATTCCTCCTAACAAGACACACACTTATTCTAAATCTTTCACGGTGCACTCTCAAACTATGGGATGGGCTACCGCTGGACTTCGGGCAGTCTCAGTCAGTAAGTTCGCTTAATGGAAAGTTAAAAAGTTTAGGTTGTATGCGTAGTCTTTGATGGTTTATTTCTTCGAGTCAAACTAGTCAGTAATGTTGTAGATTTCAAGTTATAGTCTTAATTTGATATTTCTGAAAAAGTTTATTGCAAAGTTAAAGTTTTGTGTGGTTTCTGTGTTAGAAATGTATCATGATATGTCTTCCAGTGGATGTCGTAAGAGGCGCCTAAGGAACAAGGGCTTGTACACTAGTAAATTTCTTGGCCTGAGTATACAAAATGTGGTTATCGAATTAAAAACAGCTAACTACTTACTACCCTACCTTATTACACCTTACTTATTTACTTGACATCTTATCCCTTCTAAGGTTGTCTGAAGGAGATCGCTTATCAGCAATAACACCGCCTGTTGTTTACCTGGGTCTTTTAAATTGTGCTAATTCTCTGTAATGTTTTTGTTTTGTGGACAATAAAGTGTTTTGTCTTCTAGATATTGTATTGTATAAACAAGTCTTTTTAGATTTTTTGGTATTTATTTAACTCTGCCTACTCCACTCTGGGAATGTGAGTTTATTGCATATATGAAACATTTCAAGGGAAAAAGCACGACCCTGCATCCCGAGCTAGGAAACCCTGTGTTACAGTTACAGGACGCAGTTTCGTCCCGAATCACATAAAAAGCGGCCAAGTGCGAGTCGGACTCGCCCATGAAGGGTTCCGTAGCAGCAAGTAACATAATATAAAAGTTCGTTGTAGCTTTGATCAATGTTTTTATGACGTATTAAAAAAAACTACTTACTAGATCTCGTTCAAACCAATTTTCGGTGGGAGTTTGCATGGTAATGTACATCATATATTTTTTTTAGCTCTATCATGCTCTTATTTTAGAAGTTACAGGGGGGGACACACATTTCAACACTTTGGAAGTGTCTCTCGCGCAAACTGTTCAGTTTAGAAAAAAAATGATGTTAGTAACCTCAATATCATTTTTGAAGACCTATCCATAGATACCATACCCCACACGTATGGGTTTGATAAAAAAAAAATTGAGTTTCAGTTCTAAGTATGGGGAACCCCCAAAATTTATGTTTTTTTTTTCTATTTTTGTGTGAAAATCTTAATGCGGTTCACAGAATACATCTACTTACCAAGTTTCAACAGTGTAGTTCTTATAGTTTCGGAAAAAAGTGACTGTGACATACGGACGGACAGACAGACAGACATGGCGAATCTATAAGGGTTCCGTTTTTTACCATTTGGCTACGGAACCCTAAAAAAAAACGCTGAAGTCTATTTAACAATAATTATGTTTGTTATTTTTTATTTATGTATTTAGTTACATATAAGTTAATATCTTCTTCTCTGTCGTATCCTCATGCATGTTATAAGTGTAGGCTTCCTACCCGTGACATACAATTGTCAGATATTTGAATACGAATTTGTCGATTACTTATTTCAATCTTAATTCAAGAATTCAACATTTCAAGACTATAAACCTCAGACCTCAAATGCGTTGCCAACCCTGAGTACTAAGATGGAATACCTCTATGCTGGTAATTTCACCGGTTGTCTTATCCCTACACCGGAACACAGCAATGCGAACACTGTTGCTTAGCAGGTGCAGGTGGTGGTTAACGGATAAGATGGTGGTAGCTATCCGGACGGACCCTAATACACTATAACAAAAAAATAATTTAAAACTGGGTTCTTATTTGCGATCTGATCCTGTTCTGCTCTTTTATTTTTCTTCCGGAACGCAAACCATCTCCTGCTCTTGGTCCGGACGGCAATTATTGACTCTGTAAGATAAACTTTAAGAGACGTTACTCCAAGCCAGTTTAAATTTCTTGTTTAAATAAATCTTGTTAAGTACTATGTGCCAACTTAGGTAGTGATATCGTTAGTGGTTAGTTTAGAGTCACACTGCCGCACTCAGACTCATTTCCAGAGACAATTAACTTGTTCCTTTTTCAAACGGGTACACAACTCAATTCCCAAGAATCATAATTCCAAATTGATCAAAATTCCGAATTTTCATCATTCCGAATGAATTTTTTTATACAATACTTTATTTTTTGATATCTCTTATAAATCAAACCTAACTTAACCTACGTATAGCAACTAAATTTCGGAAAAATGAATATTCGGAAAAACATAATTTGGAATGTTAAGGGGTTCAAACATGCTAATGAAAAAGTGATCATTAACTGAGTGTGGTTGTTAGACAGGTATTTTCACCCGATTGCGGCAAAGCCTAAAAGGAGGGTTATTTGTTTGACTTGTATGTATGTCCGACTCTATGTTCCCTCGTAGAGGCTGGATGTAGGGGCCGATGTCAACAAGCGAGGTGTCATGGGGCGTTTTCAAAAAAAAAAGTGTACATCGTTAAAGACAAAGTTAAGAAAATTTATCTTTTTCCATTTCGTCACGAAAATTAACGTATGTAAATAGATGTATGGCTAATTTTCGTGACGAAAGGTTAAATTTTCTTAACTTTGTCACTAACGATGTACACTTTATTTGGAAAACGCCCCATTCGATTAGTCCTAACGTCGCAAGTGTCACTGGGTACTTACAATAAAACAAAAACATTAAAGCGTCACAATATAGATGACACTATCAAAACATGCAGTGGGTATTGAAAAACTTTCTGTAAACAGTTGCCATTAATGACCAATTATATGTTAGACGACATCGCCCTTCGTGAAGTTAACTCTGTTAGAGATCTTGGAGTATATTTGGATTCTAAACTTAACTTTATGACCCATATTGATTCAATCATCAGTGAGAGTAACAAAATGCTTGGTTTTATTAAAAGATTGGGCAAACATTTTCAGCGAATTCAATCGTTAACAACGCTTTTTAGCTCGCTTGTACGTTCGCGCCTAGAATATTGTTGCCAGGTTTGGAACCCATATTATCAAGTGCACTCTGATCGCTTGGAAAAGATACAGCGCTCTTTTACAAGATATCTTGTTTTCAAGAGTAAGGGCAGGGGCATTTCTAAGCGAGCAACCTATGACAGTAGACTTCGCTTCTTCAAGTTCAACACCTTGCGGCAAAGGCGGACCTACCTGGACATTGCCCTACTGCACAAAATTATACATGGTGTGATCCAGGAGCCGTCCTTGCTGCACTTATTTAATTTTGCCGTTCCCAAACCAAACGCACGACCGTGTCGCCTAACATATTTCCGCCCCTATCACGCGAGAACTAATTTGGGTAAGTGTTTGCCAGTTTTCCGGTTTCAAACCCAATACAACTCCTTGGCTAGTGTTCACCAGCTTGATATATACTACGATTCTCTCAACGCTGTAAGACGTGCTTTACTAGTTTTATCGTAGCTTGTGCTTTTTTAATCTTCAAATTTGTTAATTCAATTATTTTTTTGTAATTTTTCTTTAATGTGATAAATGCTTAGTTTTTAGATTTATTGATCCCCGACTGTGCTAATTCTGTTGCACACCTGTAATTGGTGCACAAACAGGACCATTTTGTCTGTATCTTTTGTATTTGTTTGTGCTACTGTTGGTGTGTCTAATTTAATAAAAAAAAAAAAAAAAAAAAAAAAAAAAGTGACTTTAAACTTTAGTTGACTTACACAAGGTTCTTTTTTGAACTAGTTAAATTTGACGTGGGCCTCACGAGGCTAATAGGACACCGGCTCTCATGAGGTTAAGGCAATATGTAAATCAGTCGTGATTAAACCTACTTATATTGTATAGTCATCATCAACAAGATCATTTGACGACACGTTGGCCTAGTCAGCGGTCTTAGGTTCAAATTCCGGTAAGGGTAGATATTTGTGTGATGAGCGCAAATACTTGTTCCTCAGTCTTGGATGATTTCTATATATATTTAAGTATGTATTTCTCTATATAAGTATGATTATCGTTGTCTAGTACCCATAGTACAAGCCTAGAGTAGTTTGGGACTAGGTCAATTTGTGTGAGATTGTCCCCTGATACTTATTTCTTTATTATCATGTCAAAAGCACGGCCAGCCAGCTTCAAGTAGTAATTATACATTTTTATGTAACGTGAATGTAAGTTGACACCATTGTAATTATTCAGGCAATCATATTAATAATTTTGTATGCAGGACGTGCCCGACTGCCGCAAATAAAATTTTGTATTACCTACTCAACGATAAATATTTTACAAATTATTATTTTTCCATATTTCTGCTTGATACATTATACATAACATCACGCCTTCATTCCCAGAGTGGGGTAGGCAGAGCTACACAGAAATACCAACAACTATAAAAAACTTGTTGATAATTTAGTAACCACATTTTGCATAGGTAGGCTATAAGATGTTTACCAGTGTATTAGTAACACAGGTTGCAAGCCCTTCGCCTAACAGTACTACAAGCCTTTAATCTCTTAGCCGCCTCTTACGACATCTACGGGAAGACATGGAGTAGCACTATTCTAACATGGAAACCACACGGGGTAAATTAGCGGTTTTTGTTTGGTAAATTTTGAATAATTTGGTTCATTGGTTTAGTTACCATCAAATGTCTATCAAACGTCAAAAGCTTGACCAATAGACGTTCAACAATTAGATGATTGAAACGTAGCCATAGCAACTCTATTAAAACGACCAATAAAGACAAAGATAACAGACGTAACCATCGAAACATTAATGCGTAGTAGGGATACTCGTACACGGCCAACGCCAAAATGTCGTTGATATAGGACAGCGCAACGGAAAAAAGGTCAACGCGAAAATGTCGTTGATAAAGGACAGCGCGACGGAAAATAGGCCAACGCGAAAATGTCGTTGATACAGGACAGCGCGACGGAAAATAAGCCAACGCGAAAATGTCGTTGATACAGGACAGCGCGACGGAAAAAAGGCCAACGCGAAAATGTCGTTGATACAGGACAGCGCGACGGAAAATAAGCCAACGCGAAAATGTCGTTGATACAGGACAGCGCGACGGAAAAAAGGCCAACGCGAAAATGTCGTTGATACAGGACAGCGCGACGGAAAAAAGGCCAACGCGAAAATGTCGTTGATATATTATAGGAAAGTGCGACTGAAAAAAGGCCAACGCGAAATGTTGATATAGGACAGCGCGACGGAAAATAGGCCAACGCGAAAATGTCGTTGATATAGGACAGCGCGACGGAAAATAGGCCAACGCAAAAATGTCGTTGATATAGGACAGTGCGACGGAAAAAAGGCCAACGCGAAAATGTCGTTGATATAGGATAGCGCGACGGAAAATAGGCCAAGGCAAAAATGTCGTTGATATAGGACAGCACGTCGGAAAATAGGCCAATGTTGTTGATAAAGGACAACGCGACGGAAAAAAGGCCAACGCGAAAATGTCGTTGATATAGGACAGCGCGACGGAAAAAACGCCAACGCAACAGACTCGACCGACAGGCTTACATTTACTCCGATTTCTGTGGTCCTTTACGTATGTATGTTAACAATTAATCGTACAAAAAAAAATCACTATTAACACAGTGAATATAAAAAATCAATTGCAAAGGAGAACAGCTTATCCCTTTAACGTTAACTGAATGCATCTTGTCTAGGCGCACAGGCTCCTTTTAATGGGATACAGGGATGATAAGTTATAATTATAGTAGTTAAGCCAACACATCCACAATTAATATCCAATGAGGTTTCACCAAAAAAACATTGATTACCAAATAGTGTCTGAACTTCAATGCAATAATTATTACAAAATTGCAATACTGCAGATTTTCAATTAAACTTGCTCACCATGTAGGTATAAACGCAAGTCTAAAGAATATTAGAAGCTCTGTTAATCTCACAAGTCACTTTAATTTTCCGAGATTTAAAAAGTAGTGACGAAATGGAAAATGCAGAGTAGTGGAAAGAAAGTCTGGGGCAAGATTACGAATTCTCTCTTGAAGCGCCTCTTTTGTGCCAGTTTTCAACACGTTTGTGTGTTGGCACTACAGCTTGGGTATAATGAGCAAGAAACGACGGCTTTTAATACCTACCTAAAGGTTTCTTTCTTTTTTGCATCACCTTTTTGCCTTTTGAAGAAGAGTTTCGTGCGTTTAAGTTCGTATACATCCAAGTTTATAATAATATGTTGTTTTCGTCCGGGCGCGCGTTTATCGCTCTTCCCTCGGGAAACCGTTGCATCTTCCGTGATAGAAAGAAGCCTATGTGCTATTCCAGAGTATATTTAATATTTCATTTCAGGGGACAATCTCACACAAATTGACCAAGTCCCAAACTAAGCTCTAGGCTTGTACTATGGATAATTGGGTACTAGACAACGATAAACGTATTTATATAGACAAATACATACTTAAATACAAAGAAAACATCCAAGACTCAAGAACAAATATTCGCACTCGTGCCCTTACTGGGATTTGAACCCAGGACCGCTTACTTCGGAGGCAGGATCACTCCCAACAATCACTGTATAATCTATCACTGTACCAAATTTCATCCAGATCTGTTCAGCCGTTCCGGCGTAATTAAGAAGGATTTTGATGCGATTTGATAAATTTCCGCGAAAGGTTCTTAATTATGATTAATTCTTGTTTACGTCCGAGCGTTACAAAAAACTCGCATAAACCAAAGGGAAGCGAGGACAGTTCCCTTGCTATTTATATTTCGTGAGTTTAATTCTCTATTTGTGTGATTCAAGTCGTTACATAGCAACCGTCTTTTTAAAATAAAAGACTGAAGCTAGGTATCCATAAACTATCGGGTTCTGGCTAAAATAATTTTTAGACGTCCCATTGGTATTTGTGGTAATGTATCCAAGTCTGAAGCACAGTGTGGCGTCCAGTAAATAGTTGAATTAGTATATTAGCATAAAGGTGACTGAACAGACGTGTCATGTGGATGTACAGACGTATGGATATTTACTATTTTAAGTTAATTGTCTCCCACAAACATACGAGAGAAGTGTGGACTGAAAGAAGTAAGAGTGACTAAGATTGGAAAGGGCATGCTTCGATGGTTCGGTCATTTGGAAAGGATTAATGAAAGAAGATTGACGAAAGAGATATATAGTGTGAAAGTGAGTGAAAGGGTCGAGGGGCCGCCCTAGGCATACTTATGGATCAAATCGGAGAAATACTGGAAAAGAGCCAAATCTTAAGTACCCAAAACGGACGTGCATGCATGACTCGACGTATAAATGTGAAAGAAGAGAAAGAGATTTGTCAGGATCGTAGCTTGTAGAAAGAAGTGGTCTCCCCCTCCCCTGGGAAACAGTCGTGATTTAATGTATGTTTGTATGTAGTCTCCAGGTACGTGACTCCCTTAACCAACTCGCTCTTCAACCCGACGAATGAATTAACACTTTCAATTCCAGGAACTCGGTTGACGTGTTATCTATTCGTAGGCAGTGGTCGCTACAAAATATAAAAACGTAGACTACTAGACTAGTTTCTTATTATATGATCCTATTGCTCTGGATATAACTAAGATCTTTCCCTTGCGGTTCCGTCAAATAAAACACGTTTCTATGCCAAATCCTTCACAGTCCGTGGTGTCCAACTGTGGAATGAACTTCCGTTGTCCTTAAGGCAGTCCCCTTCTGTAGTCTCTCTAAAGAGGAATTTAAAAACTTTGTGGCTGAATGAGTCGTGAAGTCAGGTTCCTATAATGATTAGAGTTGTTATTTATATTATATATTTATGTAGGTATATATGTATATGTATGTATATATGTATATATGTGTGTATTATACATGTACGTTTATATTAGTTTATGTACTTGCTAATTTGTTTAAAATTTATTTATTTATTTATAAGTATTATCATTTCTTTTTACTTTTTGTGCAAACTTGTATGTGTCCAACCCCATGGATTGTCCTTACTCATTTGATTCAGGGTTAGCTGGAAGAGATCCCATTTAGGGATAAGTTCGCCTTTGTACATTAATTTAGTATTATAATTGTAATATTTATATTTTTGTGCAATAAAGAGTTTACATACATACATCTTTTAGACCAAACGGCCAAAGCAATGCTTAGCGCTGGGCGGTGAAGTAAACGGAATAAAGAAAACAAAGCTTATAAATCGCCTCGTTACTGAGCGCGACGCGGCGGCGTGTTTTCTACATTTATATCCATTTGTTTTTATCGTTCTGCCACTCAAAGTCGTGACCAGTAACAACTCATAACTTACTGGGTCTCTATTCAATACCGTGAAACCATACTGCTTTTCATGTGTTATGGTAGGGGAAGATGGGTAGGATTCGTACACCGGGAGGCTTCGTACAGTGGTCACATCTCGACTAGCCAACATGCTGAAGCATTCAAAATTGTATAAGGGAATATCGCTCATAAGTATAGACTACCCTTCTGAAATGAGCGTAGGGCGGTGGCAGACTTTGCCAAAAAAAGTAAATATGTGTTTTGGCTATTTAAAAGTAATTATTGGTTCTCCTTTGAATGCATCTTTCTTCAATAAGTTTTTATAGAATGAGAAAAATACCTTAGTCTAGTTTGTTAATACTGGAACTGAAGAAAAATTAAAACTTAATTAGCGCGGGGAGGTGCTTGGTACAATTCTCACTTTTTGGGAAAATCGTTCTACTTAACTTGACCAATTTGCTTAGTGGGTCATACACACTCTTAAAAACAAAAGGTGTCTCTGCTGTGGTCAATAGTTAAAAGCTTGTGTGCATATAAGTTATGTTTTTATATGATAGGTCTAAATCAGTCCTGACCGCGTTTTTGCAGGAATGGGCTTAGCCAGAAAATTAGGCCTTAAAAACGTTAATTTTCGGTGTGTCCACAGGAAAGACGGTAACCTAAATCTGTGTATGACCGTAGTATCAAATCAGAAATACGCTGTTATTATAGTGGACGATGATGTGGCATTAGATTAATTTTAAAACAGCTGTTAGTTTTTATATTACAAGGTTCAGAGCAAATAGCGTACGACGCCTCCCCTATTGATTGAACTCTACCACCATTACTGTCAAGTAATGAAGAGCTATCAAAACAATAATTTTAATTATGCTGATGAAGCCCTTTAGATATCCCACTTTTAACCTATACCAAGAAGCTCAGGTTTTAAACTTGCGTCAATTATTTATTTTGCAAGTCAGTCTTGCAACCCACAAATGGTTAGGTGATTCGGAGGTGCATAAATCAATTTCGACTAAACGCAATTACAAATTACAATTTCCGTCAACAAACACATTTTATGCTAGGAGATTTGGCGATTTTTTGAGAGCTTTTGTGTTCTACTTTTAAAACAAAGAAAATAATTATTGGGTGGTTACTGACGCTTAGTAACAAAGAGACCGAGGACTTGTTGAGTTTACGCGTTTATTAGATTTTTATTTCTTGAGACCTAGTTTGTTCATATTTTATTATATTTTAAGACTTAGAATTTCATTAAAGTAGATTATTTTCATTATTGTCATTTCTAGTTGCAAATGTTCTACCGCACCTACTACAGGTGGTTATGTAGCAAAAACTTTCACCAAAATGTTGTATTGTAGCTATACTCTGTTTTCTTTTTAATTTTCTAATGGTTACCCAAGATACAGGCTTAGCCTAGTTTGGGAACCCCTGTTCATTTGTGCAATATTTTACTCTGCGCACTTTATTTGCTTGTCATGTAATAATATGTACCTAATTTAAGTTATTTATTATTGTACATGTGGAATCTCAGCCCTGCCTGATGGTGCGCCGCCCCCTTCCAGTCATAACCTTGTTTTGCAGTTACTTAAGCATTTGACAACTTGGTAACGAACAAGAAAAGGTGGATCCACACTATACGCTAAAAGTGGAAAGTGCAAATGATGCGCTCCAAATGGGTTACCTATATTGCGACAGGTAACATGACAAATACCGTCATCATAACCGGTACTAAAACGCATAGAATAAGAACTAAAGGCATCGAAGGAGCGATGAAATAAAAAGTAACATACATATAGCTGATATACACAGTCTTATGGGATTCAGTGTGCAAAAAAGTTACAGTTCTATAAGCTAAAATATCATGGTCGTACCCTGTTGCATATACGTATAAACTACGGTTATGTGTGCAGATATTGTATAGGCTATGACTATGGTTACCAGTTGGTGACCAGTTTATACTAGTTGACAACACCTTAGTGTATGGCTGCTTTTAGCAAGAACTAGACTACGTGGGCTGATTGATAAGTATCCGAAACAACAATGTTTCTTTTTTATATATAATTCCCGCCGAAACGTCATTTGACATCTTCTAAGATTTCAAAAAGCCTATTATCATTATTTGTTAGTTATTGAAGCCGTTTGAAGCTAAGGGACATAGCAGAGATTGTAAATATCTCGTCGGAACGCGTTTTTAATATATTGCACGAACACAACAACGAACATTTGTCAATGAAAAAGCTTTGTGCTAGATGGGTCCTCGTCTACTCAACAACGAGCAAAAGCAAAGACGATTGAATACTTAAGAGCAGTGTTTGCAACCGTTTTAGAGCCGACTCCAATGAATTTCTCCTTCGATTCATCACGGTTGATGAGACATGGATCCACCACTACACGCCAGAGACTAAAGAACAGTCTAAGCGGTGGACGAGAAGTGGCGAAACCGCACCAAAGAAGGCAAAGACTACGTTATCGGCTGGCAAAGTGATGGCAACTGTATTTTGGGATGCTAGAGGCGTAATTTTTGTAGACTATCTTGAAAAAGGAAGAACAACATTATGCAAACCTTTTGCAAAAACTGAGCGACGTAGTTAAGGTAGAAAGACCCCATTTGGCTAAGAAAAAGATATTATTCACGACAACGCACCAGTTCACATGGCTAGAGTTGCTATGACAAAAATTCAAGAGTTACACTTGAAATGCCCACCCACCGCATTCACCAGATTTGGCCCCTTGCGACTTCCATCTGCTCCCAAATAAAAAAAATTGGCTAGGACAAAAATTTTCTTCTAACACCGAGGTCATTGCCTGATGTTTACCTGGGTCTTCTAAATTGTGAAAATTCTGTGTAATGTTTTTGTTTGGTGGACAATAAAGTGTTTTGTATTGTATTGTATTGTATTGACGCCGTTAATGGTTATTTTGATGGTCTCTATAGAACCTTCTTTAAAAATTGAATTTGGGGTCTGGAGAAGCGTTGGGTAAAATGTATAGAGTAAGGAGGAGCATACATAGAAAAAAAATAGATTAATGAAAAAAAAATGTCCTTTATTTCGGATACTTATCAATCAGTCCTCGTATATACTCTTTTCTTTTTTAACTTATTGAACATTCATGTTGAAATTTTCGAGACAGGTAGGTATAGATCTGCCGCTTTCGTTTTAAGGTTCCGTCTATGCCTTTAGTTCTTGTTCTATGCTGAAACGCGTTACCGACACGCGGTGACGGAACCATGTAAAAATGAAATATGAAACTGCGCAATTGCGCTAAAACTAGCGAACTAAAACGAGCTATCGAAACTTTTACGATACGGAAATACGTCAAAAGCAAGTTTTTACCGTGTAGAATCTCAGCCACTAGTACCTAGCTAAAACACTAAGAAATAAATCCTTGTGGTAAAATTGATGAATGTTCAATATTACAATCAAGGAAACATTTATAGCCAAGACCTTAATTTTCTGTAAAATATATTTTCAGCTTTGGGAAGTTGGCATTGAACGCGTAATGACACAAACTTAAGATTCTCTCAGTTGGTTTAGCTTGAAGAGAAATAAAACCATTAAGAACTTCCTTCCATGGATGATTGAAGTTTGATAGTATGCGTCGTGATTGAGAAACTAAACTGTCAACTTTGGCAATATTATGTAAATTATTGCTCCAGTCCCACGGCTCACGAAGTTGTTAATAGTAAGTATACGATCGCTTTCCTTTTTAGGGTTCCGTAGTGAAACTAGGAACCCTTATATAGTTTCGCCATGTCCGTTCGTCCGTCCGTCCGCAGCCTAGCTGCTGTACTTTGGCATATTAGTCACGCCAACAAACTTGTAAAATAAAATGTTGAATAATTAAGGAAAACTATCACGACAAGTAGATATCATTGGTTCTTGAGATACTGGCGATTAAAGTGTTTATACCTACTGAAATCTTCTAAGACGGCACCAATTGACTTTAAATAGAAAATTTTTATGTTTGTAGTACTTAACAGCTACGGAACTCTACACTGAGCATAAAATAAAATAAAATAAAATAAATTAAAATGTATACAATAAAAATGTTGCATACGCAACATCCTCTTGCCCGATTTTATATTACTAAAAGTCGAAATTATAACTTTTGAATCTTAAACTATTATTTTTTTAGTTAGATGTGCTTGACCTTTGCATCAACAACAGGAAGGTGGATTTATCCTGGGCTGACATTCTACATGGTTAATTGCGATTGCTTTTGACGTGTTTCCGTAGGGATTCCTACTGGAGTGCGACCTCTTTCATTCTGGTACATTCGGGTGTGCGAAGTACTATTGTGCAACATCTCTAATGAACGACAGTGCAGTTGTGCGAAGAGGAAGTGTGCGAAGTACACTTGTGCGACACTTCTAATGAACGAAAGTGCAGTTGTGTGAACTGATAGTGTGCGACATATCACTGTTCGACAATACATAAGTGCGAAGTAATATTGTGCGACATACTGTGCGACAACGCTATTGTACGACAGTACCTTTGTTCGACGTGACAGTGTGCAACGTGTCGTTGTGCGATAATACAATTGTAAGACAGTACTTTTGTTCAACGTTACAGTGGGCGACATGTGACTGTGCGACAATTTCTGAATATTGATAGTTAAAGTTAATTCGAAATGTTTCTGTAAACAATGTAAAGTGAAATTTCATGTACGTTTCATGAAATGTTTCCATTACAGAACATCTGAGTAAAGACAGTAATTAAAATTAATTTACTCTGCGAGTGTAATTTTTTAATTATTATTCACACTATACAACGGCTGGGTTCAATATAAATGCTGTTTAAAGTTTATCATGCTGCCTCTCAGCATAAGAGTCACCTCGCACTCTAGTAATAATCCCGTTTCCGTATTGTCAACGTTCTGATAACTCTTTTTACTTCACATTAATGGCGGCAGAGTCAAAAGTATACACGTCAAACGCAATATCGTTTTTACCTAGTAGAAAAGAGGCACTGATTACACTGTTATATAAGTAGGCACTGAAAACTTTTTTGGTCCCTTTGAGTCAGATTTGTAATCCCATTAGAGCGTATAAACTGCGTGCTTGAGCATGTGGGTAAGGACCAAATAGTTGCACCATAGTTAAGCGTAGTTAACCATATAAACAACAAAAGTGATAAAAGTTCCGTTGGACACGAACATTGTCTCTACAAATGCATGGCCAATTTTCGTGTCACAACGGAAGAGTTTCATAGAAAATTTATTGAGTGAGTTAGCGTGGCCAACTTTTTGGTCCTTACCCATGTCTCAACGGGTCATATTTTAGCGTAGCTCTGTCAAGCTCGTAGGTGGCTAAATTCATCGACGAAGTATTGACTGGAAAACTAATGTTGTCCCGCGCTTTCGTTCGATGGCAACGTAAGACAGAACTTGGATCCACCTCAACTACTTTAGACGAGATGCTTCGTCAATGAAACTTACAATCAAATTAAAAACACACGCACTAAAATATTCTTAGTTCTCTGATAGGGCAAATCAGGCCCGGCGGTTAATTCGTCGATTCATTAAAACGTTGTTTAGAATCACTTTTCTGAACTAATTGACTGTCGGAATAAATTAGAGGCGATGTGAGCGACAACGTTTCTAAGAAAGTCAGTGTAGAACATTACTGTAACTACCGGATACGAGTATACGAGGAAAATGGACGTTATTTCCAATTCCTGTAACTCGAGGTCAACATGGAACATTGCCATAACACATGGTGAATCTTTTTCTACATTCCTTTATTTTATTTTACGCTTGCTTTAACGGAAAAAGAAAATAGAGACATAAGAAAATACATCTATACGATCGGAAGCTATATTTTTAAGGTGTCGACTATCGGCCGAACACTTTATTCAAACCGTGGACAGATAACCTTACTTCGGATTAAAATTTGACACATTTTATATGAGCAAATATCAAATTTCAACCTGAAGTAAGCCTTATCTATCTGCGGTTTGAATATGGGTTTCGGTCGTATATATCTAAGAACCTTTTACGGTCTATAGCTGTGGCCTGCGAATCCGTTCGCTTACAAAAATAAAATATATGCTTAGTGATATGATAATAAAGAATTCTACTGGTAAGAGAATTCAGTTCAGCAGGTAGTTTTTTAGAGCATTCATTACAAAAAAGTACATTTTTACAATAATGCTAGCAACCCGCCAGCGGCTTCGCCCGTTGCAATTTTTTTTGAAGTTGGCCGATTCTCAGACCTACCCGATATGCACACAAAATTTCATAAGAATCGGTCGAGCCGTTTCGGAGGAGTATGGGAACGAACATTGTGACACGAGAATTTTATGTTTGATTACTATCCACCCTCGCTTCGTTCGGGTTTAAGTGAGTTTTCTGTAACGCACGAACGTAAACCAGAATATATGTCGCACCTTCGGTAGAACAAGGGCACAATTGGCCCTTTAGTCACATTGTACATTGTGCCCTTTGTTCTAGTGGACAAGGGCACAATTGCCCCTTTAGTCACATTGTACATTGTGCCCTTTGTTCTAGTGGACAAGGGCATAATTGACCCTTTAGTCACATTGTACATTGTGCCCTTTGTTCTAGTGGACAAGGGCATAATTGCCCCTTTAGTCACATTGTACATTGTGCCCTTTGTTCTAGTGGACAAGGGCACAGTTGCTCCTTTAGTCACATTGTACATTGTGCCCTTTGTTCTAGTGGACAAGGGCACAATTGCCCATTTAGTCACATTGTACATTGTGCCCTTTGTTCTAGTGGACAAGGGCATAATTGACCCTTTAGTCACATTGTATTATTTGCCCTTGTCCTACCGAAGGTGCGATATAACAACCTTCCACGGAAAAATATCTAATTAATGGTGAAAACCGCATCTAAATTCAAACCAGAATAAACCAGAATTTATTAAACATAAAAACCTTTCACAAAAGTTATTTAACAGCTGCTGAAAACCACATTAAAGTCCGTTGCGTGGTTTAGGAGGAGTTAGCGCATGTACAGACAGACAGATCAACGGGGAAAGTGACTGTGTTTTATAGGTACTATGCAGCAGATGCATGCAGACCATAACGAATGTAATTTAACTATTTAACGACAGATGGCGCTAGCTGTACTAATTTTAGAAGTATTTTTACGAAAACGACTGCGGCTAGCGCCATCTACAATACGAATTAAAGTTTAATTTCATTCTGGTACGATACATGGCAAATTTGCAAATGAATCAAAACAAAATTGTTAACGCTATCAATGAAGTCCTGGAGGTGAGCACTGTGAATGTATCGAATTTCATATTAACGATGTGCATATTATATCCGTCTCCAAATCACCCGATTGTTCCGTACACATGGCAATAAAATGTCTCGACGCAGTTTTAAGTGCATATGCGTTCTAGTTGTCACATCCCAGTCAGATCGTTACTAGTGATTGTAGTAGAAGATATTTACGATACTATTACGTATCCAAACAACCAAATTAACTGACACTTACGTTGTAAGGTTTAATAAATTAACAACAACCAGACGGATAATAATATACGAGTATAAGGGTCATACAACTCTTAAAAACAAAAGGTGTCTCCTCTCCTCTCTCCTGTGATCAATATTTTAGAGCTTGTGTGCATATAAGTTATATTTTTAAATGATAGGTCTAAAGCAGTCCTGGTGGTGTTTTTGCGGGAATGGGCTTAGTCAGAAAATTAGGCCTTAAAAACGTTAACTTTCGGTGTGTCCACAGGAAAGACGGTAACCTAAATCTGTGTAAGACCCATAATATATTTTCTAATATAGATAAGTAGCTGTTTCCCGCGACTCCACGTAAAAGTCTAACGCTATTTCCTCAGGAACCGTTCAACTTTTCGAATTCAAAAGTACCCGTGTCCTTCCCTGGGGCTCAAACTATCTCCATACCAAATGTCATTTAAATCGGTTCAGTGGTTTATCCGTAAAGGCGTAACAAAAACAGACGGACAGATAGAGTAAATATAGAGTATGATTGGAACGTTCATTACTCATCATAATCAATTATGGATAAGACTCCCTGCCTCTCTATTGGACAAAATAGATGTTGGACAAAATGCATCCTGGACGAAATATGCGTTGGACGAAATGAGGATTTAAAAACCAATTGGTCGAACTGCGTATTGGACGAACGGCTAATAAATCAAACATTAAACTTTTCCTTAACTTCAATGTGGACGTATGTCGTTTTCATTTATTATTTCATTAATGTCTATGTGTCGCCCTCAACATACTACGTCGAAATATTAATCCTTCTTCATTACTAAACCTTCAAAATTGGGAAATAGTTCTGGTGCGAACCATTATAAAATGTGGACTTAAATACAAAAACCTCGGTGCACGAGTCGACGAACGCACTTGACCGTTTTTTTTTCAAGTAAAAAGTTAATTTCACTGATGCAATTCCTTTTTCAATTTGATGAAAATCGTTCGGGTCTCAACGACCTGGGGCCCTAGCCAAGATGGAAACACTACTAACATACCGGTGAAATTACTGGCATAGAGGCATTCCATCTTAGTCCTCAGTCTTAGGATTGCAGTCTTCAGATTATATCCTTGAGAATTCAAATGTCTATGGGTCTCAGATTCCACTTAATAAAATCTTTTCTATCACTCAAAATGTATGGGATGACATTATCGTGCGTTACGATAAACCACGTGACCAACAGTCATTCCATAAATTTTTAGCGATAAAAAAGAAAAACGTTAGGGGGCCCTAGCCAAGATGCAAACGCTCCTAACGTTTTTCTTTTCTATCGCTCAAAATGTATGGGATGACATTCTCGTGCGTTTCGATAAACGACTGTCATCGCATACATTTTGAGCGATAGAAAAGAAAAACGTTAGGAGCGTTTGTATCTTGGCTAGGGCCCAGGAGCGTTTCACATTATCGTAAACGATTTTCGAAACTGTCAAAGTGTATGGAATTAACAAAGCGCTCGACCCGACCGTCCGGTAGCTTGCGTTAATCCTACACATTTTCGATAATAATACTCGTAACGATCGATCGCGATCTCGCAATGCATCTTCTCAAGGGCCACAGGGAAAAGAAGAAGGCTTTCAGAGAAGTTAGTATTTTGGGGAATTTAATCTATTTAATGTATGTACAAGTATCTACATATATCTAATTACTAATGATTGTTTAGTTCCCATTGTACAAGCCTAGAGTAGAGTGGGTAAGCTTATCCTTTATTTGTACATGTACAAATAAATTAAGAGAACTTTAAAGTTAGCGTTGACTGTGCAGTAGTCGTAATGAGGAGTGCAATATGCAGAATTTGCATCCTTTTTACGCTGACCACAAAAGAGGCTAACTAAGCTCGCTCTAATTAGTGGATTCAGAAGGGATTAAAGAGAAGAAAGTTTCGAGATTCCGCTCATTGCGCAAACAAGTTTGTCGAGGTGTCGAGGTCTATTTGAAATGGTTCTAATTTTAAAATTAGAAGCGAAGGTTGGTAGGCAGTGCCTGTTTCCCTAAATTTTGCGAGAGATCGTGTTTAAGAGTTTTTACAACCACGAGTAAAATTGATTTATTATTATTGAATATCCGCAACCATAATAAGTCATATTATTAGTAGTAATGCTTAATTACATGTTAATTTATAAACCAAATGACCAAAACAGAAATCCAAGTTTCTGGCCTTTTGAATACTAGGTACAAAAACAGTCAGAAAATAGTTTTTTTTTGTTAAAATATTGTAAATAAGCACTACTCTGAGCTTTCATTGAAATCGACGCTTAATTATGATATTAAATAAATATCAAAACAGTCTTACACCAAATAGACCAAGTTACAAGCTAAGCTTTAGGCTTACTATGGGTTATAGACAACGATATAAATGCTTATATAGAGAAATAAATACTTAAATACATAGAAATCATCCAACACTCAGTAACAAATATGGACCGCTAGCTCCAAAGTTAGGGTCACTATTAAATTAGCCAACGCGTAGTCAAAATGCAAGTACAACTTAACGTTGTCAGTTTTCAAAAGGAATAGGCAAGGAACAAGTTAAAAATATAATACTGTGTATTCCTGTACAATTATACAGCTGAAGTTTTTTGTAGTCAGCTTACATCGAGCCTTCTACAGTGAAATCTACGTTAAATTTCTTCTACATTTCCATCGAATATTATAAAACAGAAATAGACACATTGGTCCCATAATGGTCCCCAGCGTTTTGCAAAATCTGTCCCCTATTTCACCATCTTGACAACGACACGTGACAGGTGACAATTCGGTATACATTGCAAAGTTAAATCGCTAATACATTACTGAGTTTCACATAAGCTGCGCCGTGTACACTGAAATTTCACCTGTCACATGTCATTGTCAAGATGGTGAAATAGGGGGCAGATATCTTCAATTCAATACGGATGTCTTAAAAACGTCTTCTTGTACCCTATAAATAATTAAAGGTATCCATTGAAAGTTCTTGACACGTTTGAAGCGAGCCTGATTGCATTTAGGGACTATTCAAAGCTTGAAGGGCCGTTTTGTCCGGAACGAGGAAGGCATTATATGTCTGACCTTCTCACTGATCCTATCCTATTTATACTGCGTAATATTAATGTGAATGTTTGTAATAATGTTTGGATGTCTCGACTTTTTACAGCCATTAAATAGGTTAACAACCGGGCCACGAGATGGAGAGCGGTCACCGTGATCCAACGGTTAGCTGAAAGTGATCCCTTAAAGAGATAAGTTCGCCTTTGTACGTTTGGTCTGTAAATATTGTAGTTTAATTTCTGTGTTTTTTACAATAAACGGTTTTATACATACATGCTAATTTAGATACTATTACATACATACTATTAAGTTAAGAGTACGTTTTCCGCAGTTTATTCGTTGGAGTGGTGGTCGAGTTTCTCTTATTACAGAAAAAGACTTAAGCTGATAAATAGTTCGGAAAATAAATAAATGAAAGGGCTGTTCCAAACGACGACGATAACACTAAAAGATCTAATTTAAGCCAACCTAAGTATGCTCGCTGCCACGCGAGAACGTGTGGAATTACCTTTCCCACATCAAACTCTTTTCGCACTTAAACAAACATGGACTGTGTTACTGCTAGTTACAATTTAACGAGTGAGTTAAATAATAAGAATTTAATTAAAAAGATAACTAAAAAACTACAAATAGGTTTAAAAAACGATGTAATGTGCTCGTGCATTTTTTTAACATAATATCAAGTCTGCAACAGTATTAAAACTCATGCATCATGGTGGGGGAGTTCATTTAATTTACTCATAGCGTTGAGGTTTGCTTACACGAGTATAACAGTATACTATTATTAACTTTGCCCGTGTGGTTGCCGGGTTAGAATAGTGCCACTCCATGTCTTCCAGTGGATGTCGTAAGAGGCGACTAGGGGAATGAGGGCTTGTAGTAGTACTATTAAGCTATTAACCTGTCACACACTAGTTGTGGTTACAGTATTATGTATAAACAAGTATTTTTAGAGTTGTAGGTATTTCTGTAGTTCTGCCTAGCCCACTGTGGGAATGAAGGCGTGATGTTATGTATGTATATATGTATTAAGTTTAGTTTGAGTAACGTTGTTTTTGTTTTAAACTAGCACATTAACGTTTAGCTAACCTTCTTAGAAAGCCACAATATTTCACTATTGTAATATTTTGTTCGTAATGTTTTTTCATTTATTTCAAGATAAAGTGGTGTTCGACGTAACAGAGCCGATATAGTCTGTTAGCGCTTAAAAATTATAAAAAAAGTTATATCAATGCCAACTGCAAGGCAAACAAGCACAAACACAATAATTGTAAGTGTGATCTGGGACCTATGGACCCATTTGCATTCTCACGACAAAATTTCAAGACTGCAATCCTAAAATCGCAAGTGCGTTGCCAAGCCTGATGACTGTGATGGAATGCCTCTATGCTAGTAATTGTCATATCCCCACACCGGAATATAACATATGTGGAAACTGCTGGCGGTAGGTTAAAGGATAAGATGGTGGTAGTGATCCGGGTGGACCTAGGTCCTTTCTCCAGTAAATGACCGAATCCGGGAGACTTATCACGTCATCAAAATAGTTTGACTCCTTTCACGTCATTTTTTTCTAGGCTGATTGTACCGTAGTATTTGAAGGTGCATTGGTAAACTAGGCCCCTATTTTTTCATCTATCCCAGTCCAGTCACGTTCGGATACGCGATATTGAATACATACACAAATTGAATAATAAGAGTAGTGGAAGTAAATGTCTTACAGTAAAAGGATGTGAGGTGTGAATAAAAAATGTATTATATTCGATACAATTTAATTTTAATCTATACTGGGTGATTTTGGGGTTATGATCCGGAATGGCCAAAAGTGAATAACCACGACCAACCACGAGTTAATGTTTGGAACAACTGGTTTTTTTTTGGCGATTTCGTGGTTGGTCCCATCGGAAAGGTTGTTCAGTATGGCCATCTTATTCACTTTTGGCCATTCCGGATCATGACCCAAAATCACCCAGTATTTAATATGCTTTGCGACTCCAATGTTCATAATTTTTGACATAACCACATTCAGAGATTAATCAAGCCCCTAGCTGCTCTCGTACATTACAATAATTATTTCCCAAATGCTTTTTGATAATTTTATTCAAACTCAAACTCATAAGTATTTTATAATTTTATTCCATTTACTTGGGGTCGGCGCAGCATGTCTTTTTCTTCCATACCTCCCTGTCACTGTCACTCGTCATCTCGTCACTTACGTCCTTCTTCTTCATATCGTCTCTTTCAGTCCATCCACTTTTTCCTTGACCTACCTCGTCTCTTCCATCCCTCCATGTTCATACCCAATACTCTTTTGGTCACATGACTGTCATCCCTTAAAAATTCAATGATAGGTGCTACTTTCAGGCTTCCTCTATTATAAATCTCATCACATACATTTGACAAATATGTACACACTGCAACACAGCATAGTACAAAAAAAATGAGAGCAAAATTAACGTTGTGTTGTAGTGTGAAGTCAAATAGGACTCTTCAACTCGACGCAGCTAATATTGACCGGCGAGTATAAGTTGTCCCATCAGAGCATCAGCACATTTTAGGGCGTGCATTCGCAACTAGGCAGCTTTATACGACATCGTTTTAACCTCGTAGAATAGAGGCCCAGTACCCTTACCACGAGATACAAAGACCGTACTCGCTAGAGAGTTGAATACTCGGTCCGTCACAGTATTGCAGTAATAAACAATGCAATACAATACAAATACTCTTTATTGAACACCAAAAAAAAACAGAACACGGAACAGTACACTTAAATCATAGGTATACAACAGGCCGTCTTACCGCTAAATAGCGATCTTGTGATCTCTTCCAGACAACCTTGGATAGAGAAATAACTAAGGACACACATTCATGGCAGGCAGTGTTAACTAACTCGTTTAGAATTCAAACTAAACAACTACAAGAAACAATTAAAGTATTTCAATTTTGAAATTAAAACTATTTATATATAAACTAAATATAAATACATAAAGTAAATAATTTAATAAATACATATAATTGTACATCTATATAATATATACATACATACATACATGGGTCATACACCGATTTAGGTTATCGTCTTTCCTGTGGACACGGCGAAAGTTACCGATTTAAAGGTCTAATTTTCTGGCTAAGCCCATTCCCACTAAAACGCCTTCAGTACTGATTTAGACTTATCATATAAAAACATAACTTATATGCACACAAGCTTTTAACTATTGACCACAGGAGAGATTAGAAAACGTACAGGAAATTCGACTCAATAGCAAGTACCACTCTAACTCATGGTAAGAGTACAGTTAAAGTTAACCATAGCCTAAATTAATCACAAGCCTTCCAAATAGATTATGCAGGGGAGGGTTATTTAGTTCCCCAGCCAACCTCCAAATATTTGTAATATTTGACGGAGCGGCTAGACAAGTCGGAGTAACCATGCCAACGAAGATAGCAAGGGCAAATATTTGTGTGATGGGCAGGAATAGTTGGTCTCGAGTCTTGAATTTTCTTAGCGTAGGATTAGGTTAGATGTCGTGTCCGTCCGTCCTTCCGTATGTTACAGGCATTGACTAAAACGACGAGATGTAAAATCATGAAATTTGGAGTCTGTTCGTGTTACATAAGCAGCTACAGTTTGTTAGTTTGATAACCAACATAAATATTTCTAGCGTGGTTACTCAATACATATAACTGATTTGTTCCTGATTCGTCATATTCCAAATCGGTCATCTTCCAAACTTGTCAATTTCCTAACTGGTCATATTCCTAACTCGTCATATTCCAGATTCGTCATACCATATAGCCTGCACAAATTTATTATAGAAATCCTCTCTGGTAAATGTTATGATTATTCCATTATTTGCCAATTCTTTTGGACTCCGCCTTAAGTAAATTATTGTCTAGTAGCCGTAGTACACAGTATCACTACCAAGTAAAATTACTTAACTACAATCTGTCCTGAAGTCCTAAGTAATACTTATTATTCCTGTAAGCACGTGTCCGCGATTTAATTTGACTGTACAATAAAGATTTTGATAGATGACGAATCTGGAATATGACGAGTTAGGAATATGACCAGTTAGGAAATTGTCGAGTTTGGAAGATGACCAATTTGGAATATGACGAATCAGGAGCAAATCATATAACTGTAAAATATTTATCAGCAAACTTCAACTTGTGATTCATATTTTGACAGTTCTATTAAAACACTATAAGGTTTCTCATATTTTTTGTAATCGTATAAGTGAATGTTTTCGGAAATAATCGCTCAGATACTTGCAAAAATTCTGGGGCAAGACAATTCATCTTTTAACCCTGTCTCTAAAAAATATGAAAAATATACAAACCAAAATGGGGTCCCATCATTTCATAACCAATGTTTCACAAATGGTTCATTTCACAAACATAATCGTTTGACAACACGCGTTTTTTCCGAAACTGTTAGTAATTCTGTATTTATTGCAGCGTTTATTGATGTAGATCCCTATAGGTTATGTCAGGTTAGTTTTATAAAAATCCTGAAATAATAATGTAGTACAGAAAAAAAGCGGATTGGCAAATTAATAGGTTAATGCATTTGTCAAAGATTTGTCGCCGAGAAGGCAGCAAACCAATAAATACTTTGTAGATTTTTTTTTTTTTTTTTTTATCATTCCCACCAAACTGCGCTTCTCAACAAAACTCCGCAAGTGCCATGAAGATACGCTCTTTTGCTGGTGCACATTTTCAGATCGTGTTGTTACCTTTCGAGATTAGTATAAGTGTTTTAATTGTTTTAACTATTGTGTTTTAAATACTTCAGAACCCCACACTGAGCATGATTCGAGTCTTGAGTCCTTGCCCGGTTCTTATATTATTATTTATAAGTATATTGTCAAATACTTTCTCGGTTAACACAAGTATAAAGCTATTTGTGATTTCGTAAATTTTTGTAAGATTGACATCTGTGATTTTTATTTATTAGTTTAGTTAAAATATTAGGTATTTTAGTTTCTTTTTCATTTCACTGAAAACTTATATTATTTAACATACATAAGATCACACCTTCATTCCCAGAGTGGGGTAGGCAGAGCTACAGAAATACTAACAACCCTAACAAGACTTATTTATAATTCTATAACCACATTTTGCACAATCAGGCCAAGAAGTTCACTAATGTATTAGTAAAAGGTTGCAAGCCCATTGCCTAACAGTACTACAAGCCCTTATTCCCTTACGGCCAAACCTTATATTTAAACCGCAGACAGATAGCCTTACTTCGGATTAAAATTTGACACATTTTGTATGGGCAAATGTCAAATTTCAACCCGAAATAAGCCTTATCTATCCGCGGTTTAAATATAGGTTTCGGCCGTTAGTCGCTTCTTACGACATCCACGAGAAGACATGGGTGGCACTATTCTATCTAACCCGGCAACCACACGGCACGGTGGGATTAAACTTTATTTTATAACGTGGTAACTAGAGACCTGACTTGAATGCCCTGAAATAAATCCTCAGCAAATTAGCTATTTTCAAAGTAATCCGCGGCGCTCTAGGACTTCGTAAGCTTCGTAAGGCTTTGCCAAAAGGTCAACCCTTAAACCACTCTTGTGTAAATGTCAACCCTTAAACCACTCTTGTGTAAATTTTGATTGATCCAGGTTTTGGTTTTTTATAGGCTCTATAAAATAGATAATTATTTAAAGAGTTTTCATGTATACAAAGGCATAAAAACCGCTGGATATCCAGCTTACCTCAGTAGCCTGTCTTCAAATATGCGTAATATTTATAACGCTATTCCAAAAGCCTCTACCCAAACAGCGAAAATTCGCTTTGCCAAGCATTGCATGCCAGTCTTGCAGCAGAATTTACATCGAGAATATAGGGAATTCTGTAGTGGAAGTAGTGAGCTCTTGCAAAGGGTTGTCAAATAAAGCTGTGCAGAGATAATTTATTTTCCTATAATATTGGTAATGGTTTTTCTCCTCTTTTGAAGCGCATTGTGCAGAAAACTTCAAGGTTTTTATTTTGCGTTGTAATCGTTCATCGCTATTTTATCGGGAACTGTCCAATGCGTGACCTATCTATGTTCCAAATTGCATTCAGATCCATTTAGCCGTTCTCGCGCGATTGAGTAACAAACATCCATTCACCCAAATTTTCACATTTATAATATTAGTAGGAGTAGTACGATAAGTATCCCAGCCCAAAGTAAATGGGTCACTGGATTTTACATTTTTATACTTTCGCCACTTGAATAATAAATCTATAAGCAAAGTTTATTTATTTAATAAATGATCAAAAAGCAAAATACCCGACTACAATAAATATATCAACTGAAACGCGAAAATAAGCCCTTTAATCTACATACAATAAAATTGTAACAGCAATGTACTTATTTAACTTGAATATTGGAAAAGGTGTTCCAGGCGGGGGACTATAAATTAGGCAAAACGCGTCTTCAAAATTGACTGTATTGTTAGATATCATCGTCTTAGCCAGCCCTAGCACAATACGTGACAATGCACCTTCAGACGTACAGCACAAGACATATCGGTGCGAATTCTGCAGCTCCCCGTCTACCGCAAGTTTGATTGACTGACGAGAGAACTCAAAAGCGTGACAGTTAACATATTACATTTATGTATATTCCAGCAAATTGTAATTAATTACGCTGAGCATTGGAGTCGAGGCTAAGGATGGAATCACATCTATCAGTACCGATTAGCATGTTGTCTTCACAAAAAAAAATCACAAGAGAAATTGCCTTAAAGAAAAAAATATAAAAAATAGAGATAGGCACAGATGTGGTTATTAATTAGGCAAAGTTTTTTGTTTGATTAGTTCGTTTTTGAACTCCGTGTGAGTACTTTGCCATGTTCTTTAAACATAACTTTAAAAAACCGACAAAGTGCGACTGCAACTCACGCGAACGATACGCCGAAAAAAACACTTTTCTTGTACCTTTTTTAAATTATTATATTTTAATTATTTCTCGTTAAAGAGGATGGGATGTGGTTGCCGGGTTAGAACAGTGCCACTCTATGATGTAAGAGTAAGAGGCGACTAAAGGAATAAGGGCTTGTATTACTGTTAGGCGATGGGCTCGCAACCTGCGACTAATACAGTAGAAACTTCTTGGCCTGATTTTGCAAAATGTGGTAACAGAATTATCAAGAAGTCTTTTTAGAGTTGTTGGTATTTCTGTAGCTCTGTCTACCCCACTCTGGGAATGAAGGCGTGATGCTATATATGTATGTATGAAAATTTAAAGTATCTAGCTATTACGGATCATAAGATACGGCCCGCTGACAGACTTGGGTCCCGTTGGGACCCTTTGGGTACGGAACTCTAAAAAGTGTGTTCATTAAACAGCAACGACATGGCTATACCCCGAGTAATGCTGTCGTCTTTGAGCGACGGTGACCGCTTACCACCAGGTGAATGTTAGCTTTTAATGACTACAAAAAATATAGAAACCTGGAAAGTTGGGTAGCATCTGTTTTTTAACCGTCTTCAAAAAAAGGGACCTCCCCCTTTCAGTTTGTCGAAACCTTTGTTATTTACAAAGGCAGATTGATTTTCCACGCTAGCTTCTGTTTCGTTTATTGAATTTTAAGCATAGACCGGAATTTTCGTATCATTTTTCAATAACGATATAC
This sequence comes from Acleris holmiana, assembly GCA_949316455.1. Classification (NCBI taxonomy): domain Eukaryota; kingdom Metazoa; phylum Arthropoda; class Insecta; order Lepidoptera; family Tortricidae; genus Acleris; species Acleris holmiana. Next base: position 4,944,671 of record OX438769.1, on the reverse strand, counting down.
ATACTCGTACTAGTATAATATAGATACACAACAAAACAGAACACGAATATCAAAAGATTAAAAGTAGAGGTAAACAAAAGGCGGTCTTATCGCTAAAGAGCGATCTTTTTTGATAACTTTGAGGTGAGGTGGATAACGATATATGTAAGCAATATAATATTATAATTGTGTGCAGTCGTCCTATCACTTTTTTGCTGTGCCCTTACAGGGCGTCACATGTGTACCTCTTTATTTTTTCTATCTGTTTGTTTGTGCAATGTGACATGCAATAAAGATTTTGACTTTGACTTTGACATTATTCTTGTTCATATTCCTCTGTTCTTTCTTTTGTTTCATTCTTTAAGCTATTTATAATGCTCACTATATATTGCATCGCTGCAATAGTATGAATTAATAAAGTGTTTTCTAAATCTTCAATGTATTGCTACTAGCTACTACTAGTATCAAAGTATCGTCCACTTAACGTAAAACGTTGCTATCTATGCACAGCTGTGATAAACTGCAATCTGAACTATTTAATATCGCTGCAACTTGAACGGCCCGCTCCTTATTGCATCTGGACCGCACTCGCCATTCCATTCGTGCAAGGACTTGCGTCTCTTGCTCGGTGTTTGTGTTTAGCTACTCGTAGTCGGTAGGTTAGTTTGGTTAGCAGTTGATCGGGGAAATTGAATTGAAAATTAACAATTGTTACCCTAAATCTTACAATTCATTTTAAAAAAAATTGGTAACTTTTGAAAAAGCAATAATCTAAGTCATACAATACAATAGGAAATAAAGCGAAGGTCCAATTTGTAAAACGGAAAAATAGAGGTATTCAATCACAGTAAGTGTTAAAAGCACAATTGGAAATCGAATCCTCGATAGTTACATTTTTCAAACATAATACCTTTTTGAAAAATGAATCTTTGAGATTCTACGATCTTGAACGTGAACAAAGAGATAGAGAGAGATTAGAGGCTTTTGAGATAAAATGAAAAAATGGCGTTTGATGAAGTGCTAAACTGAATAAAAGATAAGAGGAATTTCGGGCGACGATTGAAAATTGAAGATTATTTATAATGGAACACCTGCTACAACATGACCTTATCCTTATAACATCATAGAAAAGGAGAGAGGCAGGGGAAGACCAAGGAGTAGGTTAGTGTCGTTTTGCAACAGAAAATCAAGAAGAAAACATTTTTTTATACTTTTTAGTGATCATAATAAATACTTTTAAGTAGTTCCACATCTCACTGCCTAAAAAACATTATTTAAAAAAAAACATTATCATATTGTAGTACATTTCATGTTCGCTGCAAACAACGCCGCGGGAAAGTCATAGTGCAAATTTTTAAACCATTTAAATGTGCTTCGCCATAGTTGCTCAACTATCTTAATCGAGATATCTTATTGGCACCATTAAAATAGGCATTTAAGAGTTCCGGTGACAGTCTGTTGTCTTTATGGTCAGTTCCATTTCATTGAATGATTTTTTCTGATGTACCTAAATGCTGAACTTGTTACTGAAAATACCAAAATCGATATATGTATGCCTATTATATTTGTGGAGTTCTCTCAATTAACCTCGGATTCCCTCATCAGTCGATTAACAAAATACCGGAGCGGTTGGAGATGACTCCAACGCTACGAGTTTGCCTCTTAAATAAAGAGAGACTTATAAAACACTATGACCTTACGTTGCAAACTGTTTGTGAATGTAAGTGTGATGGTTCTGTTTGTTAATTTAAATTGACAATCTCATTCGCGTCAATTGTATTCTAAATCTTTGTTTATTGGCTTTACCAACTACCCTTAAAGACCGTAAGGTAGTTAATTTACTGTAGTGTTGTCCTCTGATTTATAATCAACGACCGGACGTGACTTAAACTGCTCATCAAAGGTGTCTAGTCACAACAACTAGTAATAAAAGCCTACATTCGACATACTTTAATGTTTATAAACACAACTTTTTAACCCTTCCAGACCCACCGTACCCCTCGGCCGTACCACTGGTGGTACTTTGACCAATTATTACTATTAAAATCGAATTTAACGTTGTCGACGGAGCTCTGCTGTCGCAGAGCTCCTATTTCTGGGTAGTTTGGCCCTCCGGGCCTGCTGAAGAACTAACATAACCTAAACCTACCTCATATTTATGATACAAATTTTGGGTCAGTGGTACGGTTTAGGGGTACGGTGGGTCTGCACCCCTTTTTAACGTACAAAAACAAAAATTCTTTAAAAGATAAATGCTTTTAATTTTCTGTTTCAGACAAAAAATTGTGACATAAATGTGAGGACTTGTTTCCGAGTCTAGAATATTTAATATGTACTTCTCTAAAAAAGTATGCTTATCCTTGTCTTTCCATAGTATAAGGGTAGAGCTTAATTAGGGACCTGGGCCTCTATTCAACTGCGTTATAACGATATCGTTTTTGACCTGTTTCCGTATTGTCAACGTTTTGATAACTCTTATGTCATTTACAATAATGGCGACTGAGACATAAACGATTCTTAAACGTGTCAAATACGATATCGTTTTAACGCACCTGAATAGAGGCCCAGATAAATCTATGTGAAAATGTCCTGTCCTTACTGTCGAGTGACCATCATTTTCACTAGCCAGTGTGTTGTTACAATTTGTATGATCAATGTGATGCACACTTGAATGTTATACAAAGGAGGATTATTACCTTTGTAGTTCGCGTGTCAAAGGATTACACTTTGTTAACCTTAATTAATGAGACATATTCGTACGAGTATGCATGATGCCTGTGACATTCGAGCTTAAGGGAATTAAAGGCTTCAGTTTTAGCCATTTAACTTTATGGGAATGGAAACTTAAAATAATGAAGTATGGTACAGTCGGCATTATAAGTAGGTACAAACTTTGCACCTTGCCGCTTTAACTCCTTTGACAGATAAGTGCAGCATTTCAAACATAACGTTAAAATGGCGAAGCACTAAATTGTTTAGCTACTTATAAGGTCGATTGTACCACTGTACAATGTTTAACATGACCTATACGCGTTTTGCCGAATTACAGCATGTTTTTTGTACGGGTACCTGATATTTTTTTTTTTTTTTTGTGATAGCAAATCTATCTCTGTGAAAATATCAGGTGTCCAGCTGTTACGGTTCAAGTATTCTACCCTGTGACAGATGAACTGACAGCAAAGTCTTAGTAATAGGGTCCCGTTGGCATCCTTCAGGTACAAATAAAGTTATTATAATACAATGACCTTCTATACACATGGACAAATCACGTCATACAAAAAATAGCCCAAACATGGCACTGCATCTTATTTCACCATATGAAGCTTCAACATGTATTATCGATACACTGACGTACCAGGGCCTCTATTCTACTGCGTTATAACGATATTGCGTTTGACGTGTTATAGAATCGTTTATGTCACAGTCGCCATTATTGTAATGACATAAGAGTTATCAAAACGTTGACAATACGAAATCGCGTCAAAGACGATATCGTTATTACCGTGTAGAATCCCAGCCCTGTCCTTTAAAATGTCTTCTGTCTTTAGTCAGAAATGTATAACATCATGCAGTCGAAGCTACATAATATGTTGTTTTTTAGAAACCGACTGGAACAAGGTAGCTGTGGAGTAAAAAAGGGCTGGTAATTTTAGGGTCCTGAAAAACAATAAAGGTTCCGTTTTTCGGAACCCTAAAATTAAGAGCCTGTTTCTACTACCGTTCTACTAAGCTCACTCAACGACTGTTCGTTTGTCAGTTCGAGTTCAAATAGATTTCTTTTTACATAAATACATAACATCATGCCTTAATTCACAGAGTGGGGTAGGCAGAGCTACTGAAACACCAACAACTGTAAAAAGACTCGTTTATAATTCTTTAACTACATTTTGCACGATCAGGCCAAGAAGTTTACCAGTGTATAAGTGATAGGTTGCAAGCCCATCGCCTAACAGTACTACAAGCCCTTATTTCCTTAGTCGTCTCTTACGACATCCACGGGAAGACATGGAATGGCACTTTTCTAACCCGGCAACCACACGGGGCACTTCTTTTTATTTATGAAATATTTTTATGGTGTTGTTTTATTTTGTGTTTTCATGTCGTCGAACGTTAACTTTACATTTCATCGAAAGCTATCTTCTTCTGCAGCAGTGTCGATTTCAATATGATCCACGTAGGTTAGGTTAGGTTAGACTTGTAACCATTCAAAAATGTTAACTCTTGTACCTAGAAAATCCTGTCGATGAAATAAAGTTCTGCGAAGTTATACATTCTATGAAATGAGGGTCGACAAAAGAAGGACAAACCGTTTTTTTAATATTTCGAATGTACCTACCTTTTTTTGAACTATGTATGGTGTTATAATTATGTGGATAGCTAATATAGGGTAGTTTTTTATAATCGTAGTAAACAATATTTCAGGGGCCAGAGGGTGATGCTACCAATTATTACCAATTATTATAACCCTCTGAAACCGCAAACCTATCAACTGTTATACATACAATGACCGGCAAACTTTAATGGGACAGTTTGTAACATGACTTACTACACTGCTAACCTCAATATGCGAAACAGCTGTCTTTATTAAACGCCTATATCCTTTAGTGGTGCAAATATTATCAGATTCAAGAAAATAATCTGATTAAATGACGCTTGATTTATTTGGTTTGTAAAATACTTCAGACCTTTCTCTTGCTACTAACTTCCGCAAATTCTCTCTCATAATCTCGTGTACAGAAAAGCTAAAAAGTTTTTTGCCATTTGGCTATGGAACCCTACAAAGAGCTACTCTATCGTTTTATTACCTGACTATGTTCTTGTCATTTCTTTTCAGCTGTTTCTTTCTAACACGCATGAGAGAAGGACATGGTATTACCATGACAACAATAGTTGTCAATCATTCATGATATTTATTTGGCATGAAATTTATAGTAAATTAAATAGTTTTAATTAATTATTTACAATTTTAAGTGTATTATCTTTCATAAATAAAATTAACTTAATGGTGGTAAGTAGCACCATCTTTTTTTTTTTGCCTTTACGGTATTATGTCGGCACTTTTTTGATGGCACACTTCGGCATGCTTACGGCTTTACGATCAACAGACGACTAAGGTAATAGGTGTGCTAAACCGCCATTAAGCACAATTTTGACGCCGCGTGTTATGAGCGCTGATGCGAAGTGCTTGTGTATAGAATATCATTGTTATAATATTCCAAATTGCTATATCCATTTTCCAGCGTACTTACATTGACATGTGCCATTGACTCGAGCCTTTACGACGCACGTACGAATGGTGTATGTGATTTCGAAATAACACGTAGAAGTTCAAGGCATATAATCTGATGCCTATATGTACAGTCGGTAAGGCAATAGGGTTTCATAACAGACTTTAACAGAAATAGAAAAGACAGGTATTTAGGTAGCTTACCTAGTTTTTATTTTTATTAAATTAAGGCTTACCTTTAAATTTTTTATACGACTGTCTGTATATTTGTGTTTTTTTATGGAATAGGAGACAAACGAGCAGACGGATCGCCTGATGGTAAGCAAACCGTCACCCATAGACACCTGACATCATTGGGATCGTATAATCATCGCGAGTAACATAGGCCAGGTTTCAACTAACGCCAAAGTTTAAAAAAATATACAACACAGGTCATATTTTTTGTCGTTTACGAGTAATACTCATTTCAACTTTATGTTGCTTAGTTCCACTATCCGATAATAGATGGCTGTACCAGTCATTGTATATATTTGTATTGAATATAATTCGTATTCGTCTGTTATGTTTTTAATCATCGTGTATAAATTATTCTTACTAAAAGTAAACATAATAAAAACTAGTTTTTTAATTATGTGTTTTTTTTACTAAAGATTATTTCTAATCTTGTAAAACCCAATATTGCTTGTCTGAGAAAAATATCGTCACATCTTATCGTTGACCACCACAAAAGGATATTATTTCACGGGTTAACATTAAATTTCATCGGCCATAGATGCACGAAAACCTGAATTCCAAACAGTCAGGTTTTCAAAGCTAGTTTTTCGGCAGCATTTAGCTCACTAGAAACTCACGCATGGAAAATTGCAGTCACTCACAATCGATGAAACTCGATCGGGTTGTGAACCAATTTTATGGCCGATTGAATACTCTTTTACCACTTTTAGACTCTATTTATGTGACGTTAAGATCCAAAAATAGACGTTAGATCATTTCAAAGAGTTGCAGAACGAAGTACGAGCATGTTATCAATCAAGCTACGTGATCGAGTCGAAAGTAGCGACATTCGATTAAAAAAGAAACTGAGCGATGTACTCTATCTACATAACTGCTAAGCTAAAGAGGAAATCCTACATTAGTACCCCCCGAGACAAAAAAAAAGAAATAGAGGCAGGCCATTGCAGAAATGGCGAGACGACATCGAATCTATAGCAGGAAAAACCTGGACGAGAGATGCACAAGATAGAGTGAGATGGCAACAGATGGAGGAGGCCTTCATCCAGAAATGGAAGACCCTTAATTAAAGTATTATGTAGATAATTAATAGTCTAGAACCAAACTTAAATGTAAATTAACTTAAGGAAATAAAGGCTGTTTTTATTTTATTTTATTTTAAGATCCAAATTAGAAAAATTAAACCTTGGTATACTATACATTTATTTAGTTCTAAAAGGACAGGTAGCAGTTTCTCCAATAAATCCTACCCTTTCCTCTGTCCGTACACTCACCCCATCCATTGATTCATGAAACGGTAATCGTAACTAATAATTTAAATGGGTTTAAATTATTCCATGTCAGCCTCCCAAATTTCCATATAACATAGGCCCAATTTCGAGTACAAGGTACTGAATATGGTCATGTTGGATTAATCCCTAATATATTGGTCATTAATGTATTCGGTTGGAAGCCTGCTGTGGTTTTAGGGATTAAGATTTAAAAGGGTAGTTTCTAGCGATGAATAAAGCGACGAAACAGATTTAAATGAAAATATGTACGCTGGAATATTTTAATGGAGTGATTGTTTGAATAATAATTTTCTAAACGATATTTGTTTTTTTTTGTTAAATGGGTGGTCACGTAAGAAACACGCGTTTTTTTCCATACGAGTGCCAACAAATGCCACTCATCGAATTCGACCATCAATGAAAATTACATGAGAAATGTTATTACTAGGTATTTGTTATTTACTTTATATATATATATATATATCCCTTAATCGTTTTTTTTTTCTTACAAACCCATAATATTTTTGAAAGATCTAACCAACGACATCACATACTATGGGGTAGACGAGTTTAAAAAATACAACCCCCGTTACGTGTAGGGGTGGTACACTAAAGTCTCTGAAGGGAGGGTCTTAGGAGAAAATGTAAAAAGCATATAAAACGTATTACACTAAGTTTTGACCCATTTATTAAGATTTTATATAGAATCTAAACTTGTTAAAATTTCAAAACTTCTTTTGATGTTTAGACTTTTTTTTTCGCGTATACAGTCTGTTGTTTGTCTCTTTCATAGCACTTTCCAGAGAGCGTAAGAAAATAAATATATGCATGTTCCCTATTTAGTGACTGCGGCCGTTAGGTAGGTAAAATTGCCTACAGGGTCTACTCACAGAATAAAGATTTTCTTTTCAATTTTTTTACATACATACATAACATCACGCCTTCATTTCCAGAGTGGGGTAGGCAGAGCTACAGAAATACCAACAACTCTAAAAAGACTTGTTGATAATTCGCACAATCAGGCCAAGAAGTTTACTAGTGTATTAGTGACAGGTTGCAAGCCCATCGCCTAACAATACTACAAGCCCTTATTCCCTGAGTCGCCTCTTACGACATCCACGGGAAGACGTGGAGTGGCACTGTTCTAACCCAGCAACCACACGGGCAATTTTTTTTTCTGACTTATTTTATTTTTGTACATATTCGAAAAATACATACAAAAATAACTCGTCACTTTCTTTGGAAATTCTATACTAAGTGACCCGTTTTCGTTGCTTTTGACTATAGTTACTATGTTCAGCAGTTGCTGGATTAGATAGGGTTACCGACGGCCCCGTTTAGGTCCATTTAATTCCCAAAAAAGAATACATCAATATTTACTTACTTGAAAAACACACGTTGTTCCTACGGGACAACGTTGATTATCACTTGACCGAAATTTAACATCTATTTGCAACAGTATGACTCATTCGTATCAAAGAACTCGATACAATATTTACAGAATCTTGGGCATCGAATCAAAGGGCGATGCTTGGATCTCATTTGTTTACTTGTTATATGAATTCAGCTATTTTGTAAACGTTTTAGAAATAATAAAAATAAACGGAGAGTCACGGTCGCGGCACGCGGAACGATATATAAAAGATATTTGTTGGTTAGTTGTTGAAAGAAAAAAAGATAGGAAGATCGAGTCATGACAAACAACAACAAATAATAGAGATATATGCACAAGAATACATACATACAAACATATACGTCACGCGTTTATTCCCAGAGTGGGGTAGGCAGAGCTACAGAATACCAACAACGTTAAACTTGATCATAATTCTGTAACCACATGTTGCACTATCAGGCTAAGATGTTTGTCTACCAGTGAATTAGTGACAGGTTGCAAGCCCATCGCCTAACTGAACTACAAGCTTTTATTACCTAAGTCGCCTTTTACGACATCCAGGGGAAGACATTGAGTGACTATTGTATACCGGCAACCACACACACACATACAATACACAAGAATAATAGTCAAGAAAAGGTCCCAACTCAGCGTAATGCTGGCATTTAAGTCAGCGCTGGTCTTCCGTTGCTGGTGCAAAAAGACTTCGTACACGTGAAGAAACAAATTGTTGAATATAGAGGATAAGAACGGTGACCATCAGGGACAACGCTTAATTTATTGTAAGATACAGTACAAAAATAATAAAAAAGTTGCAGTTATTTCAAAGTTTGGAGCATGCTTCGGGAAATTTGACATAGGCTAACTTAACCGTCGATTCCATACTCCAACGTAAGATTGAAGTGTTAATCATCACTACATAGTATAAAACAAAGTCGCTTCCCGCTGTCTGTCCCTAAAGTGTCATTCTATGGAACTTGCTAACTATGTAAACAAGCCGCCATACTAAAATTGACATTAGATGTCAATTTCAATATATTGTTTGTTTACATAGTTAGCAAGTTCCATAGAATTACAGTATATGTATGCTTAAATCTTTAAAACTACGCAACGGATTTTGATTCGGTTTTTTTAATAGATAGAGTGATTAAAGAGGAAGGTTTATATATATAATACTTTAATCCGGAGCGAAGCGAGGGCGGGTCGCTAGTGTTTAAAATAGAGGTGTTTTTGTTTGACTTGGGTCCTTTTATTACTGAGCAACTTAAGCCCCGGGTGGCTGTCACTTTAATAATTTCGCCAGTACGGCGTGGCAACCACACTGATTTTAATTTGAAGTTTAGATCAAGTACTTAGTTTAAACTAATTTATCACCAAAGAAAATAGAAAAAAAAATTGATACAGTACTGTACTACACGTTCTGTGTACTCGTGTGTTTGTTACATTCTTGTTTCTTCACTATTGCTTGTTTTCCGACCGCTAATATTTACACAAGCGTTTTACCGGACAAATGGCATAGTCATTTAACCTATCCTTAACCTTAACATAAGTAATAATAAAAACCAGGCAAGGACATATGCGGACCATGCTCAGTAAAGTACAAACACAAAAATCTATCTCGAAAAACAACGAGTACGAACTAATTTTCTAATTAAACTTATTTGGTGATGATTTTTAGTGGTATTATAAGCACTCAAGTCGCCTACTGTATCTCAAGAATCCATCAAGTCTACTTATATCCAGTAAATTTTTGACAGATGCCACGTACTAAATGTGTCAAATTTTGACTCGAACTAACCTAATCTATCCCCAGTTTGAATATAAGATAAGGTTAGCTTAGGTTACACTTGGAGAATAAGAAAAAATAATCATGCAGAGAAAAATAAATGCCTTTCGATGAAATTAAATGCGTATTGATGGTGCTCTTTGAAAGGAGTTTCGATATAAAAAACAAAAACCCGCCTACTAAAACGCAAAAAGTAACTTCTTTTAAAATTGTAGATCAAAGGTCAGTCCAACTGAATTCGGGGGGGTGATTCTCTCAACACAGCGCTGCGTCGATCTCAAAGGTGAACTTTTATCCGGCAAACTTAAGAAGTCCCGTCGGAAAGTACAAAACACATTTTAGCGCGTGCCTTCTTAATTAGGCAGCTGCACGTGAGTCGAGTTCAGTGTCGTATAAAGCTGCCTAATTGAGAAGGCTTTTGATTAAAATATTGTGGGAAACTGACGTGTGGACTTCAGTTGGACTAACCTACCATATCAAAAGTAGTTATTTATTGCGTTTTTCGTCGGTTAAAAATAATAAGTACCCGTCGCAAACACAATAATTGATTATAGTTTCATGTAACTTATAATGTGTATTCTAGCCATTAAGACCGTCCCGAGTCAACTGAAATGTTGCTAACGTTATTTGGCGATGAGAATAAATGTAATTCGCTGACCTTACGGTAGGACAACACGCGACGGCGGTTTTAACTAAAAGCCATGTTATTTATTGAAGTCGACAAGTAACAGGTTTGTTTCTAGTTATATTAAAATAAGCTAGATGGATGATTTTGGTAGTGAATGTGAATAAGTGTGTAATTAATGGCTTTTCTCCTGTTAAGGTGTATACACCTTTTGCGATATATCGCCAATGTCGAGTTATTTAAATACACTCCCAAAGATTTCTTAGAGAAATAAGTCGCGGAGAACATATTTTCGATAGAAGAGCTCCACGCGCTTATGTCGTTATAGTTAGAAAATTAGCCATACATTTAGGATACGTTAATTTTCGTGACGAAATGGAAAAAGTTTTATTTTCTTAATTTTGTCTTTAACGATGTACGCTTTTTTTGGAAAACGCCCAACTACCATTACGTATTTTTTTAAGACAGCAGCTCTGATCCCTCATAAGCTCTATGTGGTTTAAGGGACAATTTGATTAACCCATTGTACAAGTTTCAATCTCTGACCTATAGACATTTTTTGCAAAACACTACAAATCTTACTTCGTTTGCTAATGCTACCAAAAAAAAGCTATTATAAAATTAATATTATTATCACCGACAGACTTGTACTGTCAAAATTAACATTTGTTCATTAATAACAACAAAACAACTTGATTATATATTATTTCATTAGAGGTGCGTTAGCCACTCCCCGCTCCCGCGGCGGTATTCCAAACTACACGCACTGTATAACCACGTTCAAAGCCACAAACTCGCCATCAGGTAATTTTGCCAAGGACAGTGTGCCTGGAGGAGTCCCAAGGGCATCGAATTTGTCAAGAGCTCGTATTTTAAACTTAACTATGCCAACGCTATGTCGTAAACAATGTTTCTGTACAAATAATGTTACGGACGTGTCGTATAGACTTTCATGGGTTGTATTTACTTAGTGTAGGATTTATTATCGAATTTATAAACCGCCCTAGGCGTACTCTATGAATAAGATCGGAGAAATTCAGAAAAGGGACTGAATCTTAAGTACCCTAAAACGACATGCATGCATGGCTCGATGTATGAATGTGAAAGATGCGAAAGATTTGTTTGGATCGTAGGTGTGGAAAGAAGTGATCTCTGCCTACCCGTCTGGGAAACAGGCGTGATTGAATGTATGTATGTAAGCCTCACTGAAGTGAGATCAAATGTGTTCTATACTTAATAATATCACAGGTCAAACTTACACAAATTAATTAAGTTTCAAATTAGTATGAAAATATACGAACATCTCTGAACATGGCGGAGAAATACTACATTACTAGAGAGACCGGGAAGAAAAACGTTGCGAGACTATACTAAAAAAAAACCGGACAAGAGCATGTCGGAACATGTTCAGTGTAGGGTTCCGAAGCCGTTAAGTATGTACTACAAACGTAAAAATCAACAAGTAATAAATAATTCTCTATTTAAAGTCAATCGATGCCGTTTTAGATAATTTTAGTAGGTATAAATACTTTAATCGCCTGTATCTCAGGAACCAATGATATCGATGTCTTTTTTTTACATTTTGTTGGCGTGACTAATATGCATATTCATGCCAAATTATAGCTTTCTAGTTCTAAGAGTCTCTGTGCTAGGCTGCGGACGGACGGATGGACGGACGGACATGGCGAAACTATAAGGGTTCCTAGTTTTACTACGGAACCCTAACAATGAAAACGGGTCACTTAGTACAGAATTTCCATAGAAAGTGACCCGTTTTCATTGCTACTGAGTGTAATATGAGTTAGCGTGCCCCAGACGACCGACCTTCCCGGCCGAGGCTTATTGTATACCTACTGGTTTTCTTCAACAATGCGACAAAATCTGGCTGAATTGTTGATATTGATATATTGAGACGAGCACCGTCCCAATATTGCTTTAGAAAAAATATATAGTTACAATGCCGCCTCTTTAAGTGCCGTCAAAAATATCGCAAGTGTAACACACTATGTGTAAATCATAACTAGAGTAATAATAATGTTTTAAATTAATGATTTCCATGTACATTTTAGCTATATACTCGTAAATTGTTGACGTGTAAATCATATTTACCAATAAATTACTGAACTGAACTGAAGTCTTATAAATTTGACATCACTCTTGATGCCATTTACAAACGAAGTACAGTCGCCATCAGATATATCGGAGCTAACAAGGTGCTCACAAATATCTGAATACGACTCTATTGTCAAGGCGTTAGAGCGATCGCATGTTCAGATATGTTTGAACACCGTGAAGAGTTCAGATAATATTTGATGGCGACTGTACAATGTTATGGTAAGTATATACCATTAACTTAAATCACAAATATAACATACTTATTTAATATTAGTAAAATAAAATGAACGTAATCGACAGGAATTAAAAACATTTGAAAAAAAACCGGGCAAGAGCATGTCGGACCATGCTCAATGTAGGATTCCCAAGCCGTTAAGTACTACAAACATAAAAATCAACATGTATTATAACAATTTTTCTATTTAAAGTCATTTGGAGCCGTCTTAGATGATTTTAGTAGGTATAAACACTTTAATCGCATGTGTTGTGTCTCAAGAACCAATGGTGTCCACATAGTCGTGATAGATTTCCATTAAAATTCGTTATTATGTTCTTTCATTTAAGATTTTTCAGATTTTTGTATTAAATTTGTAGTTTTGGCTGTAGGGAGGGTGGGACACTTGAGTCTAACAAAAATTAGCCCTTTAAAGCTTAATATTTCATCAACCGATTACTTAATCGAAAAACTGTTTTCGCAAACCCGTAATATTTTTGAAAGTCCTATTAGCCTTGACGCTGGTTTCAGGGCCACTGGACTGAAACGAGAGGAGAGAGCTCTGCCAGTCCGTAGGTCTGCAATTCGTAATCGTTCGCAACATTAACACACAACAGTCTAGAAAACGACTTCTAAATTAAGATTTATAAAGTCTCTAAATCAGTTCTCAGTTAGTTCTTATTAACACAATATACTTAGACCTTTTACATTAGTCCAACCTGCCACTAATAAATACACTAGTGAACTTCTTGGCCTGATTGTGCAAAATGTGGTAATAGAATTGTAAACAAATATTTTTAGATTTGTTGGTATTTCTGTAGCTCTGCCTACCCCACTCTGGGAATGAACGCGTGATAAATAAATATCCAATTGTACGGTAGTTTTCGTCTTTAAACTCATTTAACATGTCAATAAAACGATCTAATATACTTTGTAATAATCAGAATTACATAGAATCAAATATTTAAGTCATCTTTCATTAAGTAGAAGCTTAATGAATAATTAAAATTCTTGGGCTAAATGCAATTAGTTTTTCATTACTTACCAACGTACGATGACCCAATGTATTAATGAATCATTTCGGAGAGTTTGTCTAGCTTCATTGAAATAAAAGGGAATAAAAAAATAACATTAACAATCAATTATTTTAATCAGTGTTTTTAATGTCTCGACTTAATACCTACATTGATGCATTATTTTAAGCAGTTAATGCTTTTCCCCAACTCGCTACTACTTCGACGAAGCTCAACCTCAACCAACCTCTCAGTGAGTGGTGGTAGGACCCTGTGCAGGGTCCGTCCGGATCGCTACCACCATCTTATCCATTAACCACTCGCCAAGCAACACTCGCATTGTTGTCTTCCGGTGTGGGGATAAGACAACCGGTAAAATTACTTACTAGCATAGAGGCATTCCATCTTAGTCCTCAGGGTTGGCAAAGTATTTGAGGTCTTAGGAATTCAAATGTCTATGGGTCTCGGATTCCACTTACCATCAGGTGGCCTGAGTGCTCGTGTGCTAAAAGTCATTAAAATAAAAAAAATAAAGAAGCGAGACATGTAAATATTTTAAATACGTATAATTTGTATGCACTAACTAGGTCATTCCTATTTTGCGTAATAAAATCGCCTTTAAAAACCCACTAAACATCGTTAAATAACTATTGGTGACCTTAAAATTTCCTATTTAGTGGCGGCTACGAATGTTTCGTTAATAGATCAAAGTCGGTGGCAATATAAACCGTTACCCTGTATCAAACCATTCTTATGACGTCAGTTTTCACATGAACCTTTCATTAGTTTCTATCGCTTTAATATCGCCAATTATTCCCGAGAATCTATTTGATTACTTATCAGATCAAACCATTACTGATTACCATCGCTCAATTAATTAAAGTACAGGAAGAGACCATTAGCTTCTCTATCGACGACCATTAGCGTTTCTATTGCGTGCGTATTAAGAGTCATGTTTGCGAAAAGTTTTTCCCTCATTACCTAATAGATTGCCAATAAAAATGGCACATTCTTCGTAGGTGATAAATGTCGACCTAGAAAGACATGAAAAGGAAGCATCTATCATACAACTCACATCGCATATCCGACTTTATTCTTGTCTGAATAGAATTTAATCCCGTGTGGATTAAAATGTAATATAGGTCCTTAAGAGGCCAATGTGTTTGACCCCATTTACAAGCCGATGTCCGGACAATTCAGGTACCTGTCATGAACAACGTATGACGACGATAAAACCGGTCAAGTGCGAGTCAGACTCGCGTATCGGTTTTTTTGTTTTTCTTTACGGTTGAAATTACTCCAAAGGACAAAGGGCAAATATTTACATTATGGAATGCGGTACCCGCCCCAATGGACATAACGTATATATCAATGGAAAGGTATTTTTATGTAGAGCAAAGATAGCTAAGGCGCATGTCTCCATTTGCTGCTCCTATTTGTATGACCTATTAAACGACACCACCATAATTGCTATTAGGCGGGTATTAAAATGGCCGTTGTCCTTTTACACCTTTATGTACTTTATCGTTTTGACGACAGAACAAAAGCAAAGTCTTTAAGTATTATTTTACTTTTTTTAAGGGTTTCGCGTACTTTTGAATGAAAAAACGGAACCCTTACAGGATCACTCAGTGCGTTTATAGTGGGCACTATCTTTACGTACGGAACCTTCCACACGAGTTGAATTCGCACTTTTGTTATTTTTTAGTAAAACTAACGATTATTTTTTTAAATACAGCTCTAGTTACGGACTGGACGGACGGACAACGAAGGCTTAGTACTAGTCTCGTACAGCCCCCTCTGGGTACGGAACCTTAATAAGGCAATCCGTTTATTTAATACGGCAGAAGCTCGGAGGATCTAAGCAAAACCGCCTCTAATGAGCTTTCATCTTTGTCAAGAACAAATAAGGATTTTTAAATCTCCAGTACCCTAACCATGAGTTAACAGTGCCTGTACTCGCTAGCGAGTCGAATGCTCTGACCCTCTCACTCTATTACAGTATTATTACACGTTGGCCTAGTTGGGAGGGACCCTGCCTCTGAAGCCAGCGGTCCTGGGTTCAAACCCCGGTAAGGGCAGATATTTGTGTGATGAGCGCGAATATTTGTTCCTGTCCTGAGTCTTGGATGTTTTCTATGTATTTAAGTACGTATTTCTCTATACACGGTGGGAACGAGTAACCCGCCACATTTTAACCATCGATTCTAGAGCCTATTTGGAGTATACATATAATGTAGTGTAACATGAAGTCCAATAAAGCATAATTTAAGAGATTTTCATGTTATTAAAAACAATTCCATAGTTAATTTAATTTGAACTTTGTCACCTATACCTAAATCATTATTTACTAAGAAATTGATTAAATTAATTTATGGTGTATGTTGATGATATTGCTACTTACAACATTAATCTTTCTCGCTCATTCTCATTGCTATCTATTTCCCAAAACCGATATTCCTAATTTCTGTTACATTTTAAAAAAAAACTTTGCTTTACGGTACTTTTCTTTTCTTACTATCTTTCGGGAACCCCTACCTAAACAATATGTTACAACAGTATCGAAACAGAAAACATAGAATATTTTAGCCAATGCTCAGAACACTTGAATAATAAGATATTGATATTCTTGTCTTCAGAACTATCGCATTTTCGATAGCCAAGTACCCTCTTCGCCATATTTCGACGGTTTATTACTTCGGAAATAAAAAGTGGCCGCCACCTCATAAACATGTTGTAAATCATACTGTTTATTACGTGCTCGATATAATAATAACCGACGGAATACTTTGAAGCTGTTTCCATCGTGAAAATACTAGCGATTTCCACTCGCAGCTCAAAGGACATAACGAAGATTTTGAGAGTAAATCAATCATGGACGCAACTATTCAACTGCGTTATAATGATATCGCGTTTGACGTGTTTTAGAATCGTTTGTCACAGTCGCTATTAATGTAAATGACATAAGAGTTATCAAAACATTGGCAATACGGAAACACGTCAAAAACAATATCGTTATTACCGTGTAGAATCCCAGCCCTGAGACAGTCACTTAAAGTCAAAATGACAGTGATATCGTCACTACTTTGGAAATCCTCGTATTTCATATTTTGTTATGTGCGATTTTAAACTTATTTCTCTTCATGTTTAATTTTAAAATCGTACATGACTTAACATGAGATACGAGGTTTTTCAAAGTAGTGATGATATGCCTATTTGACGTCACATTATAGCACGACATTTCTGCTCTTATCTTTCTTTGATGTATTATGTCCGTTGTGTTACAGGGTGTATTTGTCAAAGAATAAATAAATGAAACCAGTCAAGTGCGAGTCGGACTCGCACACCAAGGGTTCCGTGCCGCCGCATAGCGGGTATTATTTGATTCCATTTTGAATTCGGTTTTGAATCTAATCTCACAATTGTTTTTTTAGAGTTTGTACTGTGGTTTGAGTTTGGATAGAACGACTACTATGACTCTGTCCCTTTTACTGTCTAGCAGTACCTACAGAGCAGTTTATAAAAAAAGTCTTCAAAACATTTCTTAAGTAGATACGCGAATATTTATCTTACTAAAATCCATACTAATATTATTAATGCGAAAGTGTGTACGTTCGTCTATATAGAAAGGACATAGGATACTTTTTACCCGGAAAAAAATACAGTTCCCTAGGCAGCAGCGATAAACGACTTCTAATTGGAAGGAGTCGCGGGCAAAACCTAGTAATAAATAGTTTTCATTCGATTTCTAATGTAAACCCTGACAAGATTCTATTTGGCCCTATTTCAATACAAATTTGTATTGAAATAGGGCCAAATAGAATCTTGTCACGCATTACTTGAAGGTTATTCCTCTAAACGACATTAATGACAAAACAAAGCTAAGACAAAGTGGACTAGTGGGCTCGGATTGCATTTGACAAACAACGGCACAAAGTAACTTAACCACGTTGTTACAGAACGAACTCTTATTATATTATAATATGTATTTCGTATGTATTTATTAAATTATTTACTTTGTATATTTATCGATATTTAGGTTATGTATAAATAGTTTTATTTTAATGTGTGTTCTTGTAGTTGTTTAGTTTGAGTTCTAAAGGAATTAGACTACGCCGCCTGCCATGAATTTGTATCCTTAGTTTTTTTTTTCCATCCAAGGTTGTCTGGAAAAGATCGCTATTTAGCGGTAAGGCCGCCTGTTACCTATAATTAAAATGTACTGTTCTGTGTTCTATTTTTTTTGGTATTCATAAAAGAGTATCTATTGTACCTATTTTATTGTATTGTATGGTGTTGAACTCTGGGCTGGCAAGTGAAAACTCTTTTGCGATTGTTGCATTTCATATTAATAAGTGAAAGGCTAACGAATTCAACTTATTGTCGTTTAGGGATTTAAGTATTTATTAATCCAGTTCCAAATCAGCCAAAATCCTTTTTGAACTCAGAGAGCTATTTTGGAATCCGGCTTAGTCTACAATTATTAAAATACACCAGGATGAAAATATTCAGTCTCCCGCTACACCTATCTCTAAGCAATAGCGTTAATTACTTCAAGAATAAACCAAAATAAAATTAAAAACATTTCAATTGACGATTTTTTTGATATCGTCTGATCGTTGAACCAAACATGAAACAAAAACAGTTTAAATTTATACAATAATCGTAATTACAATGATTAGATACTATTAATTAATCTATATTTAATGAAGCCATAAATATGACGTGTAAAATGCACCATTTTATTAATAAATGCTTGTAACTTGAATCTTGAATACTTTTTCAATGAGGCCTTGTATCAGGATTTTAATGGAATTTCTTCGGGATACACTTACCCTAATAATGTCTCAGGTCCTGAATTACTTCTGATAGGTACGAGTCATTATGTTTAAAATAGTTTTCTAGACTCATTCCAAAGCTGATAGTATCAATAAATACTTGACGAGTAAATCTTGAATCTTGAATACATTTTTAATGACTCCTTGTATCAGGATTTTTATAGGAATTTTGCCAAGGTAAACTTACCCTAATAATTTCACTGGTTCTGAATAACTTCGGACACAAAATCACGTCATCATGTTTAAAATAGTAGTTCTAGACTTATGCCAAAGCTGATAAAAACAGCAAGCTTTTTTGTGAATCAACCAACATCTAATGGGGCATCTTATGGGGCAATTGTTCTACTTTTACCAGGGCGTTCATAGCCCAAAAAAAATGTATGAGAGCTATATGTGGTATAGCTCCATATCAGTCATGTAAGCCTCTATTCAAAAAGTTAGGTATATTACCATTACCGTGCTTATATATATTAGAAACCTGCATATTTGTGAAAAAGAATATGTATTTATTTAAAACTGCTAAAAATGTCTTCCCACGAAATACAAGAAATCCTCAGAGGTTAGCTCATGATCGCGCCCCAAGGACGTCGATGTACCAAAAGCACTGTTACGCGATGTACATTAAATTATATAATAAATTGCCGATGGACATGCGACATCTACCCGTAAATCTATTCCGAAAGCGCATTTTATGTTTACTACATGACAAAATGTACTACGATATTCATACTTTTCTTGTTGATAAATTTTAAGTTTTAACATATACACCTATAAAATTAACCTAATGGAAAAAAATCAACTATGCATTATTTTGGAAAATATTATTTGTAATTACTTATGCCTACTAAAATATCTTATTTAAATTGTATAATTTAGATCTTTACATATTAATATTGCTACACCCTAAAAGGGTCCATGTGCAGCACTTTAATTATTCTATAAGACCAATATTGTAAATACCATGGATGCAATAAATAAATTATTATTTTATTATTTTAAATTGATTTATCTACTTCTTGTTAGGCACGTATAGCATTGAGACGCCTACTCACACTGAAAATATTTGTTAAAAGCAACAATTTTTCTCAGGCATCTACTAACGGATGGATTTTGCGGATGGTAGGAACTTGTGAAGGGTCCGTCCGGATTGCTACCACCATCTTATCTATTAACCTACCGCCAAACAGCAGTGTTTGCATTATTGTGTTCCGTTGGGGATAAGACAGCCGGTAAAATAACTAGCATAGAGGCATTCCATCTTAGTCCTCAGGGTTGGCAACGCATTTGCTGTCTTAGGATTGCAGTCTTGTGAATGCGAATTCGCACATTCATGTCTATGGGTCACAGTTTCCACTTAACATCAGGTGGCCTGTGTGCTCATTTGCTTTCTCAATGCCATAAAAACGTACTTTATGCGAACCGAGAAAATAGCGTTACATTTGCATTTGCAACATTTCGGTGTACATGTTTATTCAGCGTCCGGAAACCGACTCCCACCTCTCTCGCCTCATTGCGAATTCAATTGCCCAAGTGAGAATCGTAGCTTTTTAACACGAGTCGTTAACCTGGTCGGTAATGACCAAAGGGCTTGCATGAATAGACGTACACGAAAATCGCTAAAGGGTGATTCTTGAAAGGGTCAATTTTCAACGTCCAGAGGAAAAAAGTACCCGTACAATTAAAACCATTCACTTTACTAAAAATGTTTCGTTACATTACCACTCAACCTACCTAGGGCAGGTTTTTTTTTGTGTTTAAGGTAATTAGAATAAGTCGTAAAAAAATATCAAACCCCTAATACATCATTCCCTTGTTGCGTCCATTCACCATTTTAGGAACAAACGACCCTGAAAAGACTAAGATATGGATTGAAATTAATTATTGTATTTAGTTCAATTGTTAGCATATAAGTTATTGATTTGAAAGAAAAAATATGGTTGCTGTGTTTATCATAGTTTTTTTTTAAATCTACATGAAAGGTTTGTCCGGAGCTTACCTATCATTCCCTTGTTGCCTCACTAAACAATGTGCACATCCCTACTTAAACGTGTTCCGACGCATTGCGCCCACCGTGCCTGACAAGCGTCAGTAGCGCTTCCAACGCCGTGGGAACAGGACGTGACTCGTGGTTGGAGCTCTGAGCTATGAAGGTAAATATATCATTTCCCTGTCTTTGGTTCACTGTGATTATCATTACCTTGAATTTGAATATAAATTAAATTTCTTGCAATTGGCATTCAGTGTTTAGTGAAAAAAGAACTTCATGAATGACTGCATGTGTTGATTTAAAAGTTATTCCTGTAAAAATAACAGTTTCAGTAAAATCGACAAGAAACATACTTTTTCTCACTGCCCTGGTTCCCATTCCCTTGACTTTTTGAACAAGGTGATGATAGTTTTCTTAAGTTGCCTAGAAAAAAAACAATATTTTTCCTTTAATTCGCATTGCATATCGTCCCTTCCGATGTAAAAAGACTAAAGCGCCATTTTGGGACAAATTGATTTGAAACCACTTTGCTAATATATACTTTTTTACCGACTTGAGTGCTGATGCAAATTTGATCGACCTTATTTATTAACAAATAAGGGGGCTATCTTGTGCAATTCTGGTTGCACAAAGCACTTGAGTGCATATTAGCTTACGCTTACAAACTAAGTTGTAAATATTAAAATTTAATGTGTATATTCCTAAAAAAAGCAATAAACCTGAAAAAACCTTACAAACTAAGGTGTACATATGAAATTTTAATATGTAGATAAGATAAAAATCTTACACACTAAGGTGTATGTATTTTTTATGTGTACATACGTGAAAAAAAGCTTACAAACGAAAGTGTATACAGTGTATTTCTTCTATAAGAACATAAATTTTAACCAAAGTACCTACTGTTAATGATTTTATAATAAAAATAAATCAATTAAAAAAAACCATAAAAACCATAATAAAAGACCATAATTATTTTTTAAAGTTCTCATCGAACAGCAATGTAATGCAAAGTTTTAATGGATAGTTATTAATCAAATGTTCCTGATGTGACAATGATTTTTTATGGAAAAAATAAATAAAACAAAATGTATCAAAGTATATTCATTTGAGTTAGGGCTTATCATTTCAGTCCTTAAATCATTATGTTCGTATGGCAGATAAACAGTGTACCTATATGAAATTTTAATTTGTATTTACCAAAAAAAAGCTTACAAACTAAGTTGTACTTATAAAAATTTAATGTGTATAAACCTGTAAAAACGTAAACGTTATGATTATTTTTCCTTTAAAAGGTTCCTCTCTTTAGTTGGTGGAATGTCTCTCTATATCTTCTTGCCGCGGAAGGGGCGATATGATTAATTTATTTATTTGGAATTTTATTTCATTGATAGCAGGACTAAATTAAAGGTTCAGATTATTTTTTCGGTTTTCACGAATATGCGATAAAAAAATAAATTTTCGATATCTTATGAATAAACATATTTCAGGTCCGTTTTGCCATCAACCACGAGTGATTAGATATCATCACTATTAAAAATGGGTCCTAAGAAATCTAGAGAAGAAGTACTCTAGTAAATGATTATGACAATAGTCTATTAGATGATTAAGAAAAAAATACCAATTGATGATACCAGAAGACTATCAATTTTTATTTTTGTAGATTTATAAAAAAAAAATTATATGATTATAGAAAAAATACCATTTAATGCTACCAGAAGACTGTTAATTTGTTAAAATGTTATTTTACTAAATAAAACATCTGATCCCAATACTGCTGAAGATATCATTCCCTTGTCATTTTTAACATTCCCTTGTAAATTTTATCATTCCCTTGTCGTGTTTATCATTCTCCTGGCAGCTAAACTTTAAAGTGGTATATTTCTGTACCTAGTTGAGAGAATGTGATGCCCATTCGATAAATACGCTTATAATTAAGTAAAATTTCATATTATATTGTAACTAGTTTCAAAATTATTAAAATAAAAAACGACAGGGGAATGAGATGAATAATCCAATTCTCAAGAATGACCCTAAAAGTAATTAAATGGCATTCGTTTCGACGGGACTACACCGGTCAGCATAAAAGACGTGTTAATAACATTATACAGGGCATACCCACGGCTAGGTGACAAGGAACAGGGCCTCTATTCAGGTGCGTTAAAACGATATCGTGTTTGACACGTTTAAGAATCGCTTATGTCACAGTCGCCATTATTGTAAATGACATAAGAGTTATCAAAACGTTGACAATACGGAAACAGGTCAAAAACGATATCGTTATTGCCGTGTAGAATTCCAGCCCTGTACTATACGTTTTGTGGATGGGTCATACACACTCTTAAAACAAAAGTTGTCTTTCCTGTGGTCAATAGTTAAAAGCTTGTGTGCATATAAGTTATGTTTTTATATGATAGGTCTAAAGCCGTCCTGACGCTGTTTATGCGGGAATGGGCTTAGCCAGAAAATTATTCTTTAAAAGCGTTAACTTTTGGCGTGTCCACAGGAAAGACGGTAACCTAAATCTGTGTATGACCCGCCCACGGCTAGGTGACAAGGAACAGTTCCATACGTTTTGTGGATAGGATATTTTATTGTACGGATAAAATATTTTACTAAACCTTGAAATTATTTTATAAAATTACTAGCGACCCGCCCTCGTTTCGCTCCGGATTAAAGTATTATACATATAAACATTCCTCTTCAATCACTCTATCTATTAAAAAAAACCGCATCAAAATCCGTTGCGTAGTTTTAAAGATTTAAGCATACATAGGGATATAGGGACAGAAAAAGCGACTTTTTTTATACTATGTAGTGATAAAACCTTGTCAATTACTTTTGACCGAAAAACCAGTGAATGGAAATATATAAGTAAATTACAATATCGTGTTGCGCAAGCCAGCCAAGTTGCGTCGGCGCAGAGCAAACGTAATGCCGCGATGATGTTTACTGAGTTAGTAAATAATCCGGCGAAGTCTAATGAAACCGTTGAAATGTTGTCTTACGGAGATGTTATTATTTTGCCCCGACCTTTAGTGCATTTAAATCAACAAATCTCTACGTTTCAAACAACGTTGATTGATCAAAGAACAATGCCGGATTCTGACTAAAACACTCTTTTTCGAATGACACGGATACAAAAATTGTTGGTATAATAGGTACGACCCATTTTGTATATTTTTTTATTCAGTATTTTTTTACTTTAACAATCAGAGAACTTGTTAATAAAACCGGCCAAGTGCGAGTCGGGCTCGTGCACGAAGGGTTCCGTGCCATTATCTATACAACCACGGTGTCTGTATTAAGATCGATTTTTGAAGCGAATATACAACTAAATATTCTCTGAATATTTCAAACGTCTTCCTGTTCCCGTTATTCATGTCGAGCTAAAAACTGCGTTTTTTGTATGGGAGCCCCCTTTAAATATAGATTTTATTTTAATATAACTATTTATTCTTAAACTGATGCAACTTGATATTTTGTGAATATTTCATTTATTGCGATTATTAATATCGAGCTCTTAGTATTTGTTCTTCTAGCGACAACAAAAATACTCGTACATCATCTGTGAAAATTTCAACAGTCTAGCTATCACGGTTCATGAGAAACAGCCTGGTGACGGACGGACAGACAGACGGACGGACAGCGGAGTCTTAGTAATAGGGTGCCCGTTTTACCCTTTTTGTACGGAACCGTGAAAAAGATATGCGTTTGTTTCGTTTTGTTTTCAGCGCCCGTGCAGCAATAGGTAACAGAAACTGTTACTTGTACTATGGTATCGTCAGAAGTCTTATGCTGCGGAAGTTAGTTACGACATTAGCGGCAAATCTGAAATATAGCGTCGTGTGAACAAGTTAGGTTTGACAGTTAGGTAATTTGTACCTACTCAAGTGAGTAGCACCCAAAAGACAGCCTTTACAGACTTTAATTACATTTCGTTTGTAGACGAGATGAAGAAATAATTAGGCCATGTAATTTTCACATAGGGAACAAGTATCTCATATTGTACGAGGTGTCCCAGAGCGTGATGTAAATATTATATAAAACACCGTCTACACATGAAAAACCATCATTAAAATCGTTTGAAGACATGTTAGCCTAGTTGGTAGTGACCTACGAAGCTAGCGGTCTCGGGTTCAAATCCCAGTAAGGGCAGATATTTATGATGAGCGCGAGTATTTGTTCTTAAGTCTTGGGTGTTGTCTATGTATTTAAGAATGTATTTATCTATGTAAGTATGTTTATTGTTGTCGGGTACCCATAGTCCAAGCCCAGAGCTTAGTTTGGGACTAGCTCAATTTATATGATATTTTCCCCGGATATTTTCGGATATTTTATACATGTGGCGGAGAAATCGAGTAAAACACAAAAAAATGTATGAACACACATGCATTGAACTTAAGTAGGTACTCCTTTTTTGAAGTCAGTTAAAATACGATCATGGATTTATGCAACTGAAATAATGGGATAGACCCGATAGACGGAGCGTGATATTGATATAACTAATGCGGAAATAAGACCCGACCAAAGAATACCGATTATTTGCGGAGTTCGAGTTCGTTTTTCTTTTTAATCACCGTTATAATTGCGAATCCAAACGATTTGAATTACGGAAATATATCAAAACGAAAATTCTATATTATCGTTAGATATAGTATAAAGCAAAGTCGCTTTCCGCGTCTGTCTTTACCACGGAATTTCCCACGGAAGATTTTAATATGTAAAAAAATATATTTATTTACGGGTATTACAGAAAACTTACACCAACCGAAGTGAAGCGAGGGCAGTCGATAGTTTAAAAATAAATTACACATTGTAAAATAAACATTTGGCTTTCTATCTTATTCGCACTGTGTGGAAAATCTTCCTGTGTTACGCTAAATGTGGAGTGTAAATCATGCGCTCGGGATGGGTCACATTGTGACAGACATCGTGACATAACATAATAAATACCGTCCTCATAACCGGTACTGACACGTGTTACTGATATGGTCATGGAAAAATGTTATGGTGAAATGTCACAAATGTGGACCCACCTTTAGATGTTCACTTCTCAAAAACAAATACAACTTCTACGAGGTAGCAAATTATAATGTACTAGCTGTTCCGTCCTTTTAGAAATATAATATATTTTCTATAAGAAAAATGCGATTGTCAAAATAGTTTATTGACAGAACCTATTTTAATAGAATAGCAAGACATTGACATGTCTCATAAAAACAACCAGCAATACCAGGGTTACTTCAACAGCCCCCCATAACGTGGGCCTAAGCACTTAGGCTACACCTAACTGCCAAGTAAACTCCCCATGATTAAGACAACCCAGCGGTTTGGTAAACATATCTGTGGGGCTAGACTAGGTGTATTCGACACTCGCTAGCGATTATGTTTCGATTGAAAAATATATGGAATTGACGTAAGTGTAACGTTACTATCTCGGTGGCTTACGTCAATTCCATACATTTATCAATCGAAACATAATCGCTAACGATTGTCGAATGCAACTTGTCTAGCACCACAGCTATCATTGCATCTGTCATTATGTACACAATTTTTACATTAAACCTATCTACCATGTCTCTTACATACGAGTAATGGTACCTGATTTCGATATACTTGCTTCTTTTGTGTTTTATCTTTAAGTTGCATAGCAGATTGATTATCGCAATACAACACAATCTAGCAAGTAAATATCGCTAACAGTTCCTTTATTAAGGCTTGTAAGAACATCGCCTCTCTACTAGCCTTACTTAAGCTTATATACTGGGCCCATAACCTTTTAGAAATAGTATATACATATATATTTTCTATAAGAAAAATGCGAGTGTCAACTTCTCCATCATTTTATTGACAGAACCAGTTTTAAAGGAATAGCAAGACACGACACGCTAGCCTAGTTGGGAGTGACTCTGCCTTCGAAGCTAGCGGTCCTGGGTTAAAATCCCGGTAAGGGCAGATATTTGTGTGTTGAGCACGAGTATTTGTTCCTGAGTCTTGGATGTTTTCCATCTATTTAAGTATATATTTCTCTATATAAGTAAGTTTATTGTTGTCTAGTACCCATAATACCAGCCTAGAGCTTAGTTTGGGACTAGGTCAATTTGTGTGACATATTACATTGACATGTCTCATAAAGACGGCCAGCATTAACAAGTCCTCGTAGAAGTCGTTTATCGCTATCCTCAGAAACCTTTGTTCTTCCTCGGGACTCAAACTATCTCCATATAAATCATCATTTTATCTAAACCGGTTATTTAGACCCAGAGATTACCCCTACAACCTCACAAGTACCAACTTTACGTCTTTATAATATTATACCAACAGCAATTAGGTCAAAATAAATATATCAATCAAATCATTTAGTGCATTTAATTATAGAAGGAAGATGGGCTGACACAATCAAAAATAGATCCCGTATAGCCAAGTTAAATGATTAGTTGAGGTTATTAACAAATTTTCTGTTGGATCAAAGAATAACGGCTGCTCATTTTAATAAATCACTATTTTCAAGTAAACACCTGCGCAACAGATAAGTCAGGATTTAAATCCATTTACGAACATTAATCCTTTCATGCGACAAGAGGATTTCACGTAAACCTTTAATAAAGTACAGGTTAATTAAACGGCCTGTTTCTAGTACAGTCAGCAATAAAAAGAAAGCGGACGTGTCTGTCAAAAAGACAATACTTACACTATTAAACATTACTGACTAATGAATATGTCTTTTGCATTTATTTCTATATTTTATTGTAGAGATAATAGATTAGTCAAAAAGGTCTGAATTCGCAATTCGTATTTTATGAACCGTTGTTTTATTATTTTAATTTTATTTTTGTTTCAATTCTATTCAGCATAGTTTTGAAAATTATGTATAAATTAATTTAACTCCTCATTTAGTTATTGTACGCCTGCATGCAGGCTGAATACAACGGACATTCAAAATATTATGTTGCAACTACCATGCGCAACGACTTAATTCTGCAAATACAATTATTTATTGGGTTTGATTTGAATTTATTTCCCGAGTCTTGGATGTTTTTATGTATATAAGTTTGTGGCTAGCGACATCTAGTGACAACTTGTAACAAAAAAAACTCGACAGCGCCACCAGCGTCAGACAGCGCAACTAAATCTGACAGTGCGCTACATCGCGCTAACGAAGTTTCTTCACTCGGTTGACTTATATATACCACTTCCAACTTCATCCAATTGAATTTCGGTCCCCAGGCATTACACCCGCCTGGAGAGAGATCTCTCTATTGCCCTCTCTTACTACATTGGTGACCAAGAGGTGATTGTCTTACTACATTGGTGACCCATTGGAGACAATAGATAGAGATCTCTCTATTGTATGTATGTATGTATGTAAACTCTTTATTGCACAAAAATATAAATATTACAATTATAATACAAAATTAATGTACAAAGGCGAACTTATCCCTAAATGGGATCTCTTCCAGCTAACCCTGAAGCAAATGAGTAAGGACAATGCATGGGGTTGGACACATACAAGTTTGCACAAAAAGTAAAAAGAAATGATAATACTTATAAATAAATAAATTAATTTTAAACAAATTAGCAAGTACACAAACTAATATAAACGTACATGTATAATACACACATATATACATATATACATATATACATACATATACATATATACCTACATAAATATATAAATAAGAACTCTAATCATTATAGGAACCTGACTTCACGACTCATTCAGCCACAAAGTTTTTAAATTCCTCTTTAGAGAGACTACAGAAGGGGACTGCCTTAAGGACAACGGAAGTTCATTCCACAGTTGGACACCACGGACTGTGAAGGATTTGGCATAGAAACGTGTTTTATTACACGGAACCGCAAGGGAAAGATTGGCGCTGGAACGCAGGCGATGACCGCTGCCGCAGGCCAAATAGTTGAATCTTTCAGAAAGATAGGGAGGGGAAGAAGGAAGGAAGAGGACATTGAAAAGGAGTGAAAGTACATGTAAATCTCTACGGCGGCGGATAGGAAGCCATTTCAGCTGCGTACGAAACATCGACACGTGATCGAACTTTCTCAGCCCAAAAACGTACCGGATACAAACGTTCTGTAGACGCTCTAGTCTGTCAAGTAGCTCCTCTTTTAAGTCCAAGAACGCTATATCGCCGTAATCTAGAAGCGGGAGTAATAAGGAACGCGCAAGTGTCAGTTTTGTCGGGAAAGGCAGGAAATTCTGCAGGCGCCTCAGGGAGTGGAGTGACGCAAAGAGTTTGCGACTTATTGTACTGATGTGAGCTGACCAGGACAAAGTCTGGTCCATAGTAACACCTAAGTTTTTGACTGTCGAGGAGAAGGGGATTGGAATCCCATCATAGCGAACATTAGGTACCACGGTCTCAGACAGTCTAGTAATAAAGTGGGGGCTACCAAGAACAATAGCCTGCGATTTCTTGGCATTCACTTGTAGACCGAATCTCTCAGCCCAGCATCGTATCGATTCAAGATCGCTGTTGAATCGCTGTTAAGATCGCTGTGTGATGTTTTATATTGTCTCCCTACTACAAGTTTATAATTTTTTATGAGTAAGTTTATCGTTGTCCCATGGTACAAGTATAGAGCTTAGTTTGGGACTAGTTCAGATTGTGTGAGATGGGCCCCTAATAGTTATTTATTTTAGTTATTTATTTAGAAAATATGAGCTTTTGACTGTACACAAATAAATAAGCCATTAGTGCGACCAGTACCCTCAAAGTGCCCCCAGGAGCATAGACGGGTTAATTGTTTAATGTAATTAGAGTAAATAAACTTAAGGTCTCAATAAACTCGTTTAAACATCCGGAAGAATTTCTCTAGGCATTGTGCTTGGTGATATTGTCCTTTGTTTTATGCGTAACATGCTGAAATTTTGCATTAGTTAGTAAGTTTTATTGTTTATGGAAATGTATAGATTTGCCCGTATGGTTGCCGGGTTAGAATATGGCCGTATGGAGTGGCCACTCCATGTCTTCCCATGGAATTCGTATGAGGAGACTAAGGGATTAAAGGCCTGTAGTACTGTTAGGCGATGGGCTTGCAACCTGTCACTAATACACTGGTTAACTAGTAAACATCTTAGCCTACTTGTGCATAATGTGGTTACAGAATTATCTACAAGTCTTTTTAGAGTTGTTGGTATTTTTGTAGCTCTGCCTACCCCACTATGAGAATGAAGGCGTGATGTTATGTATGTATGCATGTTGAGATTTCCATAACAGTAAATGAATTGTTGGGGGCTTGTGGGTCAATTACGATCAGGAAATGTTTGATGAAATTTCCACTGAAACAGATTTTGAAGATTGTTGATCGCTATTCCCAGTTTCTTCTATTGCTATTTCTGCAACTACTGTTAAATAAAGATCTATAGGGCTGCTCTGTTTTGATAGTTCATAATAACTGACGAGCTCAGGAGGACATATTGATCTAGTCCCAGACTATTATGCTCTAGGCTTGTATGGGTACTAGACAACGATATAAATACTTCATAAATACCTATTCAAATACAAAGAAAACAAATACTCGCGCTCATCACATAAATATTTGTCCATACCGGGAATCGTACCCTGGACTGCTAGCTTTGTACGCAGGGTCACTACCAACGCATCGTCAAATTGACATTATAATTTTTGCTATAGAAATTATCCCATATTAACCGCACTGTAGTCTCAGTTAAATAATAAAATATAAAATAAACAAATAACTTTATCAATAAGCGACAACTAAGCTGCAAGCCGATAAGATAAAATGCAATCGCTTTCGCTTATCGTCCTGTTATTCATTTTGCTAAGCTATAGCGTTATTTCCCAACGCTTTACCTATAAAGCGCTTTGTTGTGTTTTAAAATCATACTGGGTCGGCTTCTAGTGTGTAAACAATGTTTAACAACGAACGCCGGACTGCCGCTGCTGTTTTTTAGGGTTCCGTAGTCAAACTAGGAACCCTTATAGTTTCGCCATGTCCGTCCATCCGTCCGTCCGTCCGTCCGTCCGCAGCCTAGTGCAAAGACTACTAGAAAGGTGCAATTTGGCATGAATATGCATATTAGTCACGCCAACAAAGTGGTACAATAAAAAGTAAAAAACATATAGGCATCATCAATGAGTAAACAACAAAATCTCGAATCGTAAATCGACACGCCTATTCCGTAGCGATCGAACGTTTGATGCGGACGTAAACCTACAGGTTAACGTTGCCGTAAAAAGAAAGTTGCAGTCATGACGCGTCATTGCCATTCGCTTTATCTACTTATGTTCGTAAAAGAAAGGATTGCCCATCAAGATCTTCATCAACTTGCCTTTGACGTTACTTTTTTACTACTTGACTATCACTAAACGCGAGTTTTTGATCGGAATTAGTATTTGCCAAATTCTGACATTCTATTTGACATACAAAATGATGGAGATTATCATCATCTCCATGCCCTTATTTCAGTCATCTGGGGTCCATGCAGCATATCTTTTTCTTCCACAGATCCCTATTAACCTTCAGATCAGTGTTCAATCCCTTCTTTCTCATATCACTTTTCACACAATCAACCCATCTCTTATTATTTTTATAATATGGAGAAGGCACACGAGCACTCAGGCCACGTGAAGGTATGTGGAATCTGAGACAAATAAACATTTGAATTCCCAAGACTATAATTATAAGATTGCAATCCTAAGACTCCAAATACTTTGCCAACCCTGAGGGCTAAGATGGAATAAATAAATCAATATAATAAATATCACAGGACAATGTCGCACAAATTGACCTAGTCCCAAACTAAGCTCTAGGCTTGTACTATGGATACCAGACAACGATAAACTTACTTATATAGAGAAATATATCCTTAAATACATAGAAAACATCCAAGACTCAGGAACAAATACTCGTGCTCACCACACAAATATCTGCCCTTACCGGGATTTGAACCCAGGACCCCTAGCTTCGAAGGCAGGGTCTCTACCAACTAAGCTAGCGTGTCGTCGAAAGCCTCTCGTAGTAATTTCACTGATGCTTGGCGGTTGGTTGAGGGATAAGATGGTGGTAGCGATCCAGACGGACCCTCCACTGGCTCCCTCCACCATTTTGCTTTTTTCTTGCTTTATAACCCTCCACATTCGTACTGAAAACTCTTCTCGTAACATGACTTTTATCTTTCCTCATGACAACCTTCCATTTTTCTATAGTGGCTGTACTTTCAATTTCCTCTTACATACTCGTTCGTCATCCTATCCATTCTTGTTACACCACACATCCATCTCAACACTCGCATTACAGCCCCATGCACTCTTTTTTTTTTCCTACTCCTTTGCAGCCCTGCATTCTGAACCATGCAAATCGACAGGTCAACGCTCTGATAACTCTATATAATAAAAATGAAGCGCTGAATGTGTTGCTAAGCGCAAATCTCGAGAGCAGCTGAACCGAAACGAAAAAACTGAAAAATCGACTGGAAAAGTCAGAAATTTGCAGCGGGGCGAAGCCGCTGGCGGGCCGCTAGTTGTATATAAAATGATGGAGATGCGAGGATAGTATTTGACAAATAACAGATAAAAATTCCACCATTTTTTTTAAAGTTCTTGTGACCGCACAAAACCAATACATTTAGTGGGTATTAAGTTTAATAGTCTATGCGGTTGGGTATAAATGCAACCCAAATTAAGAGCTCCATGGTAGCTTTTAAACTAATGAACTGATTTATACCTCTATGTTTGAAAGGGTCTCCTAATGATTTATGTAATTAAATGGATGCGTCATGCTACTAGTCCGTACTGAATATGTAGTTTTTAATTTTTATCTCCCCAATCCGATCTTTTTCTTCTCACTGATACTCCAAATACTTCATTAGAAAAACACTCCAAAAATATAATTACATTTGCTTTACATGTATGGCAGGCACTCGAAATATATTTCCAATTATTTCATTTTACAACTTTTTTGGTGTATTTTTAATGTATTTACAGCTTTGTTGTGCAAAGAGTCTCTGAGTTAAATTACGGACAGGCGGACACGCGGACATGGTGAAATTTGAAGTAAGTAGAACCGGAACAAAAAACATGCGAAAGAGCGAGCTAACTAATTATTGATTGTGACAAATTATCACAAAATCATATAGTTAAGTATAAACCACTGGTCTTTTTTGCGAGAAGGCATAGTTATAAAACTAAACCACACCCTTACTGGCTTCAAAGGAAAACACGCACGGCAACACACTGCAGTCGCAGTGCCTATTTAAAATGCTTTCTCAAAGAAAACCAAACGTTTGGCAAATATAGGCATATTATGTGACGTTTATTATGCCGTCTGGAGAAAATAAACATTAAATTGTATTTAATCGTTTCTTTATTTGGAAAAATATATAAGAACAAAATTAGCTACTCGAAAACTTGATCAACTCAAGGGTAAACGTTTGACAAACAACCATTTGCCATTTGTACAAATATTCATTTCATTAAATTTAGGATACGTTCTGTCATTTTCTAATTTGCCAAGTTAATACAAGGGGGTTACCGGGAAATGGCAAAAAAAACCGTTTATGGTAAGAGAAAGAAACAAAGCTACATAACTGCTATAGCTCTGTCCTTTACGCTCATCCTAACTGAATTACTTAGCCATGTTATGGAAACCCCCAGCACGCGAATGAAAATAATACGCACAAAGGAAATAAGCCAAATGTCAATGTCATCTGTCATACCTATTTAATTTGATTTCTTTTGTAGATCGCAAGAGGTATTGAAAAGTATTCGGGATTTAAGTAAAGTTGGTAGGACAAGAATATATAATAAAGCATATGAGAGCGAGTGAGAGAGGAATACAAAACTTTTTAAGCTAGGTACGAATCTGAGCGGCTCAGCCTGAGGCATGCTCGCCCTGCGCGGCGAGCTTCTCGCGACCCAAATTGTTGCACATAAAAATGCGCGGGTGAGGCAGCGTACTTGACGCGAGCCGTCATTTCAAAATGGCGTCTGACACGATGACAGCCGCGGCTGCGTTTATCATAATTCACCGAATTATTAACAAAAAGAAGAAGAAATCGCCTCGGTAGTGGAATGGCTCATCAACTTTATCAAATTTGTACGCGCCTCGCCCACACACAAGTTAGAAATTGTCGTTCTGCCCGCGGCACGCTCGGATACACATCAAAACTACGCGAGGCATGCACACCTAGGCGCCTTTGAGCATGGTCAAAAGACCGACTCTCGACGGCTCGCCGCGCGCCGTTCGCCCGCTGCTCGCGCACAGCGCGTGAGTGCGTACCTACGAATTAGAGCAAAATAGGCGAGCCGTGCGTGCCTCAACCCGAGGCTGCTCTAATTCGTACCCACCTTAAGAGTTATTTACTGTGTAAGTAAATTCTTACTTTTCAAAATCAGCTTGCTATTTTATTAGAAATTACATATCGTCACCTCGCTTAGCTTAAATTATGGTACATTAAGATGTCTTATAATTAAAAGTTTCACAAAACTCACCAGCATCTGGTACGCAAAAAAAAACTGATCCATTTAGTCTACCAAAAATAATTAAGTATATAAAATTAGAAATTAACACCATACCATAGATTGTCATTATAGTATTATTTATCTATATATGGTCAAAATATTCCTTAACGGAATAAAAACACTCCTGAAGTTGCCATTTTTTGAGTGTGCTTAGCAAATATTTTCCTAATAAAATAATTGTGCACTAATTTAGGACTAAAATTAAGAAACGGTAACTTTTACATGTGAGTCACGAAAGTTAACCAAATAAATGTATGTTCTTTACTCTCATTTAAAAGTAACCATTACTTAATTTTAGTCCTTAACTAGGTACAATTATTTTGAATAACATCCTTATCTTAATTAAAAACAAATGAAGGAACATTGAATGTACTTTGAGTATAACCTAAATGTGCAGCACTAAACGACAACTTCACTAAAAGCTATCAAAATCGAATTTCCTGAAACGGATGACCTACCACATGCCCGGGCCCGTATCATCACTGACGCGAAATGAGAAAATACGACGCCGATAACATCATCGTTTCCCAGAAATATCATTACTCGAGATTCCTAAATTCATTCGCACGATTTACGTATTCGATTTCAGAAATCGATTCGCACTTGATATTAGGTTGTTTAACCAATTTGACCTAAATTACATTCGGGAATTTTAACACCATTTGCCGTAATCAGAGACAAATAACTCGTTCCTTTTGCAAATTTATGTATGAAAAATCTTCACTTAGAAATGAATTAATTGTCATTACATGACTCTGAGTCCGTTAGCTGTAAGAGGTTTTATCTAAACAAATAATAAAAAAAATATTGCTTTAAAACATAATTGCACATTTTTTTTACAAAATAAATTAATTAGAAATCACATTTTAACTATAACTCGCATAAAAAAATGTTCTTAATAACTATATGTTTATGATGTCACATGAAACCATTGAAATAATTGTATTTAACTGCTTATCTCGTTACTAAGTACATATTTTATTTATCGTTTATAATCCTGAACCTTTTTTCCTTCAGCCAGTGAAATAACTTATTTTTAAATCTAATTAACAAGCATTTTTTTAAAATTGCTTGGTTTCTTATTAGTATCTAGCAACCCGCCTTTGCTTCGATCCGGGTTAAAGTATTATACTTATAAACCTTCCTCTTGAATCACTGTATGTAAAAAAACTGCATTAAAATCCATTGCGTAGTTTTAAAGATCTAAACATATAGGGACAGACAGCTGCAGGCGACTTTTTCTATACTATAGGCGTATAGCTATTGAGTAGCAGTTTCTGCGACAAAATGTGGTTTTAACTTCAGGGCAAATATGACACAGACACTATCACAGACTGAGGGTATCTTGTATTGAAGTTGCATATTTCTTCTCACGTATCATGTCCTCTATAATGCGTTCCGAACCCGTTGGCAAAGATCACAATTACAAACGTTCAGTTTTGTTATCTGTGGTAGTGTGGTCGTGGTGGTGGATGTGCTCGCTGGCTATAGAAACGAGTATGTCACAGGTAGTACTGGTAGCAATGCAGCTCATTTGTCTTCTGATACTGAACTCATCCTAGAGTACTTAAATAATGTGTGTAGATAAAATAATGTATGTACATCATTAGGCCTTAAAACACGACTTCGGCTCGTTTCATTAAACCACAGTCTTGTTTTAGTTTAGTTTATTCATTCATCAATGTAATATAACATAAGTTGCATTGCATGTCAAAAAATACGAAATTACATTGGGACGTCACCATACATACTAATAATCAAAGAATAAAAAATAACAATGAAATAATAAAACAATAACAACAAAAACAATTAAACAAACAATTAACAATTAAATATCTAATAAATGGCCACTTATTCGATGTCAATACACAAAGATTAATAAACGTCCAAAACAATAATAATTTTACAATTTAAGTTTCATAATTTTTCATCCACGGAGTACAAGGGATTATACAATAAAAGGTTTCTCGTCTGATGTTTAAATGCTTCGTCGAATTTTAAAGTTTTGCGGGTAGACGCTCATAGTACACGCGAGTTCTTACCTGCAAGTGCCATGCCACGGAGAACTGTTCTCAAACGCCCGGTGTTGCGGAGCTCCATGCCAAGAATATTAACGCGGCCGAAGAAAGGAACATTATTTCTTACGAACATTAATATTTGGAAGATGTAAACTGAATAGTGCGTCAATATGCGGTGCGCTACGAAAAGGCCCCAGCAAGAGTGCCTAGGTTTCACCCCGTCTAACTTGCGTAAGGCACGCTTTTGCATAAGCATTACCCTGTTGGCATCCGTAGAGTTTCCCCATAGGAACGTGCCATATGACAGCAGGGAGTGAAAATATTCATGCATTATTTGCAATAAGCCTGCCCAAGTTTAAATAAATCAGTTACATAAAATACAATTACAATTTTTTATTAGATGACGACGGAATACTTGTACACAGGTCATCTAATGGTAAAATAATTACGCTCTGACTACCAAGGCCTATTGATATTTACAATGTGATAAAAAACTCGAGGACCAAGATTTTACTTCCTTTTATATTAGATGCTCTTGACCCTGATCGAGACAAAAGATTCAAGACAAAGTCGATGTTGGAGCGAGCTTACCCAGAAGGTACCTTAGTGTGCTCACACAGAAACACAGTGCGAACATTGCTGCTTGGCTACAGGTTTGCAGGTATACCATCCAAAGTTATAACACGTTGAAATCAAACAAGATTAACTATAAATAATGCGCCAAGCTGTAATTATCTACCAAAACATAAACAATCAGTGCTTCTGTTCATCGAAAGTTCAAGTAGGATCCAGTATCCTTTTATTTCCGAAACAATTAATTTCAGTTTAATAATATTGTTGACAGGATTTACAAAAGAGAATGAAATAATATACTCCCCTAAAATAATGGTGCTTTGAAAATTATGTAATAACTTTGGACAATAATGGCTTATCAAAAGTCAACCGTTGTGAACAAATTGATTCGGGTTCCTGTCGAAGTAACTCTTTGAATTGAATGAAAATCTGGCTTTAAGGGGCACTCAACTATGTAATCAATGTGTGCATTGGAGTGAATATAATCAGTTTAGCACTCATTTTTTTATGACAAGGAGAAGGCACACGAGCACTCAGGCCACCTGATGATAAGTGGAACCTGAGACCCATACACATTTGAATTCTCAAGACTTTAATCCTAAGAGCTCAAATGCGTTGCCAACCCTTAAGACTAAGATGGAATGCCTCTTTACTAGTAAGTTCACTGGAACACAACAATGCGAACACTGTTGCTTGGCGGTTGGTAAATGACTCTACACAGGGTCCTACTAAAATGGACTCTAAAATGGTTGATCTACTCTCTCTTCTTTTGATATCGGTATCAGCAGCCATAAAATTTGCAAAAATAAAAAACTATTCAAAACTATAAAATTATTCAAATCTCTTATTTATTTATTTTTCTACATGAGGACTCTTTTTCACGTCGTTAAATGGATTGAATCTACTAGATAGCGTAGGAACCACAATACATTCTAGCGGAACGTCCTTTTTTTAATCATAAAGTACTTTAATGCGTATAAGTACCTAAGCAAAATCGCTATGTAATAAAGAAATGAATAGAAAGTATTGACGCTAAAATAAAAAAAATAAAAAAAATATAAGATCTGCTGAAATATCAACAGATTTGTCAACAATTAAAATTTAAAGTAATGACTGGGAAAACCACACGACGTAGTTTAACAGTCTCAATTCTGAATGTAAATCATTCTATCTGTAAGCCACCATGAGGTCTCTTTTGGTTTTGCCAGCCACATTTACTAACACATTTCAGTATGTTATTGATATGCTTCGATAAATCATCTAAACTTATCTGTTAGGTGCCTAATTTATTTAAATGATTGATTCTAGGAAGTACGTAATGTTTACAATTTAATGATGTGATCGATATGCTTCGATAAATCATCTAAACTTATCTGTTAGGTGTCTCATTTAATTAAATGATTAATGCTAGGATGTATGTTGTGTTTACCATCAAAGCAATGTAGCCAGAACTACATAATAATTAATCTAAATGAATTGAAAATAAATCATCCTTTTTCATAAATGGCGCCCAACAAGGGGCTGAGGAAATAATGTAAGCTTTACCCCATAAAAAACCTGCTATTAGAGATTTCCATACAGATTTTTTAATTTTTTGTTTAGAGCATTCTGTGGCCCTTGACAAGATGTCTTGCAAGAAAGTTATCATTATCGAAAATCTATAGGATTGACACAGTCGGTCCGAGCGCTTGTGTGTTAGTTCCAAACATCTTGTCATTATTCGAAAATCGTTTTCGCTACCTTCAAGCATCTTGTTTTCGGCTACTGATCATTTTACGACTATTTTTAAGACTATTTCTAAGCGTCGAAGCAAATACATTTGAAATAAGTATAAAACAGCCAAAAACTCTTTTATGAGCTATAATAAAAAAAACCCATCAAGGTTGGGATCGAAATCAAAGCCAAACCGCTTACAGTCCTTCGAATCTTCGAGACCAATCGCCTTATTCCGTTATTATGTTCACGATTTTCTTAGTCTGAATTCAAATTGTACCATTGTCTCAAGGAATCCGGGTAAATGTGCAGCATAAACTTTTTGTGATCTGCGTTAGTGAGGGAATTGATTGATTTGAACGTGATATGAATCTTCCGTGGGTCAGGATTACCGATATCGAGACAGAATATTCGTTTATAGACTTTTTCATGCGGGCACTTGGGATGATACGGACTGTTATTTTGGCATTCATCAATTAACTTTGGTTTATTCGCGGATAATATTACGGGTAT
Organism: Acleris holmiana; assembly: GCA_949316455.1. Classification (NCBI taxonomy): domain Eukaryota; kingdom Metazoa; phylum Arthropoda; class Insecta; order Lepidoptera; family Tortricidae; genus Acleris; species Acleris holmiana. The sequence continues at coordinate 4,905,670 of OX438769.1, read as the reverse complement.
AAGGGCGAGCGTTTATTTTAGCGTTACTGTAATATTAATACCTATTTAGTACGTAATTTATTGTAATTTCGCGAATTAAAATGCCTTCAAAGATATTATTTAGATCATTTGTTTGTTAGGATTGAACGGAACCCTTATAGGATCACTTTCATGTCCGTCCGTCCGTCCGTCTGTCTGTCTGTAAGACCCTTCATGTCAGGAACGCGTGGAGGTATCGAGTTGAAATTAAAACCATAGTATACTTAGGTCTATAGCCCCTTGAAGCTGTAAAAAAATCAAACTTCTAAGTAAACTTTAAAAATAAACGGCCGTTTATGCAGCAAAAAAACGACATTTCGACACTCTCAATTGAATTAAAAAGTAAAAGGGAACTTCCCATAGACCTATATAATCCTGAAATTTGTCTAGAAGGAAGGTACAGCACAAGTAAAGGATAACATCCGAAAATCGTTAATTTGATGCTCCATCACAAAAAAAAAATGTTTTTGCGATTGCAAACTTATTTGTAGTAAGTAAACGAATCGCGACTTATGTCGATGTATGGAGTTTGTACAGAAACCTCTGTGTGCGAGTCCGACTCGCACTCGTCCAGCTTTTTCATTTCTTAGTTATCTTTTAGTACCTACCTGGCAGACCGAGCGCCGCTCGAGTTAAAAACGTTCTTTCTGAAGACAGCAACTTGACAGATTTGTTATTCCAAAACACCCCTATTCCTCATTTCTCATCAAAATCATTGGAGCCGTTTTCCAGAACACGATTATATGTACCAATATTATTTGTTAAACAGTGGATATTATGTACTTACTAACGACCCGTCAGCGGCTTCGCCCGTTGCAATTTTTTTTCTTTCATGTCACTCAGGTGTATGAGAGAAATATATACTTAAATACATAGAAAACATCCAAGACTCAGGAACAAATACTCGTGCTCACCACACAAATATCTGCCCTTACCGGGATTTGAACCCAGGACCCCCAGCTTCGAAGGCAGGGTCACTCCCAACTAGGCTAGCATGTCGTCACTTTAAAGTTTAATATTTCATAAACGGATCCATAATCGAAAACCCGCAATTTTTTTGAAAGACCAATCTAATGACACCTTACACTACGTGTAGAGGAGGTACAATAAAAAAAATGTTTTGAAGCTTTTATTTTACCAATTGGTTGGCGTAACTAAATTGTAAATTCATGCCAAAATAACAACTTTCTAGTACTAAGAGTCTCTGAGCTAGGCTACGGACGGACATGGCGAAACTATAAGGGTTCCTAGTTTCACTACGGAAGCCTAATAAAAACATACCTCAAACCAATGCTAAGTCACATTGAATTATTATTATTAGTTATCGAAATTCCGACATCCATAATAACTTGAGACCACTTCAGCCTATCGCGTTAAATGATGTCTTCAACATCAAAAGCGTTTGTGATACTGATAAGATACCACTCGATAATATCAAAAGCATCGGAATATTGACTTGTTGAATAACTTGAAGCATCTCATGTAATATTAATTAATGCGCCTGCCTCTCCTCTTGGGAAATGGAACTGAATTATTGATATAATCCCTAATCTGAAATTGTTTTACAGGTTAGAATACCAAAGGGATATACACAAATAATTATTCTACGATATTGGTTTGTTAGCACATGGGATTTTGATTAATAAACATTATGTGAGAAGTAGGAAGATATATAGAACAAGATTTACATAGCTTAAGTAAGCACACACACATACACCACATTACGCCCTTATTCCCAGAGTGGGTTAGGCAGAGCTACAGAAATACCAACAACTCTAAAAAGACTTCTTGTTAATTCTCTAACCACATTTTGCACAATCAGGCTAAGATGTTTACCAGTGTATTAGTGAGTTTTGTCCCAACGGAATAAAAAAGATCTAAGTACCTATTAACTTCGCCGGTCAAGATGTGGTCTCCATTTGAGTATGGCATTCATAGCCAATGCTTCCAAGCCCTATATTATTGGCTAGAACGTTGTATTAAACTGCCATAGTAATTTAACCTTACTATTCCATTTTTGTTTTCGAATACTAGTTTATCCGACTTATTTCTCTTTTTGAGAGCTATATTATGCCAAAACTCTCTTTCTTAAATCAAAAAAAAACATTCGGAATTATGAAAATTAGGGATTTTGATTAATACGGCATTAAGACTCTTCACTTCTAAAGTCATGAAATACTCCCAGCATAAATCTGTATTGCACTAAGGGCCTATTGTTTGATCAGTAGTTAAGAATCGAAAATTTGACACATTTCCTTGAGATTTAACCATTAGTTACGATTTTTAACAATTAGTTACTTTAACTACTGATCAAACAACAGGCCCTAAGCCAATTGAAACAGATATCATATCAACCATAAAACGATTGCCACAATTTTTATGGAAGGCAGGGTTACCTTGACTTGCCTAAGCAACTCAATTTAGGATGAGTGTAAATGACAGAGCAATAGCAGCTACACGGCTGTATCTCCTTCTCTCCCCCGGGACGTTCACTTTATAGTGAACAGTTAATGACATTTCATAGAAAGCGGCACGGCCGAGTCGAAACTCAATTCAAGCACGAGTGCAAATAGATTTCCTTTATAGCGGTTAACTTTCAATTTGAATAGCAATGTTATTATTAATTAAACTTAGGGGATACCATTTTACTATAAATAAGGAAATTGGTATCAAAGTCTGAGATAAGTGATCACATTATGCCTCGTCACTGAGTTTTTTTTTTTATGGCATTGAGAAGGCAAACGAGCACACAGGCCACCTGATGGTAAGTGGAAACTGTGACCCATAGACATTCGCATTCACAAGACTGCAAATGCGTTGCCAACCCTGAGGACTAAGATGGAATGCCTCTATGCTAGTTATTTCACCAGCTGTCTTATCCCCACACCGGAACACAACAATCTAGTTAGCTTAGGCCAGGTTAGAATAGTGCCACTCCATGTCTTCCCGTGGATGTCGTAAGAGGCGACAAAGGGAATAAAGGTTTGAAGTACTGTTAGGTGATGTGCTACACTGGTCTTAGCCTGTTTGTTCAAAATGTGATAAAAGATTTATCGAGAAGTCTTTAGAGTTGTTGGTATTTCAGTAGCTATGTTTACCCCACTCTGGGAATGAAGGTGATGTTATATTATGTATGTATGTATTTCATTTCATTGTACACTGTCAAAATCTGCCAAGTTCCCGGGAATGAAGGGGACAGCGATATAAGACTCGTAGAGCTCCGTTTTCACTAACTCTAACTTGGCAGGTTTGAACAGCTCGTAATTATGACCACAGATTAGAAACTTTGCCTACTAATAATAAATAAAATTCAGGGCACAATTTTGCTTAGGTACCTACGTCACAGGATGTTTTCATAGGGGTGAATGTTACATGGAACAAAAGTGGTTTGTTACTGTGTGACTGGTACGTTTATTAACACCACAAGTTAATCGTAATACTATTATAAACGCGAAAATTTGTATGAATGGATGGATGTGCGGATGTTTGTTACTCTTTCACGCTACAACGGCTAGACGGATTTGGATGAAATTTGGATTAGAGAAAGATTATACCATGGCATAAGTCATAGGCTACTTTTCGTCCCGGAAACTTTAAAGGTTCTCGAGAAAATAATGATAATTGAAAGGTATGGACGCAGTCGCGGGCTGAAGCTAATACACAATAAGACGCAAAAATATATACATACTAATTTCCAACCGCGACTTCTTACGCGTATACACGGTTCCCGAGGGAATAGCGATATAAACGGTGCCTTATATGTTAATCCAAGCTATAGGCTGTCTGCATTCCAAATTACACCAAAATCTGTCCAGTAGTTTTTGCGTGAAAGAGTAACAAACATCCATGCTTACAAACATTCGCGCTTAATATATTAGCAGGACTTGACGTCGAATGTACGTACACAAGAGAGTGGACCACCCAATAACATCTTAGAACCGCCGCGCTGCTCTCTATAGCATGATGCGGTAAGTTATCGAAATAATGATATAAGGTACAATGAGTATGTATAACAAAACTTAAACCTCGAGACTTAAACTGCTACCTCGAATTTTGTGCGTGTAACAGTTCCAGTTTTCCCGCCTCCTTATCTAGAATGCTGCCACTTTACCTGTCTCGTAATCTTGCAAAATTAGCTCTTAGCTTACTTATTACTAGAAACTCAACCTCCAAAATGTAGGTCAGTTTCAAGCAGGTTCAAATAGCATTAAGCATTTTCTATATAACGTCAAACCCTTGTTTCCTGAGTGTCCCCTTTCAGTCTAAGGTAAAGTAACCTACGCCGGTATCTTAGCTTAATTAGCTTGATTTAGTTTACTTTGTAAATCTCAGCAACCATAAATTAACCATTTGTAATATTTTGTATGTTATCCTTTTGTTTTTTTAAGACTTAGTTTTGACTTAACATAGCCGATAGATACCGTTGCATAAAGGTCTTTTAAAAGTAAATTAACGCGGAATGCCGCTACGCTTTTATTTGAAAATGCGAAAACGGCGGGGGACCGCTAAGTAAATGAAATAACATAAAATACCCCAGCTACTTAGCGCTCCCCGACGTGTCAGTTTAGTTAGTGTCAGTGTTCAGCTAACTATCTACTTATCAAAAAATCAGCCCTTAGGGCCACTACTTATTATTTTTTACTTTTTAGAGTTTTTTTTTCAGACTATTTAGAGTCAGGGGTTTTTAAATTTCTAATTTATTAAACGTACTTACCGAAATATGTATGTTAAAATTAATTGTTGAAACTTTTCTTACGGGTGATAAGAGTTTTGATGGAAGTCTGATCGTGATGCAATGAAGGCGGAATCCCAAGGTTAGGTTGCCGTACAAAATAAAAGAAATGTTTAATTATTACCTCTTTAACGATGACTACCGAACCCTCAAAATGGCATTCGAGTTTTTGAAGCGTGCCTTTTGTAAAAAAAATAAGTTTAGAGGTTTACTTGAGAAACGTATGAGACAGACCGATATTTTCCTACTAGTAAATCAAGAGTAAACAAGATATTGCAAAACTTCAATTGTATATGGAACAAATCGCCCGCGTTTCCCCTAAATGACTACTCAAACACTAGGCCAGTTAATTAAACGATGCGGTCTTCCGGTGTATAGGTAATGCCAACACTAAAATTATATATGTAAACATACATACATAGCATCACGCCTTCATTCCCAGAGTGGGGTAGGCAGAGCTAAAGAAATACTAAGACATCCAAGGGAAGACATGGAGTGGCACTATTCTAAACCGGAACCACACAAAACCGGCAAAAATAATTTAGAACACAATTGACGCTCGGTACAGCGGTAGTCAGCAGCAGAAGTAGTCTAGTAGACTCTTATTCCTTTGACAATAGAATCATGTTTAGATGATTGTAAGCTCTTTGACGGTTAATCTACTTTTGCTACCGACTGTGTACGTGTGTGCGATTGAATGATACTCGTAGTAGTGATTCGCATATATGTTTACGCTGTAACACGCGCGTGAATCTAGCACTTTACGCGCCGCTTACAAAGAACTTCTTAAATCTCTAGCTCCCTAGTACATCTCGGGTGACAAAATACCAAGATAACATGACTATGAGAGTGTAATCTTGGATAATGAAGCTTTGCTTCCGCCGAAACTGCTTAATTACTGTACCACAAACTACCGACGTATCTCTAACGTGTTTATGAATTCTTAGTCTAATACGTTGAAGTATTTTGTTTCGTCTTTGTCTTCGTGTGCTCATTTATAAACTAGAAACCTACCCATTTTCAGGGTTCCGTACCAAAATACCAAAAATAGAACCCTTATGGTGAGAATTTAGTGTATTTGCTATCTGTGTTACGTCAGTTTTTCTCCGCAACTAAAAGTTAACTTGAATTTTGGCACTGTTGTATAACTTGCGTGCCCGCATATATATTTGCTAAAAAACATGAACTTAAATTCAAAGATACCTTTTGAAAAAGGTGTCTAAAATGGGGGCTAATACAGGACACCCTGCATACAGATCCCCCCTAGGAACCCAAAAATAAAATTAATAAATTAATACTGTGTCTTTAAACCTAAAGTCCTTTTTTTCCTGAGCCACCGTAGAACCCTGTCATAATGACAACGATAACTAACAAGAACGAAATTTTTACTAAATGTTCATTACATTTCTGCAACAAAGTTCTATAGTGGCTACATTAATTGGTTGATCATCTTTCAACGCTCAATAACAACAATGAAACAGGAAGCTTGTCAAGTGTAATACGAGAAATGTTAAGTTTCTTTTTCTTTTATGGGTGATGATGGATTAGAATTAGGAACTTGAGAGACTCCACGTATATTTCGGAAATAAATAAAAGGTGCAGAGATGAGTAAGGACCAAAAAGTTGGCCACGCTAACTCGCTCGATTAAATTATCCATGAAACTTTTCCGTTGTGACACGAAAATTTGCCGTACACATGTAGGGATAATTTTCGTGTCACAACGGATTATTTTTCACTTTTGTTGTTTGTATGGTTAACTACTTAACTATGGTCCAACTATTTGGTCCTTAGCTAGATTCTGTCGTTATGATAAAAAATAATGTAGTATGTCAAGCTGCTACCTAAGTTCTTACAATTTTTATGAAGTTGTTCGGCAACTTTGTGGCCACTTCTACACTCTTGATTACCTTATGATGTATTTGTCCTCTCTATTATTACCGTTAGAGCATTTGTTACCACAATACTTAAGTAAACATTGGTGTATCGTGCGGACATTATTAGCTATGGTTCGAACCCAGTGTCTACATTTTTTCAGACATACACGATTTTTTTTTTTTTTATGTTAAGGAGAAGGCACACGAGCACTCAGCCACCTGATGGTAAGTGGAATCTGAGACCCATATACATTTAAATTCTCAAGACTATAATCCTAAGACCTGAAATGCGATGCCAACCCTGAGGACTAAGATGGAATGCCTCTATGCTAGTAATTTTACCGGTTGTCTTATCCCCACACCGGAACACAATAATGCGAACACTGTTGCTTGGCGGGTGGTTAATGGATAAGATGGTGGTAGCGATCCGGACGGACCCTGCACAGGGTCCTACCACCACGATATTCGTTTTTAAATTCGCCGCTATTTATTTATTAATAAGTCAGATGAAAGTTTACAGCATTTATTAAATCACGCGTGGCGTGGCCATAATTTTCATCACTAGGGAGGCAAATGAAAATAAAAAAGAATTGGTCAAACTCTGACATTATTGACCCGTTTGAAACCATTACAAAATAACTCGACCTTTTAGTTAACTACTTTTAAAATGGTGTCAATCATTAAGACAAAGTAAATTTAGGACAAGGCCTTATATCGAAACTGGAAATAGAAGTGTTTAACTCAGGTGAAAGCATCAATTGCATCCGAACTAAATAGATTCGCTAGCGCTTGAGCAGCCTAAATACAAGTATCACAGGATGCAATTAATTACTTTTTCCCTTGTTTAACAATCTATTAAACCATCCTAATAAGAACGCCAGCCCTCGAAAAATCTCCTCCACTCGCAAGCTCTCCCACTATTTATTTACTCAGGTCTCATTAGCGGCGAGACTCATCCCCGTTAAACTATTTGATTTAGAAACTTCCTAGTTTACTATTGACCTAACAAACTAAATACTCCAATAGACATAAAATCTATTTTCGTTTGCAAACACCTTGTGTAATTATACCTTTATTTAGTCAATATTTACAGCTGTGATCTTAATATGGGAGGGCTGTATAAATGTGACTTATAAACCGTTCCAAATGTTATGAAGATTAAAAAACATAACTATATAACTTTATTAGTAAAAAAATATATATATATATATAAATTAAAAAATATTAATATTTTTTATTATTATATTATTATTATTATTTAATTATTTTAAATTATTAAATTTCTTATTTTTTTAACCACTTACTAATTGCTAGTAGTAGAATTTGATAAGATAAGGTAGATTGCTGATAATTAAACATAATTTCGTTATGTTGGCCTTTTAACTTTAATGTTTTTCTTTTACAGGTAAGTCTTCCATGATTTAAGAAACGGCGGCTGCAAATAGGTAAGCTGTATAAGGGAGCGACCACACTGACGCGTAAAATACGGCGTCGTTGCGTAAACAAAAGAATAGGTCATACTAATTTAATTGCATGGCTAAGCTCCGGTGTGATCTCTATGCCACATTCCGTATTTTATTTCTTTATAGGGTACACTGATAATGATAATGAAATGAAGTGATTCGACCGTTTTCGGCCATGGCGACCACTTCGACTCCAAGTCGGGCGCTGGTGTACCCGAAGATGGCTTATGTAGCCGATCTTTGCAGCAAACTCCCGTGAACACTACCTAAAAATGGTTCTTTATTTTAAATACACGTTAACTATACATGACACTCATAAGAATTACCTCATATTAATTAGGTGTGATATGGAGACAAACAACACAACCAAAATTGTAATTGCATAAATAGTTACATAAAGAAATTAACAAACAACCGTGTTTCACTAGGCGTTGACTAGCACTTGTGACGCCGCAGTTTTAAAGGACTGAAGCAGCAAAGACGTATACTACATAATTCCAAATTGATAAAAATCCCAAAGTTTCATAATTCCGAATGCAATTTTTCGATCAAAGACTTTGTTTCTGATATCCCTCAAAAAAAACAAACATAACTTCCGCTTTCCGGTATAGAGTCATAACAAAAAAAATGCAAAAAAAATATTGCTCTTGGATGATTGATCAGACAAAAATCAGGCAAGATCTTTGGTATGCAACTATAAAAGGCCAACTGAATGTTCTTCATGCGAATAAAAATAATGAGTAAAATAGAGATAATAATAATCGTATTCTTCAAGTGGAACTTCGAGTCTGTTACCAAGGTAAGCAATAATTCAAAACGCAACAATGAACCGTGAGGCAATACAAATGTTCTATTTACTTAAACAATAAATGTGAATTTACTTATTCCGTTCTACGTGAAAATTTTAAATTCACAAGCAGTATTCAAATGTAAAAGCAGTTTGCCCTGGTCACAGAGAAAGTGTAAAAAAAAACAATTTAAACAAACAACCTCTTGCGAGAAATTGTTTCAACTTTTTTGTATTTCTTATACACGGAGAAGAAGCAGTTTATTAACGGAATTGCGTTAGCAAAAACAAAATGCAAGTAACAAAGTTTAAACCAAGTAGTATCTAGCTCGCAAGACGCTGTAGGCAGTTTTATACTGAAAACATCTTTAGCACTGTTGTGATTTTAAAAGTCGATAAAACGAAAAGGTGAGACCTGGGGATCTTACATGGTTGTGTCTATCGATGTGGATAAACGTGGATAATACTGGTCAGAAAGTGACGGATGTGTTATCCACTTTTATCCACATCGATAAACACGACCACTTTAGGCCCCCAGGTAGTTGACCCTAGTCACTTATAAACAGAGTCGAAAAGTAAACATGTCAGAAGACATTGTCACACAAATTGACCTAGTCCCAAACTAAGCTCTAGGCTTGTACGCTGGGACGCTGTCATTATGACAGGGTTCCATATTGGCATAACATAACAATTAAAGTTCTTGACTGTACTATGGAAAGTAAGCAAACGGTGTGCTCCGAGCCCCCACGGTCCTAAACTTTCGGATTTTAACTTCCTTTTATAGGGAAATTTATCATTTTATTTGTGAAATTACTAGCATAGAGGCAATTCATCTTGGTCCTGAGAGTTAGCAACGCATTTGAGGTCTTAGGATTACAGTCTTGAGATTATAGTCTTGAGGATTGAAATGTCTATGGGTCTCAGATTGTGCTTATCATCAGTTGGCTTAAGTGCTCGTGTTTCTACAAAGCCATAAAAATTGATGAAAAAAATGCATATAAAACATGCAAGACTCAAGAACAAAATTAATAATCGCGCTCATTACACAAATATTTGCCCTTATCCGGATTTGAACCCGGGACTGCTGGCTTCGTAGGCAGGGTCACTACCAACTAGGCCAACATGAGGACAGGCAATTGTCAGTAAAAAAGAAGAATTCTCCTAAAAATAATTCCCCCGGATTTTTTAATAACCTTAATGAAATTGCGATCTGAAACGAATTTCGACTTGTCACTCGACCGCGCGTACATGCGATTGATTTTACGAAAATCTCCATTTTAATTTCCCCAGAGATATTTAATCTCGATGAATATTGCTAGCAATATTTGGAAAGCAGTTTAAATTGGACGATGTAACCGCAGTAATGTTTTTTTAGAGCCCAGGGGAGAAGAAGCGTTAGCATGTTGACCTTAGTAGAAGTCAATAAAAAACCGCATTCAAAAACGCAAAAAATAACTTCTTTTAAAGTTGTAGGCACCTAATAGGTTAGTCGAACCGAAGTCGGCTTTATTGCTGAAAATATTGTGGTCGCCGACTTCAGTTGGACTAACCTATTAGGAGCCTACAATTTTAAAAGAAGTTACTTATTGCGTTTTTGTAGGCAGTTTTTTGTTTTCTAAAACATTTATTTTATTTTATACTTTTTAATGATCATATTAATCTGTTACGTAGTCCCACTTCTTAGTTGATATGAAAATTCAAGCAACGCCGCGAGAAAGTCATAGACATATTTCAACAAGTAAATATTCTTCGTTGTAATCGATCACCTATCTTAGTCGAGATATCTTATCGCCACCCTTGAAATAGGTACCGTTGAAGAGTTCCGGTGGCCATCTGTGGTCTTCATCATCAGTTCCACTGCACCAAGTTATATTTTGTAAATGCAAATGCTAGACTTGTGGTTGACTGGTAGAGAATGCCTTTAGGCATTAAGTCCGCCATTTGTACTTTTTACATTTATTTGTATTGTGCAAAGAAGATTAAATAAATAAATAAATAAATAAATAGACTTGTTACTAAAAATACTAAAACCGCTATATATTTGCCCACAATATTTAAGGAACCTCAATTCCTCACTGATACCCTCATCAGATTTAGATTTGGTGACAATGCGACCACCTCGGAAGTATACTCTATCAAACTAAAAAATAATTTTCAAAATCGGTCCTCAATTGACGGAATAATCGGTGAACATACATAAAAAACCTCCTTTTTCAAGTCGATTAAAAATAATTAGAAAATATACCTTAAAGTAAATGTAAGAATTTTTTGTATTTTGTGGGAATAAAGGCTTGTAGTACTGTTAGGACAAAAGAGGATCAATTATTTAAATATATTTAAAACAACCGTATGCTATTAATCGATTATAACACAGAACGCAGCTTTCCATAGACAACGTAATTCTACATTCGTATCAAATCCTATTGGCAGCGAGAATACGATTTTATGTATTTGTAGACATTTTCGTGATATTAATAGTGATACACAATACGAGATCGTCTCGAAATAGACCTAATCTCGAAAGAAAAGAGAATTGGTTCCCAATTCTACTCAAGTCGTAACCGAAATCGCATTAGGCACTTCATTCACAGCTCTACCACAGATAGGTCTTAATTTCCGGATGGCCTCATTTCTGTCAATCTGACCTTTTGTGGCCACTCGGTGGGAAACAGTACGATTGCCTGACTCTGCCCAAAGACATGTTTGATTCCTAATTCCACTGCCCAAAGACCACAATCACCGCCAGTCGCGAATCGTGACATTCGTGACCGCACCGAAATTTTAATTACAATACAGGTAAAGGTAACGGATATGTTTGCCAAAAAAATAAGTCCAATTGTACTTATACACCCGCACAGCGCTGGTTTTCGATGTCATTTAAAATAGCTTGACTTTGTTTCTGTTTCTGAAGGATTTTCAGAAAAGCAAATTGGTAGTAAAAATTGGTAAATCGACAGTTTTTGTAAGTAATCATTGTAATCAAAGAGTTCAGTGGTGCTAGACAAGTTGCATTCGACAATCGTTAGCGATTATGTTTCGATTGATAAATGTATGGAATTGACGTAAGCCACCGAGATAGTAATGTGACACTTACATCAATTCCATATATTTTTCAATCGAAACATAATCGCTAACGATTGTCGAATGCAACTTGTCTAGCACCACAGAATACAATTACCATAACTTGTTAAAATTGAAATTAAACAACAGAAAGCCATTTATAAACTTACTTTTAAAAATACCTTCCCATAAAATAAACATACGTATATGAATATACCCAACAGATGCCAATTCAAATATTTCTTTTTGGCAGAAAATGTACACTTACAATGTTTAACGTATCGTATGCGGAGTATTTATTAATTAATTTCGGAGCTCGGATGGACGGAAACACTTAGATGATGGCGGAATACAAACCGTTGTCAATTTACGTACTTTGTACGGTTATATTTATGTACAGTGCGGATTTTTGTACGTTCTATTTTAAATAAAATAAAAACATGACGCGCAAATAAATAACAGAAAACCTTCTCACGCAAGTTGAGCTGATTCCAAGCTAAGCTTTAGGCTTGTACTGTGAACACTAAGGGTGAGTTGTTTGATCAGGGGGGTTATTATGAAATAAATATGCAATTCTGTTTACGCTCAGAGAAAAGGGCAGAGCTATATAACTGTTATAGCTCTGTCTGGGCCTCTATTCAACTGCGTTATAACGATATCGTTTTTGACCTGTTTCTGTATTGTCAACGTTTTGATAACTCTTATGTCATTTACAATAATGGCCACTGTGACATAAAGGATTCTTAAACGTGTCAGACACGATATCGTTTTAACGCAGTTGAATAGAGGCCCTGTGTAGTGAACTGCACAGCTATGTCTTAATAACCCCCCAGTATAGGTAGTTAAAGTAACTAATTGTTAAAATTAAAAAAGGAAAATATGTCGCATTTCCTTGAGATTTAAGCGTTAGTTACGATTTTTAATAATTAGTTTTAGCACCATTACTTGGCCCTAAGGCCGTGTTGTTTGATCAGTAGGTAACCGAACTAATGGTTAAAATTCGAAAAAAATATCGGAAATTTGACACATTTCCTGTAGATTTAAGCATTAGCTACGATTTTTAATAATTAGTTTAACAACTGATCAAACAACAGGCCCTATAAAGAAAAAAACGCATACTATAGATAGATAGTATGTGTATCTTTGTCTAGTGCTCACAATCCCTACAAGTTGATCTGATTCCAAGCTTAGCTTATACTGCTTATTCAGGGTGGTAGGACCCTGTGCAGGATCCGTCCGGATCGTTACCACCATCTTATCCATTAACCTACCGCCAAGCAACAGTGTCCGCATTTTTGTGTACCGGTGTGGGGATAAGACAACCGGTGAAATTACTAGCATAGATACCTCTATGCTAAAACTCTAGTTTTAGTGGTGGTAGGACCCTGTGCAAGGTCCGTCCGGATTGCTACCACCATCTTATCCATTAACCACCCGCCAAGCAACAGTTTCGCATTGTTGTGGGGATAAGACAACCGGTGAAATTACTAGCATAGCGGCATTCCATCTTAGTCCTCAAGGTTGGCAACGCATTTGAGGTCTTAGGATTATAGTCTTGAATAGTCAAATGTCTATGGGTCTCAGATTCCACTTACCATCAAGTGGCCTGAGTGCTCATGTGCCTTCTCATTAACATAAAAAAACCAAGGCTTATACTGTGACCACTAAACAAAGAAACACATACATTTGACATACCGAATGAAAGAGATGCAACGATGATACTTGACATCAGCCTTTTTTTAAGCCAATAATGTAATGCAGATTAATTCACAGGTCAAAGCTAGCGTTGAATAAATTTAAAACTCATAACCCTTTGAAGAGGTTGCTCGAATAGCTTTACGAACTTCAAGAATATATGAAGTCTAATAATAAAAGTCATTGGACCCTAATGTCAGTGCATATACATGAGATTTTGACAAGTCGCGTGAGATGAAAATCATGTTTTTTCAGCAAAATACAATTTATATGCAAAAGATGTTATGGAAATCAACTGGACCAAAGAAACATGAAAGGAAATACGTAAAAAATCTCATGAATTTCTTACTCAGTTATTTTTTCTCTTTCTATAGAAATGTAGGTACAGTCAAGGACTTTAATTGTTATGCCACTATGGAACCTTGTCATAATGAAATGAAAGAAAAGAAAGCTCAAATTAATGATTAACGCTGTCATTATGATAGGGTTGACCGTACTTATGTCATCTTCCCACTATGTTTAGATTTTCTTTCAAAGCTGGTGCCCTGCCGTTCCACATAACAACGTATCCTAAACTGATTCGTATCCCAAAATTATAATTTGGGCTACCGCTCTTTTTCAGCAACTGTAAATATTTCAGGATGTAGGTAGTTCAGGACCATCGTGCAGAACCCTATAGGTTAGGTTAGCTTAGTTTTACAAAAACCTGAAATATTTACAGTTCCGGAAAAAAAAGCGTCCATATTATGATACAATTGGGAAATTAATCAGTCTGGGAAACTATGTTCTGTGAAACGGCAGAAATCCTTTCCAAATACATTGTTCCAAAGGTATATAATTTAATTTAAGAGTGCGCCGAGGCAACGATACGTAATTACGAAAAAAATGCGTTCGTTTGATCGCCTGCTGCATTGTTTTTACTGAAGCTTTAGTTATGCAATTCATATGTAAGATATTTAAGGAATCACTCTATATATCATATACTTTAGAAACACGATTACTTGTACTTCCCTCGATAGAAAAAACATCCAAAGATACCTCTACATAACAAAATAAACACTTAGTACGGCGTAATTACTTCACGGAAGATCATCAGTTTTGGATTTACAACAAAACTACACGTCTTCTATACATTCTACACTTTAGATTTGAAAATGTGTTTTTATTTTACTAATATGAAGGAAATACCTAAATTCGCACGCGTTTCGTCCATTTTAGCCAGAGCCGTCACGTTTCCCCCATGTCCGCATTAGTCAGGCTTCGGCCGTCGGAGGTGGAGGCTGTGTCGCTTGTTGATTGGTTGCGTTTATCGCGATTTTTGTGATTATTCACTTTATTTTAAATGGGGAACAAACACAACCAAGAAAGGAAGAGAAGGGGTTGGCAAAAGCACAATGCTAAACGCTTGCGTGAAGAAATGAAGTTAGTTAAAATCGTAAACCTACTGATAGTGGAGTAGTTCTAAGAAACCTGATTTGACAGTTGTCAAAATGCCACGCTAAGGGAGGAGAAAATAAATCGGTAGCAACATAGACTGATTTTCGAGATGTATCGATTTGTATTACTAAGACTTTGTAATCGTTTAGTTGTAGTCTTGATGTTTTGGGCCAAAATTGGTTTATTTACACAAGTAATTTTAAACAACACGCGAAGTTCTTTCAATTAGTAGGTAGGTAGGTATATAAAAAATACACTTCTATGGTGAATATTTACCAAGATATAAAAATAGTTTAGCTAAAAAAACACATTTACAGGCAAAACAAGCTTCTTAGAACGACCCGAGGTTTTTTTTTACTATAATTAATTATATAATATTGTTACTTCGTGGGATGGTTTCAATATTTCTAGAGCAAGACATCTCCAGAAATCTGAATACAAAGAGAATACTCCGTAAGTATACTCAGTACCTAACAACTATATTTCAACAAATGAGTAAAATTGCAAAATTATTCATATTTTTTTATTTATAGGGTTAATGTTCCAGTTGTTGGCACTTCGCTACAAAGCGAAGAGTTAGGTACCTAATGAACCGGTGAGGTATGCGTAAAAATAGTAAGAGGTGTATAGGAAAACATTTTAATAAATTTAGTATGAATTTTCACATTATCTTTATATTTTTTCAATTTACAGAGTAAATGAATTGGTTGACATCGATTATAAAATTTACCACACAATGGAATTGTAAGTCCCAAATACGAATTATTTTTATAGAATGAGGATTACAAAATTTCATCCAAAAACTAATTCTGTTAATAAATAAATTATAGTTAAATCAAAACGTTCTGTTTTATTACAGGATGCCAATGGACCAAATTTCTTGTCTTTCAGTGGATGGAGAAATAGACAATGACATTGCTTACTCACACAGACAAAATAATGCCGTGAAGTAAAATCCGATATTGATTATTGTTGTTTCTTATGTCCTAATATTTTTTTCTAAAGATACCTGCGTACATTATTCATTACATTATATACATACAAACATTAAGTAGGAACTTCTAAATATGTGATTGATACAGCAGCTTTAAGTTTTTAGTTTTTTAAAACATCAATTTAATTTTATACTTTATAGTGATCAGAATCAGACATTGAAGTTTTTGCGGAAATAATCATGGATAAACATTCGTACAAACTAAGATCCTTTTTTTTAAAGACGGTTAAAATACCGAAACCTTCTCCTATGTGAAACAAATACTTTTCTGAAAACCGCATTAAAAACGGTTCAGCCAAACGTGAGATAATCGCGGACAAACATACATACATACATACAGGTCAAACTGAGAACTTCCTTTTCTTTGAAGTCAGTTAAAAATAATATCTTGAAGAAAGGGTCCATGACTGGGATTTTTGCCCTACTCAGCCGTTCTTATTACTTTACATTAGGTATTCTATTCAGTTCACTTTATTTTGTGCTTAGAATATTGTCAATAAAGGTAATTAGGTTTTATTACATTTCAATATACAGTCACATTAAATCACGGGGTTGTTGAGCCACCATAGAACTCTGTCCTAATGAGTAATGACAGCGTCAAGTCACGCAAAAGAAATTATTTACGTCAAAATTTACCGTCAACTCGAAAGTTGACGGTAAATTTCATTTTCATAGAAATGAAAGGGTTCTCCCGGTAACCTTCGGAGAGGGAAGATGGCCGATTGGAAGATGTACGGCTTTTACTTATGATTTATTCTCTTTAGCCGAACAATTTGCCCAATAAATATTATAAATAACTTAACACTAGCTAAATACACCTAAGATGTACAAACGACATTAATTAAAAATTATCTATCTATCTGTGAGTGGGTTCTAGAGTGGCTCAACAATCTCGTGATGTGACTGTACCTCATACAAGTAATTCAATCCTACCTTACCTACCGACAGTAAACAACAAACTTAAAAAAAAATGTAGACTGAAAAAAGTTTTTAACTTCTTATAGTCAATATTTAATAAAAGTATTCGGAATCGATTATGTTTTTTTATTTTGTAAACATTGGTAGCAACCTCCGCGCCTAGTGGATCGGCGCACGGCTCGTCAGGCGCGGCGCGCGGACGGCGCATGGCTCCGGCTCGCTCCTTGCTGGTGTGCTATACGCACACATACACAGAGTGCATAAAATACCTAAAGTTAATGAGCGCAAAAAGCTCGGTGCCCCCTTAACAACAAGAAAAATGTTTGGTTTAAGAAGTGAATTTGTCTTGCTAACCACTTTTTTACCCCCGGCACAAAAAGAGGGGTGTTGTTAAATTGACCGCTATGTGTGTGTGTGTCTGTATTATAATAAAGTTGAAAAATACGAACATGCTATTATTTCTTGTAGTTAACATTGTTAACACTAATTACAACACAAATAATACAATACCTATAGCCTATAATTGTAATTATAATAATAAATAAATAAATAAATAAATACAAATCCGCTTGATTGATCATCAGTCATCACACAAAAGTAAATATAGAAAGAAAAATCTTTTTTTATACGGTAGACAATATGCGATCTTATCGCTATAAGGTATCTCTTCTAGACAACCTTAGATAGAAGTGACGCAGTAACGTAAAAATTCAAAAGTAGTTAATTGACGCACAAATAAAAAATATACTTTTTTTTACTAAAAAAACATTTTTTTTTCTATCTTTACAGTATATTTAAACTACTTGACAGAAGCAAAAGTACCCGTTTTCTTTGCTAGGGGTAAAAGAGTAAAACGCATTAATCCAAAAAACTGTTTACCCGTTAAAATACGCGACAAAAAAGTCAATGAGGCTATAAAAAGCCCTGCCTAGTTCAACTAACCCATAAAAACATCAATAAAGATTTCCACGATACTGATATTATTCCAAATCATAATTTAATGTGTTCCCGTGTGTAAAAACATCGTAACTATCCTTTTCAATGTTGATTCAAGGCAGTCGCTTCCGAGCAGTAAACGTCTCGCTTACCTTTGGACGAAATCAAAGCTGTCGCGAAAATATACAAAACGATTAACGATATTTACGACGTTATATTTAAACTTTATATTTTGACGATGCAGTTACGAGTAACTAATAAGCTAATAAATCCTTCCTACAAAGCTAGCGAACCCAAATTCTGGTAAGGACAAATAATTGTTTATGTGAGCACGATTATTTGTTCCTGAGTCTTGGATGTTTTCTTTGTTTCTAAGTATACATGTTTATACAGGGTGTCCGGTAGATAGTGGCCAACCTTACAGAGCAGTGGGGCTAGACAAGTAACATTCGACAATCGTTATAGTACGAGAGCCCACGACCAAAATTTTTGTCTCATAGCAATACGGCCAAAACCGCATCAAATCGATAGATACGATTATCCTGAACTCGAAAATACCAATATCAGACATTTTCCGCGTAGCGTTTGATATGACCGAATTTTCAAAATTGTCAAAGAATTTTACCGAACTGCATCATAGCAATATGTTTGATTTGCAGACTGTAGTTGAATGATAGTTCTGAGATACCGGAAACATATTTTTCAGACGTTAGTGGTGTAGCGCAAACCCGTAAAATCACTTAAAAAAATTAAAAATGAGACAAAAAAAATGTCTCATAGCAATACGTCTGAAAATCTTTTTTATTAGTAAATTATGGTTATTTGATGCGAACAAAACAATTTTCAGACGGAAATGTGAACGCATTAAATTTTGAGACCGTTTTGAAAATGTTAACAAATTTTACCGATCGGTATCATAGCAATATGTCTGAAAATTGTTGGACATGATAAAATAAGTTGTCCACATGTGCAAAAAATTTATATCAGACAAATTAAGTGTAGCACCTTCTCTATCAGACAACTTTTCGCTACTCAGATATCATTTAAAAATCGTATTGAGGCATCTTGAATTTTCTGTTACAAACCAATGAATATGTTGCGACCCTGAATTTATTAGATGATAATTAACAAAGAATTTACCCGAAACCGTAACATTGAAGTTGAAGGACTGAAATAAGTAATGACATCTGTCATCTGTCAAAGTACATATAATAGACAAGGGAGATTCTTGAATATCTATGAAGGCTGTAAATTTAAAAAAACATTTAACAGAGGCGTCGGCCAGGCGACTCCGAAACGTTATTTTCGTTTTTGGGAGTATATGCTACACTTAAAGTGCCTGAAAACAGGTTTTTGGTAATCATGGCAGCAATACGAAAAGTTGAAAAAAAAAATTATCCGTATTGCTATGATACAGGTCGGCTAAATTTGTTGACATTTTCAAAAATGCGCTCAGGCTATATGCTACGCGCAAAATGTCTGAAAACAAACTTTTTCGTAATACAATTATAAAATCTATGTACATTTTCACTATCAGACGTATTGCTATAATACCGACTGTCTTTTTTTTTTGACACAGCAGAAATGGCCTCCCACGCAGTTGCTACACTTTCGACCGTTACTACACACCTAGTCGGGTTCAGAATCATACAATCTAACGATTTTATAGGGTTTTTGCCGTATTGCTATGAGACATGGTTTTGGTCGTGGGCTCTCGTACTATTAGCGATTATGTTTCGATAGACAAATGTATAAAATTGACGTAAGCCATCGAGATAGTCACGTGGTACTATCGCGGCGACTTACGTCAATTCCATATATTTTCAATGTAAAGTACCCAATGGTACTCGCGACGCTAATGCTGGGCCACTATTCTACTAGGTTAGAACGATATTGAGTTTGACGTGTTTTGGTATTGTTTTTAACTCGGCCGCCATTACTGTCAAGTAAACAAGAGTTATCAAAACGTTGACAATAACGGAAACACGTTTATTGATGAGAAATTATTTATGACCGTATAAATTCACAAGATTAAATGAATATTAAATTCAAAATGAAATCTATTTTCGGAACAGTACAGCAACCTTTCCCAAAAAAGGAAGTATGTAAATCCTGAATCGCATACTCTTTCGCATTTATTATAGTATCTAAATAGTTACGATACTTTTATCATAGCAGGGCTGGAATTCTACACGGTAATAACGATATCGTATTTGCCCTGTTTCCGTTTTGTCAACGTTTTGATAACTCTTATGTCATTTACAGTAATGGCGACTGTGACATAAACGATTCTTAAACGTGTCAAACACGATATCGTTTTAAAGTACTTGAATAGAGGCCCTGAATAGAGGCCCAGTGGGGCTAGACTAGTTGTACTCGACAAATTTTAGCGATTATGTTTTGATTGAAAAATGTATGCAATTGACGTAAGTTACGTGGTACTATCTCGGTGGCTTACGTCAATTCCATACATTTGTTTATCGAAAGCATAATCGCTAACGATTGTCGAATGCAATTTGTCTAGCCCTACAGGGCTGGGATTCTACATGGTAATAACGATATCGTCTTTCACGTGTTTCGGTATTGTCCACGTTTTGATAACTCTTATGTCATTTACAATAATGGCGACTGTGACATAAACGATTCTAAAACACGTCGAACGCGATATCGTTATAAGGCAGTAGAATAGAGGCCCTGTTACTATGCCTACGAGTAAATACGATTTAACTTCAGTATATATAGCACTCGAAGACATACGAGCGAGCGGATGCGGACCTGAGACCGAGAGATCTGAGACCCATAGACAAGACTGCAATCCTGAGACAGCAAATGCGTTGAGAATTTAGATAGAATGCCTCTATGCTAGTAATTTCTCGCTTGTCGAATACATGTGGAGTTCTGAGCGATTAGCAACTTGCGCTAGAAGGTCCCTTTTAATATGAAACCACATTGTCATAATACTATTACGTCACTATGAGGAAGCAACAATTTGATTAATGCGTTGCTTCCGTCACCAGGTAATACTCGATAACTCTATTGTCACCTAAGTAATGTTTCTGACGACATTAAGGAACCTTGATCGCTTTAATGGTAACAGGGGTGTATTTACTCGTATATTTGGAATAGTTTAACTAATATAGAGACCAGGAAGCCAGCGCTTATAAACGATTCAAGTCAAGCCTAATAAACGATTTTCTTCTTCTTAATATACGAATCACGCCTTCATTCCCTGAGTGGGGTAGGCTGAGCTGCAGAATACCAACAACTCTAAACTTGATGATAATTCTGTAGCCACATTTTGCACAGTCAGGCTAAGATGTTTACCAGTGTATTAGTGACAGGTTGAAAGTCCATCGCCTAATAGTAATACAAGCCCTTATTCCCTTAGTCGCCTCTTACAATATCCACGGGAAGACATAAAGTGGCACTATTCTAACCCGGCAACCACACGGGACCAATACGAATCAAGTAATCAATATTCTTCCTGAGGCTAACACAGGGTTCAGTCGACTACAAAGAGATGTATCCACTTTTATCTCATCGCAAGATAATAAGGTCCAAAAATTTATACATTTCTTTGTAGTCAGCTATACAGGGTGTTTGGTAAATAGTGGATAACCCGAATAGGGCTGATAGAGCAGCTCATAAGCTATCGATTTAACCCCCATGTATGTTCAGCAATTGTTAATAGTTTCCGAGATATTGGTCATTTTAATCGGATTTTTTGCCATTTTTCCTTATGTCCGTGTTACGAAAAACCCCTAAGTTCATGTATCAATTATTTTTTTTTTCCTTGTTTCTTGCATGGTTAGAATCACTATGAACCAAGGAAGTTTTTAAAGCTACATGCCGTTTTTTTTCATGACAACTTTTTGAGTAAACGCACAAAGTTTGTTTTTCCATACTACGTGAAAAACAAACGCGGGGATTTCTTAGTATGAAAAAAGTAACTTAGTGAGTTTACTCAAAAAGTTGTCATGAAAAAAACTTGGCATGTAGCTTTAAAAACTTCCTTAGTTCATAGTGATTCTAACCATGCAAGAAAAAAGTGAAAAATATATGAATTAATGCATGAAATTAAGGGTTTTTCGTAACATGGACATAAGGAAAAATGACAAAAAAATCCGATTAAAAGTCCAAATATCTCGAAAACCGTGCGACTTTTACTAGACCTATTTTAGCTTTTTCATAACGTCCTAAGTGCCCTCTATCCGTAGTTCAAGGATTATCCACTCATTACCTAACACCCTGTATAAGGGATGGTCTATAGAAAACTGATTGAAAAGGAAGTAAAGTTGTATTTTTATTCTTGTTTTCAGTAAGTGTTATATTGACATTATTAGCATTCAAGAAAACAGAAACGCACTGACGGGAATAGTAATTATTTACAACACGTTTTTATGTAATTATGTAACTTGTTAGGTTCAAAGTCTTAAGAGTCTCCTAGGCAAATTTAATTTAGTGTATATTGATATATATTCCACGGGTTATGGGGTTCGAGGGAACACACAAAGAAACACGTAGTCTGTTTAGCGATTTATTCCGAACTGTCTGACGTAGCCGCGTTACAAATAATTCGGGTAGGCGTTTCTCTTAGTACCTACATATATTACACTCCTCTACACTTAAGCTAATACATACTATTAGGGAATCCCTTTAGTGGTAGTCCCAGGTAAACGTAACGATAATATGAAACCCTCCTTAACCGTTAATCACAACCAATATTAAATAAATATACATATAGTAGATAACTAAGATTAAAATTTATATTGGGGCTTCTTAATTCTACATTGACGTAGTGGTCGCGCATGGGTCGGTACAGGGGTGTGAGGCTCAAGCTGTGTTTGCTCTGGGATACCCTCAATGCCCGGGCTCTTTCCCGGCGTAGAGAAACACTCTTCGTCCCTCGCCCTCGACGCGCCCTGCTCGCCTCGCGCCGGCGACACGTCCGGCACTATGGTCGGTGAGAACAACCTGGACTGCTCCGAGCGGCCACTTGTACTGAAGGGAGACCCTCCAGCCTCCTGGCTTTCCCTAGAACCCTCCGGGGTGATACTCACTGGGCAGGCTATAAAACTACTTTTCCTACGTCGCAATTGGTCAATGTGTCTATGAATTTCCTTACCTCCTACATCCTTGATGTTATAGTCCGTGCTACCCAATGCCTTGGTCACCTTACCCGGTTGCCATTTTTCACCTTTTAAGAATTGTCGATACCAAACTTCCTCTCCTGTTTCTAACTTCCTATCCGACCCTCCCGCTGCCTCAACTTGGCGTTTTTGGCACTTACTTACTCTAGATTCTACATCCGGTTTTAACATGTCCAAACGCGTTCGCAAGTGCCGACCCATTAACATCATCGCCGGACTTTCTCCCGTAGAACAGTGTTCGGTATTCCTATAGTAAAGCAAGAATTGGTTTATACTTTTTAGAACGTCTTTTTTTTCAAAGACGGCTTTTTTAATGACATTTATTAATGGTTTTCACCGAATTTTCAGCTGCCCCATTAGATGCGGGATGATAGGGGGCACTGAAAATGTGTTCAACTCCATCTGGTTCTAAAAAGTTCTGAAATTCCTTACTCGAAAACGGTGGCCCATTATCGCTAACCACTTGTCGAGGCACCCCCCACCGAGCCCATAACTCACTCAATTTTTCTATCGTGGTGCCAGCAGCCGTGCTAGATACTAGGAATACCTCTATCCATTTTGACATAGCATCTACTACAACTAAGTAAGTTTTACCGAATATTGGACCCAAAAAATCTAAATGGATCCGGGCCCATGGGCGCCGGGGCCACGGCCAGCTGCGCGGCGCGTGCTGCGGCGGCGCGGCGGCTAGCGCGGCGCACGCGGCGCACGCGGCGCACGCGCGCTCCACCGCCTCGTCGATGCCCGCCCACCACACATAGCTCCGGGCCAGAGCCTTCGTCTTGACTATGCCCATGTGGGGCTCGTGTAGAATACCTAACACCTTATCCCGGCACCCCTCAGGAATCACGACCCTGTAGCCCCACATGACACAGCCCAACTCCTCGTATAGCTCTGATTTCCTATTAATGTACGGTTGTAAGCCTACTATTTCGCATTGCTCCGGCCATCCGTTTCGTATAAAATTTAGTACCCTTGCTAATAATGGGTCTTTTAGAGTTTGTTTTTTAATCTGATAATAATCTAATAATAAAGCATCCTGTGCGAAATGGAGATAAGTTTGTTCCGGTATAGTCTCGTATGAATTTTTAATCGGCTCGCTGGTGTTCGGTAACCTGGAGAGACTATCCGCGCAATTGTTACTAGTGTTCACATACTCAATGTCATAATCATACGCCGACAATATGATGGCCCACCGCTGCATCCTACTAGCGGTCATGGTTGGTATGCCCGTGTTAGGGCCGAATATAGACACTAGAGGTTTATGATCAGTACGTAATGTGAAATGTCGGCCGTAAAGATATTGATGAAACTTCTTGACACTAAATATGATGGCCAGAGCCTCGCGATGAATTTGTGAGTAATTCATTTCAGCACTATTAAGGGTGCGGGATGCGTATGCGACCGGGCGTTCCCCCCCCGGCCCCTCCTGTGATATCACCGTCCCGACCCCCCTCCCGCTCGCGTCACTCGTCACTATTAACCGTTTCGCCGGGTCGTAGTGCGCCAAAACACTAGTGCTCGACAACGACTGCTTCACGAGGGTGAACGCCCGGTCACAGCCGGAGTCCCAGTGCCAACTAACACCCTTACGTAACAGGTTATATAAAGGGGATAAGGTCGTGCTCAAATTTCTAACGAACCTTCCAAAAAAATTTACCGTACCTAAAAATGATCTTAATTCGGAAACATTTTGAGGCTGGGCCATTTTTAAAATTGCATTTATTTTAGATGTATCTGGTTTAATACCTTCCTTTGATACTACATAACCGAGATACGTCACCTCCTTTGCTAAGAATACACATTTACTTTTTTTGAGCTTCAACCCGTTTAAATTTAAACGTTGAAAAACTGCTTCTAATGCCCGCAAATGCTCAGATTCCGTTTTTCCTCCTATAATAACATCATCTAAAAAGATTTGTACATTTGGTATGTCACCTAACAAGTTAGTCATAATGCGCTGGAATATTCCTACGCTCGAGGACAACCCATACACCAGTCTATTGTACCGAAATAACCCCCGGTGGGTGTTTATCACGGTGAACTGTTTGGAATCGTCCAGTTCTATCTGATTGTAAGCTTGGGAAAGATCTATTTTGCTAAAATAGGTATTTCCGTTTAAGTTCACTAATACATCTTCTATCTTGGGCAGTGGATAACGATCGACCAATAGCGACGGGTTTAAAGTTGCCTTATAGTCAGCACAAATTCTAAGTGAGCCATCCGGCTTATTAATGGGTACCAGCGGGGAGGCCCAGTCGGAGCAGTCGACGGGCTCGATGACGCCGGCGCGCAGCATGGCGTCCAGCTCGGCGTCGACGCGCTCGCGCAGGGCGTAGGGAATGGGCCGCGCTCGGTGGTACACCGGCGTCGCCCCCTCTCGCAGCCGTAGTGTCGCCTTGCCGCCTGTATACCGACCCAGGCCGCCGCTGAATAACGCTTCATACCTATTAAGCAATTTAACAATATTATTACCCATCGGATTATTAATTTCATTTGTCGCAAAGTTACAACTAAATTTAGGAACATTTATCTCTAATTCAGCTAACCACTGTCTCCCCAACAAGGATGTTGTTCCCCCGTTAATAATAAACAACTCTAATGGTTTACTACAGCCATTGAAAGTAACACTCGGTTTTATGATGCCTAGCGACTTTATTTTTGATCCGTCATAAAATTTAAGTATCGTATTATCTTTCTCGATTTTCAAATGTGTGAAATATTTCTCATATGTCGACTTACTCACACATGATATGGCTGTACCTGTATCTATTTCCATTCTAATAACAGTATTATCGATCTTTACGGGTAGACTTACAGATTGGTAGTTATTTAGACATAATTGATGTAATTCTTCTTCTATTTCTTCGCCGCACTCCTCGCTTAATCCACGATCGGCCTCTCCGAAGTAGAAGGGCGCCCGCCCCGGAGCCCGAGCGGCCCCTCCGCGCGGCGCCGGGGCCCACGCGCCGCCGCGGCCTGCCGGCGGCCCCCACCCGGGGCACACCCGCCGCAGGTGCCCTGTCTGCTGACACTTGCTACACACATAATCACGAAAACGACAGTTTATATTGTTATGACTCCGTGCTCCACAAGCATCGCAATTCATGACTTTGCTTGCGGCGCCCGCGCTCAGCACATTGCGCTGCGAGGTTATGTTCGTCCCGCGCGGTTGCCCTTTGGCGAATGCGCCCGACCTCCCGCGTCCCGATGACATTACCGCATGCACCGCGCTCGCCTCGCTAGAACACGATACTGTTTTTGTTTGATCTACGATGGCCGCGTCTCGTTCCGCCGCCTCTAATGATGTTGCTAATTTGACTGCCTCAGAAAACGTCACCGTGTCATTTTCTGCAAATAACCGTTGTCTGATGACGTCGCTATATAACCCGCAAATAAACTGATCACGGAGATTTTCGTTTAATTGAGACTCGAACTTACATTCTTTGGATAACTTCTTCAAATCCGCCACATAAGCTGAAATAGCCTCACCGATATTCTGTCTCTTTTGCCTGAAGCGATATCTCTCTGCTAAAACCGAAGGTGCTGGCTGTAGGTGCTCCTTCATTAAGCCGTTGACCTTTGTCAATGTCAAGTCGGACGGCTTCATCGGGCTGGCCAGATTCTCCAACAGTTGATAGGCCTCGTCCCCCATGGTTGCTATTAATGTCGGCAGCTTCATATCATCCTCCACCTTGTTTACCTTAAAATACATCTGCAACCTATCAAAGTATGATGACCACACCCCGCTGCTTACATTAAATTCTTGTAACTTTCCAATCGACATTATTTTACTATTTCCAGTTTTTCCACAATCTTTTGTTTTAGATGCGTAGGTACTGGGCTCGTCGCCACTGATATATATTCCACGGGTTATGGGGTTCGAGGGAACACACAAAGAAACACGTAGTCTGTTTAGCGATTTATTCCGAACTGTCTGACGTAGCCGCGTTACAAATAATTCGGGTAGGCGTTTCTCTTAGTACCTACATATATTACATATATACTTACTAGGGTGATCGCATCAGTGTTGGACACTTTAAGCTGACAGGCACCAATAATGGACACTTTGCTCTTAATTCAAAGATCATACATACACAGATAACATCACGCCTTAATTCCCAGAGTGGGGTAGGCAGAGCTACAGAAATACCAACAAATCTAAAAAGACTTGTTCATAATTCTGTAACCACATTTTGCAGAAGTAGGCTAAGACCAGTGTATTAGAGACAGGTTGCAAGCCCATCGCCTAACAGCACTACAAGTCCTTATTCCCTTAGTCGCTTCTTACGACATCCACGGAAAGACATGGAGTGGCACTATTCTAACCCGGCAACCACACGGGATTCAAAGATCATAAGGTTATAAATTGATTGTTGCAAAACAAATGAAGAACCTTTATTGTCTATAAAATCAGAGTCAAGCGTCCATCATTGGACCTTGTCCATTACTGGTTCGATCACCTTAGTTAATTACATTTTCTCCCACATGCTCGGAAATGTTAACCTTACTGTTGTAAAATCAGCCCGCAAAGTTCCGAGTTCCAGGCCCAGGCAAAATTAAAAAAAAAAATATATTATTTACCAGCGGCAGCGGCCGCGAAAATGTATTTAAATTTCATAACGTACCCGGTTTTCTACTTTTTAAAACCATATTTGGACTATGATAACTAACTCCAAACAGCCAAACACTCGTACTATTCAAAATTCTTCCATGTTTATTTACTTTTTAAATTTCATAGAATAAAAAGGTAAACGCCGTTTATCGCGTTTACAGCGTATTTACCAAAGTGTCAAATAGTTTTACTTTTTTTAAAACATTCTGCGTTTAGAATTTAAAAAATTAAGGCGGGAATCGGGAATACTTTTTTCTTAGGGAAGTTTAAGTACAGTACGTATTATTTTTGTTTCGCGAAAATACAAAAGTAAAATGAATTCCAGTGATGAAGATATGTTTATCGGCACACCACCAGAGTGTAAAGAAGAAGCAAAGTCGGTTAAGACCAAATTACTACCACCAAAGTCCGCAGAAAAATATTTAAAAACATTTGAAAATTTCATGGTATGGAGAGAGAAGAAAAAAACAACTTCAGTGTCTGAAAACGTCATGTTAGCTTACTTTAGCGAGCTAGCTAAGGACAAAAAACCGAGTACACTATGGGCGATATATTCAATGCTGAAAAATACAATAAAATTAAAATGTGACATTGATATAAAAAGTTACACCAATTTGGTAACATTTCTAAAAAGGCACTCAGCGGGCTACAAAAGCAAAAAATCAAAGATTTTGACTGATGCAAACATTACAATGTTTTTAAATGAAGCTCCAGATGATACTTTTCTAGTAACTAAGGTAAATATAAGCCGTGCCTTATGTGTCACCTTATGAATGATCATTTATCAATCAATACCTATGATTCAATGTTTTCTTATGTTAAATGATTTCTTTGTATTTGTTGCAGGTTGCCCTTATTTTAGGTGTGAATGGTGCATGTCGAATGATCGAGTTAACAAATTTAACTATAAATGACGTTACATGCCACGATGACATAATGTTAGTTAAATTACGTGACACCAAAACTAAAATAGACCGCACCTTCGTGATAGTTAAAGAATTCGTGCCTCTAGTAAAAAAATATCAGGCACTTCGTCCACCAACAGTAAAATCGGACAGATTTTTTATTAATTACAAAAATGGAAAGTGCACCAACCAGGTTATTGGGAGGCACAAAATGGCGAGAATACCCACTCAGATAGCTAATTATTTAAATTTACCAAACAGCGAATGTTACACTGGCCATTGCTTTCGTAGATCGTCAGCTACTTTATTAGCTGACTCTGGGGCAAATTTAACAACTCTCAAGAGGCACGGGGGGTGGAAGTCGAGTGTCGTTGCCGAGAGCTATATTGAAGATTCTGTGCAGAATAAAAGGAAAATATCAGACCGTATAAATAAGACCATCAAGCTGCAATCTACTAACAACGAAGACCCACAGCCTTCTACGTCGAGGCAACATTTAGTAAATGAACAATCCTTCTCCCAACAGATATCTGGTCCAGAAGCATTCATGCCTGACATAGAAACAAGTCCTGTGCAATCCCGTTCGAATCAACAGTTCAATGTAACTAATACGCCATCTACGTCCACTGAAAATATTCAACAAACAAACATTAACGTACCAGGAAAAACCATTACATTTAATTTTACAAACTGCCCTAACATGAGCAACATTTCTTTTAATTTTTAAGTAAACCTTTTTATTTAAGTACTTACTGCCATTTGCCTTCGTCATATTATCACATCGTATTTGACTTGATTTTGTTAATACATTTGAATACATATTATATCAAAACTGAAATTTTGTTTAATTTCCTCGCATTGTTAGAGAAAAGCACTATACAAGCCTCGACCAGGAAGGGCGGTTGCTGGACTCGTATATAGCGTGGCCTCGACTGCGTCTCGGCCACGCTAACTCTACTCGTCCCGCAACGGCCTACTTCCTGGTCTGTGCAGTAATGTACTATTTTCTAAAAAATTACTAAGCAACGTAAGGACAGGTATTAAAAAATCGTGCTCGTGCAAATGCCAGTTTCTTGGGATGATATTAATAATATCTGGCAGTAATTTGAATATTAATAGATTTCAAGTATAAAATGCTTTAATAAAATAGGGCGCCTAAACCTTGTTCGATAATCTCGAACCAGAATTAGCATTTCAAGCAATTTCTTTAATAAAGCCATTTGCCAAATATTAATCGTACCTTCTTTCAATTAATCTTATCCTTAAATTCTATAATAAATGTTTTATAGCTACGGAGAAAGTATTCAAAGTAGTAGAGTCGTAAAATTTAAATTTTACACGACTGGTTTTTATTAAATACGGTGACGTATTTCTGGGAAATGTGCCATTAAAATCCTTGACGGCACTGTCTGAAAAATTGTGTGACTCAAACTTTTTATAAAAAGGCTTTACATAAACCACTTATTACACCAAATTCAAGTCCGTGGTCAATGTAATCATTGACAGCCGCACTTGGAGCCAGTTAAATGATGATAGTCTAAGATAAAAACTAGAAACGACTGGGGTCAGATTTTTGAATATCACCGTCGAAAAATTAGTAACTTTAAAATCAATTAATGCAGCTATTTAATCTACGGGCGGGCCTCCCTTTTGGATTTGATGTCATAACATCTTCATCATATCAAATCCAAAAGGAGGACCAGCTTGCAAATAATGTCAATGGATAATTGTTGCATAAATTGATTTTAAAACACATACACAAATTTGAAAAAGAAATGAGTTAGTTATCACTAATATGTCTCTCAGTGCGGCGGTATTTGGTCCTGGATTAAATTCCCGGTAAGAGCAGACATTTGTGTGATGAGCACGAGTATTTATTCCTGAGTCTTGGATGTTTTCTATTTATTTTAGTCTAATAAGCACCCATAATACAAGCCTAGAGCTTAGTTTGGGACTAGGTCAATATGTGTGACATTGTCCTGTATATTTAATAAAGTTAATTAATAAAGTTTTAAACTAAAAAATTGCACCTACAAAATTGACGGAGAGGGCAAGAACATACATACATACATATCTTTACGCCTGTCTCCCAATGGGGTAGGCAGAGTCTATGGAACTCCAAGTGCACCGATCCAAACACACAACCTTCGCTTCCTCCACATTCATCAATCTCTTCATGCACGTACGTCGGCAAAGACTTGATTGTTGGCAAGAACCATTGTAATAAAAAGTGCATTTTTTTAATTTTGTAATTAATTGACGTTCGTTTAATTCCAATATTATACACAAACCTTACATCAAAACATTATGTTCCCCTGGAGGTTAAAAACTTGTTGATTGCCCAGCCTCTTTCGCCGGTTCCGCGCCCCGCTGGTTTGTTCATGATTATTTTATCTGTGGTCTGGGAACAAAGAGTTGGCTCTCTCATTTCCGCTTCAATTATTTAGGTAAGCATGGAAGGGTAGGAAAATGTCAATTATGCCTTTTCGCTTTTTCGTTTCGGAGCTGAACATCTACTTAAATAAATACAGACCCCAGAAAATTTGAGGCAAGGTGGAATGTTTTGTTTGCATATGTGAGCAGTAATTTACAACCCCCGTGTGGTTGCAGGGTTAGAATATTACCACTCCATGTCTTCCCGTGGATGTCGTGAAAGGCGATTAATGGAATAAAGGCTTGTAGTAATAACTGTTAGGCGATGGGCTTGCAACCTGAAACTAATACACTGGTAAACATCTTAGCGTGACTGTGCAAAATGTGGTTGCAGAAATATCAAAGAAGTCTTTTTAGAGTTGTTGGTATTCTGCAGCTCTGCCTGCCCCACTCTGGGAATGAAGGCGTGGCGTTATGTATGTAATTTAAAAAGACTTGTTTTAGCAAATAGTTTAACGGAACTCAAAAATTACTTTTTAGTAGTTTATAAAATATAATCTATGGTTAGGGAGAGAAAATTACCCTAATAAAAGAAAGCCATGTATGAATTATCCATGAAGGCCGTGGCAAGGCACGTTCTGTTTGAAACCTGATGCAACACAAATTAGGCTTAAGTTGATTGACTCAACGGAATTTAATACTTTAATATTTAAATTACCAACTAGATATGCTATGACAATTAGTTATTAGAAGATGTTATATATTTGATTCTGGTTAGTAGCATCATGGAGTCGTTTCGGCTTTGTTTTTAGTTTTATTGCTGTAACAAATTATTATTATATTATATTATGTTTGGTGTTTTAATTTGCGAAATGCCTGCCCTGCCACTTATTTACAATAAATAAAATTAAATAAATATCAGGGGGACAATCTCGCACAAATTGACCTAGTCCTAAACTAAGCTCTAGGCTTGTACTATGGGTACTAGACAACGATAAACATACTTATATAGAGAAATACAAATACATAGAAAACATCCACGAATCAGGAACAAATAGTCGCGCTCATCACACAAATATCTGCCCTTACTGGAATTTGAACCCAAGAGACCGTTGGCTTCGGAGGTAGGGTCACTCCCATTTAGGCTATGTGTCGTGTAGTGTTTTATTTTTTAAACTTTTGCAGACGGTTTTTAGGTTTTTTAATAGTTGGATTTTATTGATTACTTTAATTTGTATGCTCTTTTTTTAAATACATGTGTACACTTGCTTTCTCGATGCACAACCTTTCACTTTCTCAATGACACAAGAGTTATCTGAAAACGTTTACTTTTTTATTTCGCTTGAATTGTTTCTGTCATTCTTTTGTACAACAAACATTAAATACTACACACATAAATTATTGTGATCCCATCCTATAGCTATTCAATAGATTGGTATTAATGAAATGTTCCTCAATCACACATCTTTTTGTGGAGCTTACCGGTACATTCAATTGCCAAACTTTCAAATGTACCTTTCTAATTTAGTAATTTAAGCTTTACAACCTAATTTGAGGTAATTGTTTCCTCAAATTCAAATTCATTACATTTATATAATAATACCTACGTAACGAGTGTGCTAATTCTAGACAATGCCTCATTAACTTCCTAAAATGGCTGCGCGTTCGTTTGACGAGCAAAACCATCTAAGGACTCATTGTAGCTTTTAATTTGACTTAAATAACGACCGCGAAATGCGAAAGGTGTGACAGGCTCATAAACCTTGGCTTAAAGCGTCTTTACGCGTATTTTATGGGTTATAAAACATGCGAAATGTCCCGAGACGAGTTATAAGAGATTTTTTCATCATCAAGATATGACAAGCGCATTAGGTTCCCAAATGAAGCCAAAAGCGTGACGGGGTGGTTACGCGCACATGTATTTTTGGTCATAATTATGTATATGGCTAGATACAAGAAGTAGAAAAATAATTACTATGAAATAAATTGAGATTAAGGTGATGGATGAAGGTAAATACTTTATTGTACTAAAACAATTACACTACGAAAATATGAAAATTACAGAAATGAAGGTGGTACAAGACGAGAACTTATCCCTTTATGGGATGTCTATCTAGTGGGGCTAGACGAGGTGTATTCGACACTCGCTAGCGATTATGTTTCGATTGACAAATATATGGAATTGACGTGAGTGTCACGTTACTATCTCGGTGGCTTACGTCAATTCCATACATTAATCAATCGAAACATAATCGCTAACGATTGTCGAATGCAACTTGTCTAGCACCATAGGATACAGTATTTAAGAATCTATAAAATAACCCGTGTGGTTGCCGGGTTAGAATAGTGCCACTCCATGTCTTCCCGTGGATGTCGTAAGAGGCGACTAAGGGAATGAGGGCTTGTAGTACTGTTACGCGATGGGCTTGCAACCTGTCACTAAAACACTGGTAATCTTAGCCTGTTTGTGCAAAATGTGGTTACAGAATTACCACCAACTCTTTTTGTAGTTGTTGGTATTGTGTAGCTCTGCCTACCCCACTTTGGGAATGAAGGCGTGATTGTATGTATGTATGTAAAATAACCCTGGGACCACTCTTTATGTATAAGCTGAGCTCAGAAAGGGTATGCTGTTTTGAAAGTTTGCATTAATATGAAGATACCCTGCCATTGAATGATAGTTATTTCTTGTGTAATTTAATTACTAGTTAAATGATAAATATTTAGACTGCCTTTCTATTAAGATTTGTATGGAATAGACCAATTATGCTGCGTCGTTGTTGAAACAAACACGAAATACGAGCGTATTTGAATCTGCGGAATGTGATCGGTTGATTTCGCATAGATCCGTTTCACTCCGCTGCTTAATTGGGAAGATAGCTTTAACTAGTGTTCGAACAATATTTTAATGTACAAGTTCGCTCCACTCTTCAGTGAATGTGGAATGACGTATTTCTTTCTACAAGATCATTCTCATAAAATAATTCATAATTCATAAAAAAAAAAAAAAAAAAACATAATAAATTAAACTTTATTTTGTTTGCTTTCTCTCTCGGAGCTGTTTATGAGAGACCTGGGACGTGTTACGTCACTTTTTCAAAATCTTTTACTGACTTCACGACGCATCCATCAAGTATGTAAAATTAAGCAATGCAATGGCGCGACTTTGTGGTACTGCATTTCTGATAAATATATTGAGTGGTACGTACGTGGCACATTTTCCATTAACGAAGTTGTTCTGACCTTGAATATAAAAATGAAAGTTTGTAAAGTCGTGTTCTCTTTAACTTTTTAAGATTAGGAAGACCTTGGAGATTACAGTTTAAAAAATTACGACTGCAAAAAATGCTGATTTTTATGATAAAGTTTTCTTCTTTTCTTCTTTCTCACGCTAGATGCTGATTATCTATAATGCGCGTAAGAAAATATTTAGAATAGAAAACAAAGCAATAAAATGACCAAAGCAATAAAATGACCAAAGCAATTACGATATACAGAAGAGAAAAGTTTTTTCTTAAAGAAACGGTTTTATAGGGTCTTTATAAATAGACAATTGTAGAAAGATACTGCGTATTTTTACAGAACAGCCAGGATGTTGTAATTGAATTTACGGGTAGCTAAATTAACAATGAATGGACATTTAATGTAACTGGATCGTCTCAAGAGGTCCGTACGTACGTTTTATGCTTCCGTTATGACCGAATCTTCTAAAATAGTACTGTATTCAAATTGCCATTGGAGAATGGACTCAGTATTTTTATTACTTCTATTGCTCGTTGAATTGTGCTGTGGGTTGTATAGTAGTGTACTTGTGAGTTGTATGTGGCGACGAACGTTTGCCGGACGGCTGAACAGTGGGTGGGCATTAAAAAGGTAAATTTAATCTCACAAAGAAATAAACTCGGGCATGTATCGTTTTTGTACGTATCATGTATGAAGGTGCTTTTTAACCGGAAAAACAAGACGGCGGCAAGAAAATTAAAATTTTGTATTTTATATATATATTCAAGTCTCGCCTTGACTTGTCGATGGAACAGCAGCAACTAAAAAAGACTTACCAATTTAAAGTCATGTTTATGCTGCCAGTTTATAGGCAGGAGGTACTAAATTGTTAAGTTATTCATAATGCTGACTACAAACCTATCTAGAGCTAAGTTTGGGAATAGATCACTGTAAAACTGTCCCCTAACATTTAATTCGGGGTACTCCGCTTGACGCTCGTCGCTTTAAATAACGATATAATTATTCTGTCGTCAAACGTTAACGCCATTATTTAAGCCTGTTTTACGACGCCAAGATAACATATTTTGCTTATCAAGTTTATTTATTTAAGTACAATGGCCCATCGCGGGCGTTATCAAAATTATTGAAGCGTTTTCGCAAACTAACTTTGTTCCCTTTGGGGACACTTGGAAATAATTTGGGGGCGTTCAAAGGGACGTTCAGGAGTTAAATTATTTCAGTAAAATAATGGTTTACCGTAAGATTTAAGGTAGGTTTTTTTTTATAAAAAGCCATGGTGGATCGCACTGCACGGCTAGCATATGACGGCGAGATAGACTACCCGTCATTGTCTAATTAGAACGGTTAGAAAAAGACGGGTAGTTCTTATTTTTGGTTTATATTAATGACTTACCAACAACGGTAGATAAACTTTGTGATATTGTTTTTTGCTGGTGATTCATCATTAATTTTCAAGGTAGACCGAAAATCCGTCGATAACAGTAGGATAAATGCCACCCTAGGTAAAGTACTTAGTTGGTTTACTTGTAACAATTTACTACGCAATACTAAAAAAATAAAATTACTTGAAAAAGTCATTAATGTCTAAAGCTTACTATAGGGTCGAGGATTATCTAACAGACAAAAATGCTGGGCCTAAGATACCTATCATAAGAGCTTAGTACCTATCTACCCAATTGCACAATTTGATAAAAATGAATTATTTGACATGAATGTATGTATAATTCTTCTTGTAGAGATACAAAACTCTGAGGACCCTGAACAGATATCTCGACATCTATTAACGAATTCGTCGTCCCCGGAGAATAAAATCGCAATGCGATATAGCCATAGTTTTATTGTTATTGCATATTCCGCTTCTCCGTAATGTAATGCATATAGTGATTTTTTTACATATTTTTCCTTATAATTTTTACGAAGTTATGTGATTTTTAATTTTTATTCGTTGGTAATATTTTCCATTTTCTTTCCGGAAATAATACTGTAACAATACTTTGGTTAAGCAAAACATAATCTTCATTTTGGTAAAGACCGTTTGCGATACTGTCACGGATACAAAAAGGCTCGTGACCTTTCGTAACAACCTTTACGATTTTATTCGTCTGAAATTTAATTACAATGACATCAGTAAAAATCTTAACTATTTAAAAGTATTTGTGTTATTTCTGTAACCATCATTTAACATATATTTATAGTAAAAATACAAAACGTAGCCGATCGCATTCGTACTTTATGAAATGTTTTTGAAAAGTTAAATATCGCAATGGAAAATAACTATTATTTTGTTGTAATCAATTACTATTACACAATAAATTACGTCAGGCAATGATATGAAACGATACTAAAACCTTAATGTTTAATAACAACATCGATACTTTACCGTTTTAAGTATCATTTTTTGAGTAGTCGTTACTCCCTACTGCTTTCTCTTTTCAACGTTATGCTTCTCAATTCGAGTAATAATGCTATTTTACTTTCATTCGGCGTCGCGAGGTGGAGGTGTGCGGATGCTTCTGAGATTTATTAACGTTTAGGATCGATCCCAGGGACGTAATGAGTCATTACAACAGTGGGCCCTAGAAATAGAATAATTGGTCAGAAAAGCGTACCAAAGCGCGTCGGCTTCATTTGTGGACAGCATGCTAGTACAGGCCTTCATCGACGGGATCCGTGATTTGGAAGTCAGAGCTGCTGTGCGACTAGGACATCACGGGAGCCTGAAAGATGCAGTTGCCCACGCCTTGGAAGTGGAAGCTGTACGCCAGGACTCGAGGCCTTTTAGGGTGCGAGAAGTTTCGACCAGAGATTCGACTGCCCCTCGCCGTGAATTTGGACCAAGATGCTACTGGTGTGGAGAACGCGGCCACTTGCAATCCAGTTGCCCGAAGAGAAATAGACTGCACCGAGATCCAGGCCCAACGGAGAGGCCAGCAAGCTCTGACGCGTCAGAACAGCACCAGGGAAACGAGTAGGAGCCAGGACTAAGGGACGAGCGCTGGCTGGTGGTCAAAATGTCCCAGTTATGATCTCACAGGTGAATGATGGGAATAGTCTGGTCGTCAAAGGAGAAATTGGTGGAATACCATGTCACCTTACTATCGACACCGGAGCTTCTCGGACTGTGATCAGTTCTCGGCTACTGAAGCACTTAACCAGGGATCATCTAGTCCGACCTAAGCATCTTCAGCTGCAAACGGCTACCGGCCAGTTCATTTCCGTCCTGGGGGAGCAAGAAGTGGCGGTGCAAATTGGTGAAAAGTACTACTGGCACAAAGTCATCGTCGCTAACATCATCGACGATTGCATTATTGGACTAGATTTTATGAGAAAACATGGCTGCAAAATCGACTTGAAAGGTGGAGTCCTGAAATTCGGGGTTGATGAAGTCCCCATGGAAGGTGGAGTGAGTGGACAAGTCTACTGTGCTAGAAGGACCATTCTCCAACCAAGATCGCAAGCCCTTGTTCCTGTGAAATTACCGCACTATACGGGACGGGGATCTCATCGCTGCGTATTAGTTGACAAAATTGAGGGTAGTCAACCGATGGTATCCAGACAGATCCTGAGAAGATAAGCGCCGTTAAGGATTGGCCGACACCGAGGGACAAGACCGCAGTTCGTGCCTTTTTGGGACTTTGCTCGTACTATCGACGTTTCGTGAAAAACTTCTCAGATATAGCGAAGCCCTTGCACCAGCTGACAGAAGAAAAACGTCGATTCGACTGGAATGACCAGTGTGAAACAGCTTTTGCCAATCTCAAACAAAGGCTTTGTGAAACTCCTATATTGGGATATCCAGTCCCTGATACTGATTTTATTGTTGACACGGACGCGAGTAATATTGGTATCGGAGGAGTCTTGTCACAAAAGAAAGAGGACCAGGAAGTTGTAATTGCCTACTTTAGTAAATCACTATCGAAACCAGAGAGAAATTACTGCGTCACTCGGAGGGAATTGCTGGCAGTTGTCAAGACGTTGCAGCATTTTAGTAAATATCTGCTTGGGCGCAAATTCCGTATCAGGACGGATCACGCTGCTTTAAAATGGTTGTTGGAGTTTAAAAATCCTGAGGGTCAAGTAGCGCGCTGGATCGAACAACTACAGGAATATGACTTCATCATAGAACATCGCAGTGGAAAATCACACGGCAACGCTGACGCCCTTTCCCGAAGACCTTGTCCGGATGACTGTAAACATTGTTTGAGGCAGGAGGGCAAAGATTGTGTGAAGATGTTGAGAACTGACACTGTTAGCGACGAGTGGAGTAATGAAGTCATGCAACAAGCGCAGCTAGAAGATAAGGACATCAAACCCATTTATGATTGGATTAAAGCAAGCGTACCAAAACCAAATTGGTGTGAAGTGGCTCCGTTGAGTACACAAACAAAAAGCTACTGGGCCCAATGGGAAAGTTTGGCTATGCATAATGGCGTATTATGCAGAAAATGGGAGTCCGCAAATGGGAAGGATGCTCAATTACAGGTTGTTGTCCCTAAGAAAAGAATAAGTGATGTTTTGAGATCCTTCCTGTAAGGTTGTCCACGTTGACCGACTGGCCAGATACTACGGGTCTAATAATGCTCGGGACGAGCATGTCTTGGGAGGGGGTAGTGTTACGAGTTGGTATGGTTAGGTAGATAGGTAAATTAGAATCGACGCGCCGGCTCAAGGACATGTCTATTGTTAACGGGTACAATCGAGTTCAAGGCCAAGGCCGTCGCTATTGTAATACAAGGCCGCAATGAGTAGAACCTTCCATTATCGAACGTTCCCGGCGGGTCAAGGCCCATCGATCATTCGAGAAGGCATTCTGGAACAATCGGCGATTGGGAGTATAAAACGTGAGGCGCGCGCGAGCGGCGAGGCATTCCTTACTTGGAGAGCGAACAGTGCGTACCTACGAGTGAACCGAGCGATCATCTAAGTTTATTGTGCGATAATTGTTTGTAACGATTAAATGAGAGTGTTAATTAAAGTCTGCTCTTAATTATCGGTGTGTTCGTGCATTTCTATCAGTTACCTACCCCCACGTACGTAACAATAATTTAGATTAGATGTTTTAAGTATTTTTGATTTGAAACTAGATTAAACTCAGATCTCAGGCTGTTTTAAACTGTTATTTTGATGATTCTGTGCTGTGATTTAAATGCCATAATAAATATATTATATAAATTGATCGTTTTATTCACGCACGGTAACCTTACAAGTGTATTTAAAATAAATTAGTAATAAATATGAAATATTACAGTAATTGTATTTTTCCATTATTCTCTGTAATCATTCCTAACCGTTGTCAATCATGAGATTTATAATCCGAAATAAAATTGTACTCCGTCTGTAACGGTAATAGAAAGCAAACAAAAAACTAGAATAAAATGGTATTAATGTATTACATTACATGACAATCTGTTAAAAATCGATGAACATAATCACTAAGTAGTCTTACGATAGCCTCAATTGTTCGACATTTACACGAAAAAAGTGGTAATCAGTTAGAACAGAAAGCTATTTAAGGTAAACTTACCGTAATATACATTTTGGCTTATTACAATCAAACGAAACTCATATTAAATACATTAAAATACATACATAAAACATTCAAAAATCACAATGCTTTTTATATACGACA
Source organism: Acleris holmiana (assembly GCA_949316455.1). Taxonomy (NCBI): domain Eukaryota; kingdom Metazoa; phylum Arthropoda; class Insecta; order Lepidoptera; family Tortricidae; genus Acleris; species Acleris holmiana. Next base: position 4,865,840 of record OX438769.1, on the reverse strand, counting down.
TGTTGGTTAACTCTTTATAGCACCCAAGATATGGAACAAAATTGGTTTTTATATTTTCCTGTAAAATTAACTTTTTCCTATTACGATTTTATTCTCCGGGGACGACGAATTGACACGTCCGATTTCATCATTCTCTTGCCCTTATCCCATTTACTTGGGGTCGGCGCAGCATGTCTTTTTCGTCCATACCTCTCTGTCACTCATCGTCTCGTCACTTACTTCCTTCCTCTTCATACCGTCTCTCACACAGTCCATCCACCTTTTCCTTGGCCTACCGCGTCTCTTCCATCCCTTCACGTTCATACCCAATACCGTTTTGGTCATATGACTGTCATCCCTCCGCATAATATGCCCATACGATGGGATCTCACTTTGATAGGTGCTACTTTCAGGCTTCCTCTAATATAATCAGTCCATCCTCATCACACCACACATCCATCTCATCATTCTCATCTCCGTAACATGCAGTCTTTTTTCATCCGTCACCTTTAAGCCCCAACATTCAGCTCCACACATGACGAGAGGTCTGACAATGGTCTTATAGATTTAGCCCTTCAACAGAACAGGCGTCTGCCATCGCATATTGTTCCGGAGACCTGTCGCCATTTCATCAACCCAGCATCATCATTCGGTTTTTCACATTACGGACGATATCACCATCACCATCAGACTGGGAGCGTAGCGCCATCTAGCTGTATGGCCGTCAAACTGGACAGATCACTGAAATCGCAAAACATGTGTTCAGTTTTGGATCTACTGATCGACACGTCCAATTAATATACTTGTTTTGTTTATATACCTATATTAGTCAGCAGAAGGAGCTTTCTCAATGCAAACGAGCTTTCCAGGGTTCTTATTACGAACAGAAATATTCTATTTTTATATTTCCAGCTCATTAGGAAGGTTTGTGTCATCCGAGCTCTAGTAATGGTCCGACAAGACTTGACTGCGAGCCTTATTGAACTAACGAGCTCTGTGCCGATACCAATCGTAGTCTAGAAAACATTGTGCCATCACGGTATTTAATTGGAAAACACTGTTTTTTACCAGACTGTTCAAACAAAGCTAGTTATAGCGTTTTTAATCTACAAAGTCCCGCGCTTTGCTTCATTTTTAGGGTTCCGGAGCCGAATGGCAAAAACGGAACCCTTATAATTTCGTCATGTCCGTCTGTCCGTCTGTACGTCACAGCCATTTTACTCAGAGCCTATTGGCACTATATAAATGAAATTTGGAGGATAGATGTATTCTATAAACCGCTATACAATAATGTAGTAAAATTGAAAAAAAATATATATTTATCCATACATGTAACTAGGGGACGAAAAAAATATTTTTGAGTTACATCAGCGTGTGGGGTATTTTTAGATAGGGCTTCCAAAATGATACAGAGGTTTTTAAGTGACTTTTTTACGTAAGTAAACAGTTGGCGAGATATACGCTTCTAAAGTCGTAAATATTCTGTCCGGGTGGGTAGCTTTTGAACTGTTAAATAGAACATTCTAATAAAAATTACAGTAGTAGAATATACGAAATACTTCCAACCAAAATTGTTTTGAGCACGATACGTTGTGTAGTTTTTGAGACTTTAATAAAAAAAATAAAAATAAAAATTTCAACCATGAACGTTCATCCCAGCTACGGAACCCTTCACTGTGCGTGGTCCGACATGCAATTGGCCGGTTTTTCTAACATCGACGCAACCATGCATCGTCAATGTAAAAAATATTGCAATTAAGGGTACATAATCTAACTTATTCCTTACTTTTAAATAGCGATAGCTCTAAAACTTACTAAGGTGACTTGACAGGTTCTTGGGGGTAAGCAATCGCTATCGTTAGAAAGGTCTTAATCGAAGGATTGTTGCTGCTGTAGCAGGATTTAAGAATTTAGAACTAGGTGGGTTCCAACTATGGACTTCCACAAATTGTAAGTAATAGAGCTTCAGTCATTTTTTTGTCCAGTAGCGGTTTGCTGCAATTCGATTGGAACTTTGGACAACAGAAAAACAAGCCTGGCTCCTACTAGTTATGAAATTTCAATCGTTTGAAGGCTCCGACTTTTATTCGGTTCAATAAATCCATGTTTGAAAATGTAAATAAACGGAGGCTGCGGTTTATATAAAAAACAAAAACCTGTTTGAAATAATTGCTCGTGTTTTCACTATTGAATTTTATTAATCTAGATATTTTTCAATTGTTACGTAGGTGTTCCAATTTTATTGAAATACTCTGAATGATATTAGTTAGGTTGAACGGATGTATAGTAAATAACTAAAATATTGTGTAGGATGTTAAAATATTTGTTGATTGGAACTACATTGAAATGTTGTCTTTCATATATAGCGGCGGCAGTGGCACTTTATGGAAGCAAAACTAGAGATAGTTTCCACAGCACAGAAAAGAAAAATAAATATGTTAATTTTATCTGAAATAATACGCGAAGACGACAATGACTGTTCTATATTTAAATAGATCTTTTTCTTAATCTCGAGACGTCGTACCATAGGAGGTACATAATCAAGGCAATTTAGCTTCAACCATATTTTAATGACCATAGAGTTCATTTTATTTGTTTTTTTCTAAAGGACACTTAATAATAATATCAGGGCACAATGTCACACAAATTAACCTAGTCCCAAACTAAGCTCTAGGGCCTAGAGTCTAGGCTTCTACTATGGGTACTAGACAACGATAAACATACTTAGAGAAATAAATACTTAAATACATAGAAAACATCCAAGACTTAGGAACAAATATACGCGCTCATCACACAAATATCTGCCCTTACCGGGATTTGAACCCAGGACCGCTGGCGTCGGAGGCAGGGTCACTCCCAACTAGGATAACTTGTCGTCTTAAGAGCAAAGGTAACTGAACTTTATTTCTTTGCTGTTAGATTCAAATCGCCACTCACAAAAATCTCCCGGTTTGTAGTATAGTGGGTTACGAGGTTAAAATATTTAAATTATTTCCTGAAACGTATCTCCTCATCTTTTTCATCTTCTTTTTATATCTCTTCGAATTGTAGCCATCACATACATACTTGACAAAGTCAACGTAGCTCCGCTATGGTCGGACTACCTGTACCCTTACCTTGAGTTGCAACTACCGTACTCGCTAGCGAGTTGAATGTTCTGTCCCTCACAGTATTGGAGTAGATTGAAAGGGACAGAGCATTAGAATCTCTAGCGAGTATCGTAACCTAACCTAACCTAAACCTACATACGCGTCCTGTAAAATTCACAAATTGAAAAACATGTGACTCGGAAAGAACTGCAATGCTTTTAATGCAAATAAAAAAGAAGGAGATGAACAAATGACGGGAACAAATGCAAATCGAAAATACGCTTAAGGAAAAAAAAATTGAGATAATAGTCTAGCCAATCACAAACTAACTAGGAAGTATATCACAAGATCCTAAGAACGCCCTTATTACTAGAGGAATCAGAAATTGCAATGCTTTGCCTACCTCTATGGGTTTTGAAATAAGGAAAAATCCAAAAACAAAACTATCAGAGTAATGGTCGTGCAAACTAAACTACAAATAAGTCTACAAATATAGTAGCTAAAATAAATGCTAATTATAATGTAGTCTGTAAGTATAATAAAGTATATAAATATCGAGTGGACAATAAAAAAATATTCAATAAAGGGGCCGTACGGGCACTTTTACACATCAAAACTCTACCAGCGCTTCCCAAGAGGAGACCACTGCTGAGAAGAAACGCCGCAATAAACTCAGCAGTCAGTCAATCTCACATAAACTGACCTACGTAATCCTAAACCAAGCTCTAGCTTGTACTATGGGAACAAGGCAACGATAAACATACCTACTTATATAGAACGTACCTATTATTTTATCGCAACACCATTCAACGAAAGTATAATTACGCAGAGTTTTCATTTTATCGAAGGCATTTCTCGCCGCATAGCGCATGAGTTAATTTTTCACATCATCATGGTTTCAGCATAGTTATACGAGTTCAATAAAATGAAATTCGATGAATTGATACAATCGATGACGTGTCATTCGATAAAATGAGGGGTTACCATATAGTGAAATACATAGAGATCTCTCACAAGGAGTCCTGACATCATTGAGGGTAGTTATTATTGCAATCGTGTCGAAACTAGAAGACTCATTAAAACAAGAACTATTCATCTTAGGTAACACGAACATATTCAGGGAACCCTAACGGCCAAACTAATTTTGGCTAAAATACTCGTCTCAAGGGACTTCAAACTAAATCTCAAGCCAGAAAACTCTCATTTCTTACAACGTCTTGAGATGAACATCTCAGCCAAGTAGCCCTAGACAAGATGCATAACGTTAACGTTATTAAAGAGATCCTCGGCCTAATTAGGACTAGAGCTGTTTATTAATACGACTTAGACTCAAGGTCGGTTCTAGAACCGAAAAGAATCCCCAAAGACGCCATAAGTACTTAACTATCTTAACTTGTCTCATGTTTTATAAGAAAATCCCGTATCTCATGTAGCCAGCGCGTCTGTCGCCTCCTTAGTTGCTATATTTACAATAGTTTATGATAAGAAACACTGTGCGTGCCAAAATAAGGGTATAAGTTTTACATGTATGCATATATGTATGTATTTGGACGACCCAGTTGGCCTTGTTGGTGACCCAGCCTACTTGCAGTCCCAGGTTCATTGCCCAGTATTTATTTCTGAGTCTTAGGTATTTTGAGTATTTAATTTTGATGCCTCATACCCATAGTACAAGCCTAGAGCGTAGTAGGTCAATTTGTGTGAGTTTTTTTTATTACTTGATTATTTACTTAAAATCATTGCGGAAACAAAATTAAGTCGTTTCAATTTTGCTATTGAACTATGATTTCCTATTTATTTATTTTAATTTTATTGCACAATACACAAAGTAGGTACAAATAGCGGAAATAGCGCCTTAAGGCGTTCTCTACCAGTCAACCAATAGGCCAAACAGAAACAATGTAAGGTTGGTGCTGAGAAGGATACAAACATATTTTTTTTTGTCACAACTAAACTATTAATAAATACGGAAACAAATACTGTTAACGACACAATGTAATTTAAATAATTACATCAATATAAGTTAATAAATAGAACATGCAATAAAATATAAACAAGTATAATACATTGATATATAAGTATAATACATACCTACCCAACCCTAGGGTTTTGCCCTGTGTGGTTGCCGGGTTAGAATAGTGCCACTCCATGTCTTCCCGTGGATGTCGTAAGAGGCGACTAAGGGAATAAGGGCTTGTAGTACTGTTAGGCGATGGGCTTGCAACCTGTCACTAATACACTAGTAAACTTCTTGGCCTGATTGTGCAAAATGTGGTTACAGAATTATCAACAAGTCTTTTTAGAGTTGTTGGTATTTCTGTAGCTCTGCCTACCCCACTCTGGGAATAAAGGCGTGATGTTATGTATATGTGTATGTTATACATACCTACCCATTATTTAAACACAATGCAGATACGAATTTTTAAGGTTACCAAGTACAACTATTGGACTAACTTTAAGTATTTTGAGAAACTAAGAGTCATAATGACTCATCAAGAACGTGCAAAAGCCCATATGTTACTCGTATATGTATTTTTATGTAAAAAAATGTAAGGTTGCGTAATATTAGTCAATTTTTTCATTTTTCAAGTATCATCATAACCAGAGACAGATCATACTGCTATTATACATGCGAGTTTAGATGGATGTTTGTTTCTTAATCACGCCAGAGCGGCTAAACGAATCCGAATGAAATTTGGCACTTTAGAGATAGATTTTGGTCTGAAATTGAACATTAGCTACTTTTTATGTCGAAAAATTTGGTCAGTTTCTGAAGGAATATCGATAAACGACTTTCGCGCAGATGGATTTGCTGGCAACAACTAGTCAGGTTATAAATCTAAGCTTTAATTCAGCTTTATGGTACTATAACAAAGAAATTAATGCTATGTTAATAATAAGGTTATTTCAAATACGTATTTAGTTTCTTATAATGTAGGTCAAATAATTGAAAAAACAAGCCTGGGATTCTACACGGTAATAACGATATCGTATTTGATAACGATTTTCCCAAAAAAGTTTGCCTTAGACATATTTATTTGGACAAGCCTCCAATATGATGCGCATCATAAACATTAAAATAATTTCTCGGCGCGACAAGCAACCTTAGGGTCGGCTCAATACAGTTCATATTAAACGCGTAGTAAAGAAATTTGAGAGAGTAGTCGACATTTTTGGGACCGTTAGATGTCAATAATACTCAGGCTCAATGCCAAGTGGAAATCAAAGCTTAATGCAAGCTTTTATAAAACAGGGCGCACTTTGGAAGTTTTTATGGTTTTTTGTTCGGTTTATTGTTAAAGCGTCACTTTGAAACGAAGAAAGTGAAGGCAAACAAGCACACAAGCCACTAAACTTGATGGTAAGTGATACCTTATTTTATAACCCGTAGTCTTTTCAATGCACAGCATTCTAATGGCATTCGTCCAGAGGTTCGATTGTCAGTACGTGAATCATTGTTGTATGATTGATACACGTACTGACAAACGAGTCCAAATAGGTTCTGTTTCATTCGTTTTGTTTGTGTTGTTATAATTTTATACCGGGTGTTGCCTGTAATAGGAGCAATAAATTTAGGGATCGTTTCCACACCACAAACGTAACAACATTTATTCTACAACTTTTGAAAATAACTTGTTATTTACTAATAATAAATAATAATAATAATAATAATCACAGGACAATGTCACACTAATTGACCTAGTCCCAAACTAAGCTCTAGGCTTGTACTATGGGTACTAGACAACGATAAACAAACTTAGATAGAGAAATAAATACTTAAATACATAGAAAACATCCAAGACTCAGGAACAAATACTCGTGCTCATCACACAAATATCTGCCCTTACCGGGATTTGAACCCAGGACCCCTAGCTTCGAAGGCAGGGTCACTCCCAACTAGGCTAGCGTGTCGTCAATATTAATAAATTTAGATTTTCCAAGCCAGCAATGTATTGCGAAAACTACGTAGTTTGTAGGCTAACAGTAGATGTCAACTAGACTATTGGATGGAGTACATTGGAAATGCTATTTAGTTTGTTCGGAGAAATCCCAAATAATAAATTACATATTTTGTAAAAGTTGTAGAACAAACGTTGCTACGTTTATACAGTAGAAACGATCCCTCAATATATTCCTCCTATTACAGGCAACACCCAGTATGTACTTACTAACACTAGGTTATATTTTTATTTTTTATTGTATTGCTAACAAGTATATAATCCATAGTTGATCGAAATAAATGATTTTGAGTTTGAATTTGAATTTACAATCTTAAGACTACAGTGACACGATTAATCCCTGAGGACTAAGATGGAAAGCCTCTTTGAGTGTTACAGTGTAGTGTAAGTATGTATTTCTTTACAAGTCTAGACCTAATCTGAAATAGGTGAATTTATACAAGAGTTTTCATTATTGATATATTGAAAACAAAGCATAGAGTACAGTCTACCAAAAAGAGATATAGCTTAACGTTACAGTCTAATCCCGTGTGGTAGCCGGGTTAGAATAGTGCCACTCCATGTCTTCCCGTGGAAGTCGTGAGAGGAGACTAAGGGAATAAAGGCTTGTAGTACTGTTAGGCGATGGGCTTGCAACCTGTCACTAATACACTGGTAAACATCTTAGCCTCACTATGCAAAATGTGGTTGTAGAATTATCAACAAGTTTAGAGTTGTTGGTATTCTGTAGCTCTGCCTACCCCACCCTGGGAATAAAGGCGTGACGTTAAGTATGTATGTATCGATTTTACATCCACTGACTTCCATACTTTAAAAACAAAAATACATTTATGTCCATGTTTTATGACTTCTCTTCTCAAGAGTGAATAATTGTCACATTTCGTTATTCTTTTATAACAAAAAGCGAAGAGCAGATTATACTTAAAGCCATTCATAAATACACACCCACATGCTAATAAAATTGTGTGATAGAAACAAAAAGACTCAGCGAACAAAGTTCTTTTATTAAAATTTAAACTGTTTTCAAACGTGACATCTATAAACAGTATTTCATTGAAGTCATTAGTTTTTCTTTATGTACATATATTACACAGGAAACCGTTGAACATTAGATACTATTATAAATTTTGTGTTGTAAATTACGGTTAGGTATATATCGTATTTTTTTAAGATAATCATATGTATTTGTAAAATTTTACTATTAAAAATTTAAGACAAAAGTCAGGTTTTATATACTATGCCACTGGCTCCGTATTTTGTCTGTAATACCATTAGACTAACTTATTGGATAATTATTCCGCCCCCAAAGTTACAAATAAACCCTTTATAATCAGCGGGGCACCACGGGATAATTACGTTAAACCAGACTTAAAAAGCTACTCCAAAAAGTAGTCACGACTCTGGTCCAAACTTGTACAGCTCAATGAGTTTGAGCTTGTACCATACACCATACATAAAAATGTTGGTGGTCTAGTGGCTTAAGGTGTCGACTTGTGATCGTATGAAACATTGTTCAAACCCCGCTATGTACCAATGAGTTTTACGGTGAAGTCACAAGGAACATCGTGAGGAAACCTGTAAATTAAAAAAACTGAGTAAGTATGTAAGATAATATTATTTTGAAATAGCTTCGCTCTTCCATTTTGGTTGCTCAACCTGCATATAGTATAATAATGAGCTCAAAGGGAGCAATTACTTTAATTAATTACGTCATTCATACCTTATACACGCCCTAAAACTTATTCGAAGTAGAACCACGATAACACAACCTACGCTATAGAAACAAACAACCTTTTCAATTTTGTAGCGAAACATTTGTGCTGAATATAATATTCTCTTTGAAACATACAATCATTTTTAATCGACCTGCAATTTTATAACGTGTTTAAGCTTTTAAGTTTTAAGCAAACACCCTGTAACAATAGTCGACATTTTGACGCGTGACGTTGGATGGAAATGGCTTTTCATCGCTTTAATGGATCAAGTGAATTTTTAATAAATTCGCAATTTTGTAGTAAGTTTTGACCGCTGCTAGTTGTAGTAATTTTTTTCTTTTGTTTTATTTTAAATTATCTTTGAACACGGACACTGTTTTTTCGAGATAATAGGTGTTTATTTGTTAATCCGCCCGGATGTGTCAGCCTGAAGAAACAATGAATATTTAAACTCACACCCAAACTTTCGCATTGATAAAATTAGTGAAATTACAGTCGATATAATTATTATTGAAATAGAATAAAAACACCACTTACTATGAGTAATATTTTATGTGTTCACTAATATTTTTTTTTACATTTAATCTTAATAGATTAACTACTTCCTTATCACCATTTTCAGCTGGAGATACCCCGTGCTGATTCAACCCAGATCTCTACTGGACCACCATCTGACCCACTACTCAGGAACAGCAACGCACTATTGTGTTTCAGTCTGTGTAACTGAAGAAATTACAAGCATAGACGATTTTCACCTTGATCCTCGGAGGAATTTAAAATCATCATTCAAAATATCCACACGTCTCATATTTAGGAAATTTACCACCGGCATAATTATCCCGGAACACTTACATAAATACATAAAGTCACGCCTTTATTCCCAGAATGGGGTAGGCAGAGCTACAGAATTACCAACAACTCTAAAAAACTTGTTGATAATTCTGTAACCACATTTTGCATAATCAGGCTAAGATGTTTACCAGTGTATTAGAGACAGGTTGCAAGCCCATCGCCTAACAGCACTACAAGCCCTTATCCCCTTAGTCGCCTCTTTCGACATCCACGGGAAGACATGGAGTGGCACTATTCTAACCCGGAAACCACACGGAAAACACAGAAACACTTTACAAGAGATAATTTTTCAAAATTCTTAGGTATGAAGAATAACAAGTATCCGAGACGCGCGAGAGTACACGCCGTACGCGCAGCGCGCACCCACCACACGCTGAAATCAGCAGGATGTCAAGGTCAAGGCCAGGTCATCTTTGATCTTTTGGTACGCAACTTTAAACTGTCAACGTACAAACTTGTATACAAGTGCCTCGGGCACATAAGGAACGCGCCGCGAGCGCATGGTGCGGGCATTCCATTCACGGCAGCGGATTGAACACATGCTGTTTTATCACAAACGATTCTATACAATTTTGAGTGATCGTTTGATTGGGTTTTTTCATTCCTAAATTATTTTGTAGAAAGTTGAAAAATTCATAGAAACCTACAAGATACTCACAGGACATTACGATTTACAGGAGTTTCATAAATTGTTCAAGCTTAACACCATTTCTCGTCTTTGGGGCCATCAATTTAAACTACAAACTGAGCTTCCCCACAACAATCCTCGTAGACACATCTTATGTAACAGAGTAGTGAAACCATGGAACAAACTGCCAGAACAAGTAGTGTAAGCAATGAATGTCAACATTAGCACTACGAAGAACACTTGATGAAGGAATAACTGGATACAGGCATTTATCAGTTATCCTGACTGCCGCCTGGTAAAATAACTAATAATTATAATAAAAAATTATGTGTGGTTAATCTAAATGATTGATTTCCATTTGCCATGAAAATATATCCACAACAGGTATACCCTTGTAATATTGTCACCCATTTCACGGAGCGCGTTGCGGGAATTTCATTTCACCCAATTCCCAGCGCAGCAATCACAATTTTGTCCCCACGTACAATTTTGCTTGGCGTCATTGCGTTCATACGTGCAAGTTATAAACCATTAAAAGCAGTCTTTAAGAGGACTTTGAAGCAAAAAAAACCCATACAAAATGCGAGATACTTTTCTCTTCCATTAAACGTTGTCTGATTTTTACGATTTTTGAATATGTTGTAGATATTATGAAAAACTAGGTCTTTACGCTTTCCTTTTCAAGAAAACATTTAATAGAAAGGAAGAATAAATACAAAAATGGAAACGTACAGACCTAGTTTTTCACGAGAACTACAAAATATTTAAAAATCAAGGAAATCGGGTTAGATTTAGGGGGTGAAAAACGTTATCGCCTGGATCTAAATTTGTATGAATTATTTAAGACAGCTACGTTATTTAAGCATCGCTTGACAATCCTCTTGACTTTCAGAGATTAGTGTAAAAACATCGACCTGGCTTGTCCGAGAGGGAGTCCCACTATTTGGAAGAAAAAGAAAATAACTTGCAGAAGTTATAAGTTATCAAATGCGAACGTCCCTTCGCGCGATTTTTCAGACGTAGAAGTGGTTTTCCCCGTTATTCCCTCTTCTGCCCGTGGGCCTTATGATCTTAGTCCAGCGATTTAGGTTGTTCATTGTCCGTCAGTCAGTCAGCCAATCATGAAACAGTGTTATGCGTATAAGAGAGATGACATCTTATTCTTCTTCTTCAGTGGAATTTTATTTAAATGTTTAATGTTAAATAACGAAAAAAATACATTGACATAACTACAAAGGAAGTAATACGCACAAGGAGAATATAGCCACGTTCCAACTCGGCGTGATGCTGACATTAATGCCAGTGCTGGTCTTTCTTGGAACTATCAGGATAAACAACGGAAGATTACACACGCATTATTTGAACTCAATAGAAAAATAAATTCATAAATTCCGTTGGGTTGCCTCTTCAAGTTTCTGCCAATTTCCAATCTGGTCAATCCCGGTAAGATAAACATTAAATCTTTACTCGACATTCAAGCATTTCTCATGTGAATATCTGGAAAATGTGCATCACCTTCCATGCATTCTCGTTGAATCCGTTGCAAGATGCCGTCTGCACTTTATGGCCGCTATAAAACTTTGAATATTGCTCAATTGCTCAGACTAGAGTTTAACAGCTCTGGCGACACACATCATTAACCACGTATAAAATTGAATGCTGTATAAGGATGATAAAAAGCTCTTATGACATAGCGATCGGTGCGTCTTTAGACGACTTTGCAGTCTTAAGATAACACTATTGCGCTATTGAGATTGCAAATGTATATGGGTCCAGGGGGTTATTATGACATTACTATGCACTTCTTCTTACGCTCAGAGAAAAGGACATAGCTATATAACTGCCATAGCTCTGTCCTTTACGCTCACCGTAAAATGAACTGCATAGCTAGGTCATAATAACCCCCGAGATCCCACATACCGTCAGGTTACCTTCCCCTACTTCTGCCATAAAAACAAACCCTTAAGATAAGATAAGTGGTTTTCATTAATTAATCATTATATTTTACAACTGTAGGAACTTCTTTCATAGTAAATAAATAAACGAAAGTAACAAAAGCAAACTAGGGATCCACTGAAAATCAGCGTTGCAGCACATGTGCCGCAACACATGCTGAGTGGGCCCCTATTGGCGTCAGGGTGCAATACCACCAATGTACTGTAAAATTTCTTATGTTTAATTTAATTAAGTTGGTGGAGGTGCGCTTTTGATTCCAATAAAATATTTTTTTTTCTTTCTTTCTTTCTTTCAAAAGGAATTATGCAATTTTTTTTTAATCTCCTTTATTTCGGTTCAGTTACCAGTCGTGCTTAGTATTGAAGATCTTTGAATGAAGATTTTAATAGTTAATAAATCCCTATCGCATATACAGGTTGTTTCTAATTTCCTAACCTATTTAGACTCACCCTGTAGAAATCTCGGATACTAAATATTGCAACTAAAATTACACGTCAGCGCGGCAAATATGTAAATTGCAGGCAAATTGCACCCGGAAGGCTAAGTAATAAAAATGATGGAATGCTTCCTGCTGCATGGCCGCAGTTTCGTCCCGGCACAAAACATACTATTTTATGGGATAGCGAAGGCAAACGAGCACACAGGATACCTGAGGCTCTATTCCACTGCTTAAAACCAAATTCAAAGTTTTGTTGGACCCTTAGCAATTGAGTTCAGTAATAAGTGAGTACTCATAAATTGTTTAGGTTTTTTGTTATGTATAAAATGAATTAAGATCGTACATTTAATTTTTTTAACTCTTATTGGCGCTTAGTATTTTAAAATGCTAATTACCTGTGCATATTTTTGATTTTTCGTTTTGTGCTTTCTCTAAAGCAACCTATTGCATGCTGTGGTTGTCTGTAATTAATGTAGCATTTAGATTTTAACCCTAATAAATTTGTTATTATTTACCACTAAACAATGAATACACTGTTGACAAACCTAAATAATAAATACATACATACAAACATAACATCACGCCTTCATTCCCAGAGTGGGGTAGGCAGAGCTACATAAATACCAATAACTCTAAAAAGACTTGTTGATAATTCTGTAACCACAATTTGCACAATCAGACCAAGAAGTTTACTAGTGTATTAGTGACAGGTTGCATAAGGCGATCATGCTACGTGTCCTGAAAATACGAAGCAAGTTCCACTTCAAATTAAAAGAATTGCTTTGTGTATACATGTATTATAAAGCTTAAAAAGTAAAACACTACACACTACACGACACAGTCGAAGCCAGCGGTCTCCTGTGTTCAAATCCCGGTAAGGGCAGATATTTGTGTGATGAGCATGAATAGATGCTGAGTCCTATGTGTTTTCTATATATTTGAGTATGTATTTCTCTATATAAGTAAGTTTATCGTTGTCTAGTACCCATAGTACAAGCCTACAGCTTAGTTTGGGACTAGGTCAATTTTTGTGAGATTGTTTCCCGATATTTATTTATTTATTTACTTCAATCATTGAATTTAAGATACCACCTTAAGATACTTATGTGTAGCAGTCCTTAAACACAAAGCACAACGCGCTGACGTTAGCAATAATAAATAATGGTATTAAATATCGTTCTTGAAAACCGTTGTGTAATCGTTATCGAAAATTTACCTTATTGTCTAGTACAAGGCCGTATTTATATAGCTGTAGTCATTCCAAACACGTTTACTTAAAAGTACCAAAATTTAAATGGCTTTTTGAACTGTTTAAAAGTGATGGCGCCAGCAAGAACTTCTTCATTAATGACCCTCGTGACCGTCGAGAGCGTTTCGATTAAACTTCCCAAATTTATAGCGTCAATTTATGGGTCATCAGCGGTTTGCCTTTCAAAGACTAGACTACGGAAATCGGGTTGTCGAAGCATAATGTTTTTAAAATGAATTAGTTGCTGTGAAGTTTGTTGTTTCAGCAGGCTTAGGTACCTATAGATATTATTGTAAGCCGTGATGTAGCGCTTAAATGTTTAAGTAGTATTAAAATAGGTGTTCTGTGGCCTAGACAAGTAGCATTCTTTTGACGATTATAAAAAACGGAAAAGATGTTAAGCCTTTTCTAGGCATTGCTAAAGTAAGGATACAAGCAAGAAATGGATTAGAGCCACGAATTCGTAACTTCCTGAAGAATACTGATCCATAAAGTAATTTTTCAGGAAAGTTCAATTATAAAATTTTATTGTGTCATAAAATGTAGTAAAGTTCAATTTTGAGCGACAAGGAAAAGGGTTAAACGTTATTGGCGTAAAGAAAACTGAACTTTAATAAGTAATGCATAATATTTTTTTAGCCTAAATATACTGTAATACAAAAGGAAAGATCAAATTTACCATTCTTAAATTCAACAAAGTGGTATAATTTAACTAAATTAAAAAAAAAAACAAGTAGTTATGCAACTTACTAAAAAAGTACAAAAATTTACAATGTTACTCTAACAACAAAGCATAACACCAGAGTAAAGTCATAAATGTTATATAAAATCACCGTACGACCGTAAACCTTTTTATACTAATAATGAATCCACGTTTCCAGAAAAATAACTTAAGGAAGATAAGTCACAGATCCAGTGACTAGACATATTCACTGGTTCATCTACTGTCACCCGACCGCCAATCCATCATGCGACCTTCCTCGGGGCTCATTTACCACGTCTCACTTATTATATACGAGTATACAGGGTGCCCCAGAACTTGACGTAAGTGTATCGGCATAAGGAAGCCCCCTTTATAACCACACCGGATATTTTTTTAGCATTTATAATTAAGATTTTTACGACACTTAAAAACCCTACCTTGTGTGACGCTGATTCGTAAATCTCAGTGATTCTTCAGCAGGCTCCTTATTTCTAAATTATAAGTAAATTCTAAACATTCATTAATATGAAATGTTTAAAAACCCTACACCAATGTTAGAAATAAATCCATTTCTAATCCTGCGGAACTTTATCTACATAGGACCGCTTAAGGGGTAACACTTATACTTAAATAAAATATTGCCATAAACATTATATATTAATTTTGGTTTAATTTCGCAGCCGTCCCAAATCTCAGTTTAATTTTGCAGCCGTCTCTAAAGCAAAAGTCTAAAGTAGGAACTTTGGCGCTGAGTTTTGGGGCACGCTGTATGTAGATGACATAAATACGTTGAGAAATCGAAGCCCGTATGCGTATTGTGTTCATCGAAGATTCTCGATGTATCAATGAACAAGCACGGTGACGTAGTTAAGCCATTATAGCCTACCGCAGAAAGCCAACGATAAAATTCGATTTTATTTCTGCCTTGTGGTTCTGCATTGATGACAGGGTACTAGAGTAGGTCAACAGTTCAAATCTGCGAATGAAACAAACACTGTATGTTTTTTTTTATTTTTTAGGAAAAAGTATATTCGCAAATTTTATCAATAAATTAGGTGTAAGCAATATAGTTGGGTTTAGCATGTGATTATCTTCATTCACAGGGTGTCTCGCAATGTTCGTATTAAGCTAAGCATTGCGAAGCGATCGGTATCGCATCTGCATTTCCGATTTCCGTTTCTATCTGAACATTTGCTATTCAGCTTTCTCGCGAAAGCGAACATTGTATACTGAGGTATCGTTTGTAGTTGTAAGATACAATTAAATTAATATTGTAACAAAGTATTTCCTATTAAAGCGCGTCTAACATAAAGTATAGTAGAACTTATAAGTTATACCTTCCGCGCTATTTATATGGTCTCTTTTTAAATGATAAATAGATTTTTTATATCTAAAGATTCCGGTGTGGTTGCCGGGTTAGAATAGCGCCACTCCATATCTTCCCGTGGATGTCATAAGAGGCGACTAAGGGAACAAGGGCTTGTAGTACTGTTAGGCAATGGGCTTGCAAACTGTCACTAATCGACTGGTAAACAACTTAGCGGACTTGTGCAAAATGTGGTTACAGAATTATCAACAAGTTTTTTATAGGGTTGTTGGTAATTTTGTAGTTCTGCCTATCCCACTCTGGGAATGAAGGCGGGATGTTATGTATGTGTGTATGCTAAAGATTCTTATTAAAGCTGTGCTTTCTCTCTCTTTTGACGACACGTTGGTCTAGTTGGGAGTGACCCTGCCTCCGAAGCCAGCGGTCCCGGGTTCAAATCCCGGTAAGGGCAGATATTTGTGATAAGCAAGCGTATTTGTACATGAGTCTTGGATGTTTTCCTATGTATTTAAGTATTTATTTCTCTATCTAAGTATTCTTATCGTTGTCTAGTACCCATGGTACAAGCCTAGAGCTTAATTTAGGACTAGTTCAATTCGTGTGACACTGTCCCGTGATATTTATTTATTTATTTTTATTTATTTTATTGCGGTTAGAAACGCTTTTTACACTTGACTCTCGCCAACGTAGTCTTTTTAGCACTTTTCCCTTAGGAAAGGATTCAACTTTTAGGAATAAATGTAACATGTATTACTTTCTCAATATCCAACCACTAATGCAAAATATGTAGCTCCATTTCGACCGCACAAACAAACATTTTTGCATTAATATTAATATTAGTTGAGAGCGGCCTTGATACTACTTTTAATAACTTTGTTTGGATCTCGAGCGTGCATTAGTGGAGTTAAAACAAACTTTTAAAAATAAACGAATTTATAGATACATTAGGAAATGTAGTATGTTGTTGTGAACGTGAGCCACCGGTGTTATGAATATGATTTGGTTATTGTTGAATTACCGGTCGGTCGAATCCGGAATGAAGTGATCCGACAGAGAACTAAGGTTATCGTCATAGCCTATCGAATTAGCAGCTTGAAGTGGCAGTGGGCCGGTCATTTGTTCCGCAGAACTGATAATCGCTGGAGTTATCGTATTCTTGAGTGGAGACCGCGAATCGGCAAACGTAATGTAGGACGCCCTCAGACTAGGTGGAGCGCCGATCTTCGCAAGGTGGCTGGCAAAAGCTGGATGAGAGTGCCCACGAATCGTGCTCGTTGGCGTGCAATGGGAGAGGCCTATGTCCAACTGTGGACTAATATAGGCTGATGATGATGATGATGATGAATTACCGGTCCATGGCGGTAGGAGTGAGAGAAATAACCACTTTGTCAGTTAGTTATAATCTCATTTAATAACAATAAGACAGCTACATAAAGAAAATTAACTTGACTAAAACGCGGCTTACACACATACAGATAATTCCTAACTTAAATTAGATAAAGGCCAAACTTCTAGATTTCTCTAGTCACAGGATGCTCCTAAAAACACCCTGTGACTAAAATAATTCTAGCGATTATGTTCATTATTATTTAGATTATTTAGTTAAATTATTGATTTAGGCGACTTTTTACGAAACTCTGGCTAAACTACAGTAGCAGATTTCCTAGTAGCATTAATTTCTGTACCCCGTTATTAGTATAATATAAATATTACGTATGAACTAAATTTAAAAGTAAACCGCTTCTAATCAAAATGGGAACACTAATTTAAATAAAAAAATTGAGCATCCATTGAAAAAGCTGAGATTCGATTCGTAGGTATTATTTTACATGTCTAATTATGACTTTACGTCATATTATTGCGTTTTTATGTTAATAAACCTTTCATAATTTATATTATAAGATTCATTTGTATAATTTCATTGAAGCTCGTATTTTCTGGCCCTCCTCAGGTTTCTTGGTCGCGGATAAGTCTTTTTAAAAATCGCGCAAATACATATGTCTTGCAATATTCATTCTTCGGTATCGTAAGAACGTTTCTAATGTACCTAAGTATGATTCCGTGAATTATGTCAAGCTAGCATTATCAAATATAAATTAACTATTACGCAACTAACTAAATCATTAATAAAAGTTTTCTATAACTTGTACTCCTGTTAGACGACGTGCTTGCAACCAGTCACTAATACACTGGTAAACATTTTAGCCTGTCTGTGCAAAATGTGGTTACAGAATTATCGAGAAGTTTTTTAGAGTTGTTGGTTTCTGTAGCTCTGCCTACCACACTGAATGGGAATGAAAGCGTGATGTATGTAATGTATGATTTCTATAACATGAATTAGGGAAGAAGCTTCTTATTGTCCTTTGACGAATTATTATTTTTATTACAACACTGGTTTAACCGAAGTTTTAATATTCTTTTTTTAGTCTATACTTGGGTTTTGTGAGGGCGTATCCTACGTAATATCTCTCTCAGAAACCGAGCTGTCAATATTATATTTTATCACAAATAATATTTCCCGCAGTCCATTTGTTGATTTGTAGCGGTCCGAACATCTGGCACGGGCAGACCGACCGTAACTAATGGAGACATTCTATTATTAAAACTCACGGATTAAGATTTACGTAATAATGGGTGTAATAATAGACACCCTGTATCACAAATCGTGCGTTACATTGCGCCTTTGGTTAAGAAATTATAAGGTCTGCATAATGTATGTGAAAAGTGTAGACTTAAAATTACAGTCTGCACTAATATACATATTATAGCATAGGGTACCAATTAATTTATTAAAACACTTTTCAATTAACGTATTGTTTTTTACGCAGAATTTTCATTTCATCGAAAAGCATTTCTCGCCACATGAGTTATTTTTCGTTGGTCAACCTAACCTACTTAATTAATGTTGAAGATATCCTGAAAACATCACGGTTTCAGCAGAAAATTGCGTTCGATGAAGTCAAACATCAACAAAAATAATTTAAGTTATAATTATTACATAAAAGAACTCAGGGCCATTCTGGGTAAAACAATATTGCTATGTGTTATCGTATTATTTTTATCTCGGCCGCCATTACTGTCAATTAAATAAGAGCTGTCGTAACGTTGACAATATGCTATCATGTCAAAGGCAATATGGTTTAACCGGTTGAATAGAGACAATGTAAATCATTTGTAAAATCCGGCCAAATGCGAGTCGGCCTCGCACACGAAGGGTTCCGTACCATTATCTATACAACATTTGGCACTATATTATAACCTTTTATTTAATGGCGTTTGTTGTATGGGGACCCCCTTAATTTATTCTATTTTAATTCAATTCTTTATTTTTGAAGCGTCTGACTTGTTTTCGTTATTAATTATTAATATTGAGCAAGAAACAGCAAAAACTTACGTTTGTTATGGGAGCACTACTTAAATATTTATTTCATTCTGTTTATAGTATTTGTTGTTATAGCGCTAACAAAAATATACCATCTGTGAAAATGACAACTGTTTAGCTGTCACGGCTCATGGGACAGACAGACAGACGGGTCTCATTCTTAGCCTTTGGGTACGGAACCCTAAAAAGGGTAGTTTGCCGATTCGCCGTCTCCACTCGGGGGCCTCTTGAGACGGGCTTCTCCCCAAGATCAGTATGTTTGAACGGCTCTAGGACACATCTTCCTCGTTAATCCTACGTCAAACATGGTCAGCTTACCGCCACTTCAGTTTGCTAAAGTTTTAAGTTATTTGCTTGTAAATCTTGGATGTTTTCTATGTATTTAAGTATGTGTTTATCTATATCGATGTTTAGTACCCATAGTACAAGCCTAGAGCTTAGTTTAATTTAGTTTAACTAGGTCAATTTGCGTGAGATTATACCCCTGATATTTATTTAGTTTATTTCAGCACCGGCTATAAGATTTCTTCATTGCGGATTTAATCCATAATAGCTCCATAATTACTAACGTTTAAAAGAGCCGTCCTCATGTGGCCAATTTACTGAATATATATTGAGATTTTCAATTTTTTAAATTGCTTCCTCACGGCCGCGCTCAGTCAGTAAATGACAAATACCTACGTCGTTCCTGAAAGCCGAGTCACATACAGCGAAGCGAAACGCAGAATTTTTTCACTGCCATAGCACCATTGAAATAAGATAGATGCGCCGGCTCTTTGTGGATTCTTCACACACAAGTTTCAAAATCGGGCAAGAGGATGTCGGACCATGCTCAGTGTAGGGTTCCGACGCCATTAAGTACTCACTACAAAATCATCAAGTAATAACTAATTTTCTATTTAAAGTCATCTGGTGCCGTCTTCGATGATTTTAGTAGGTATAAACACTTGTATCTCACGAACCAATGATGTCTACTTAGTCTTAATAGTTTTCCTTTTAAATTGGTTATATGCGCTTTCATTTAAGTTTTTTCTCAGATTTTTAGTATTTGTAGTTTTGGCTGTAGGGGAAATTAGCGCTTTAAAACTTAATATTTCCTAAACGGATCCCTTGATCAAAAAAAATGTTTTTACAAACCCACAATATTTTTAAAAGACCTATCCAACGACACGTCACACTATGGGGACGACGAGAAATAAAAATACATCCACGTTACGTGTAGGGGAGGTACCACTTTGTTAGCGTGACCAATATTCATGCCAAATTACAGCTTTAAGAGTCTCTGCGCTAGGCTGCGGACGGACGGACGGACGGACGGACATGGCGAAACTATAAGGGTTCGTAGTTTGACTACGGTACCCTAAAAAGGAACGAGTTATGTCTAAAATGTATCACGGTGGTTAGAGAAACAACGAGCATATGAAGACGATGTCAGAAATGCAATATAACTTATATCCTAATCCATTATGAACCATTAATTTAACATTCAATTAACCTGAGAGCTTCGCTTTGTCACTTTCTGATACCTGAGCCTATAGCCAACTGACGATAGCGTTTGCGCTTGTAGATGCGCTATGCTAAATATGTTCACTTCTTTTTTTAACAAGTAATCGACAGCGAGACGGATCGTGTCGTAGCGTTAACGTTTGTAGAATCGAATGCCGCTTGGTAAGGTTCTGGTCTAAAGTAAGCAAGCCTACCTCCTCTTCCTCCTATTCTAATTCCTTCGATATTAAGGAAAGTGTCGAGCCGTATCAGACGTCTCTGTTTCAATCCATTTCTAATTTTATCACGAATTATACCTACTAAAAGTAAATGTAACCATCTGCTTTCATCCGATTAAAAATTAAATGCTGATGCATCATCCCTTCTCATGCCAAAAGGGTTTATATCAAATGTCAAACCTAATTCATTTAAAACCTATAAAAGTTGCATTCAGACGATTTTAAAAAATTCTGAACGCTTTTCCCGGATACCGACGATAATCCCCGCTCGTCAGCAGGTAAAGTCATTAGCGCCAAACGTCAGCCCGCGTCGAAACCTACCAAACGCTGTTTCGCTTTTACACTATCTATGCCAGCACGCTCGATTCATATGCAAATTGGACCCTATACGGAGATCATGGCTCTGACTGTATAATCTCGTTTTGATCCAGCTGAGGCAACGCTGGAGTGGGATATGGCAGTCAATTTTCCTGAAACACGTGTCGCGTTAATCGGTGATATAACAAGGGTATATATCACCGATTAACGTGATATGTATATAACTTGAAACCCTGACCCAAAGGCGAAAGATGCACTTGATTGCACATTACTGCTCTCTCTTGCGAAATAGAATAAATAATCCTTTGGCTCTGGGGCAGTTGACTCTATTCGTCCCGCAACAGTATGTACGGACGGGTACGCGCCGCCGCCATCAGTTGTTCGCGGCATTACCAGGACTAAGGACTCGCAGAGCCAGGAACTGTCCAACTGCCAGGGCAATAGCGCTGCTTAATGAATTTCTGTCTGAGGTACAAGATGCCGACGTGTTCGCTAATGGATGGGGGATACTCCTGTCTAAAATAATGTTATTATTATCTTAACTTTTTATAATTAACGAACTAGGCGCTTTGGTTTAAAACCGTAAGTCTACCTTTGTAACTTTAATTAAATAAATAAATAAATAGGTCGAAATATAAGATCGAGGAGTTGTAACAGAGGCGAGTTGTGGCAAAGCCGATTTCTCTGCATCTATGATAGTAAGTGAGCTGACAACTTCACGCAAACTGTGGAGTATTGATAGAGTAACGAATTTGCGGAGTTGCCAGCTCGATAAATTGTGATAGGTTCGGAGAAATTGGCTTTGTCACAACTCATCACTGTTACAGCTCTCCTCGGCATCCTTTAATAATAACTGACGTGAATAGAACAAACCATTATAATGTGACATATATTTGCGTAAGTGTTCTCCTTTTAAACGTAGTTCGAATTTCACACCGAAAACCTTTATTTATTTAACACTATTCAATCCATTAGCGGCAGCCATGACATAAAAACGCTTTGAGTTTGATATCGGTTTAATGTATAACCCTGACTTAACTTAGGTTAATTATTTTGTCTGATGTTGAAATATAACAGTTATTAAATATATTTTTGACGTAAATTGGTGAATAAAATTTAATTACATACCACTTCTTCTATTTTATGATATTAGATAAACCAGCACTTCGCAAGAGGAGATGAAGCACCCCAAGAAACAGTCAGTCATTTTTTTTAAATATTGCTTATGACAATGATAGAACCTAACCTAGCATTATATAAAACAATAAATAAATAAAAAATATATACCATGCGCGGTAGTTAAGCAGGAAAACGTGTCGAGACTTCGAATAAATACAAGAGCAAATAAATAAAATAATAATAAATTCAAAGTAAAATAAAGTCATGGGTGGGTACAAATATACCACATGACGGTGCAAGACTACATGAAATAAAATAAAAAATATTTTAATACATTCTCTTACAAAAACCATGTCCCCTAGACTAGATGGGTAAGACTTAACTGGTTAATATTTTTTAAGAATACTATAATTAGACCGTGAAATTTATAGATCCCGTATTACCATGTTAAAAAACTCAAATATTATCCGAAAGCTGGTAACGCAGGGGACGATTTAACGTTTTCACACAAACCTGGGCTCGACACTTTCCCTTGCGTTACCAAATATAAAATATTGCTCCTTCTAGAAACAAATAACATCGTAAATAACTGTTATATTTTGAAAAACAGGTAATAAAAATGCCAAGTTTTTAAATAGCTCATTCAACCAAATACCCCGTAAAATAGCTCATGACAACCTCGTCTTCAGTCAAAGTGACAATCCATGAAATTCCCACGTTCCTAACCCTATCAATTTGAATCAATCGGTCGGGGGGATTTGGAACCCTTTTATATATATAGTAGTGATATAGCGACATGACATATTGTATCATCGGCTCAGGGGCATTTGGTATGACGGGTCATTTGTATAGGCCAGTGTCTGGCTTCATATTACCAAACGTCATAACATTATGCTTAAAATCCGTATAACAGAGCCAATATGACAGCTAATATTGCTAAAACACTGGCACATAATATTTATAAAAAAATATATATATACGACGATCACTTTAAATTCCAACTCAATCCTTAATAAAAACAGACAATAAAGGAAAACAGGCTTTTGAAGGGCACAATGTCATTTTACTCAAAAACCTTTCCAAATTTTTTGTTTGTTAATTATTATCTAGTTATATGTAATGTCTTTTCTTGAGTCTTTTTAAGGGAATAAATTTCTATTAAGAATAGAATAAGTGCTAAAGTGCCTTAAACTTTTGTAATTACCATTTTCTCATTAAAATTATTATGAAAAGAGCCACTCCTTAACATAATTATGAAATTCAACACGATTTTTAAGTGATTAGCTCGTAAATTAGCTTTAATGAGCTAATTATATGCATATTGGCTTAGTTTCAAATGTCACCAACAGCTTTTAAGTTATTAAAATCGATTGATCAACAATGACAACAAGTGATATCAACGTAATCTAAGTGAGGCTTGACAAAATGTATTTTGCGAAAACCAAATTACTGTAGCAACCTGTCAAACTGTATGGAATTCACACATATTTCGTTATTTCACATTATGTATGTATGTATGTATGTAAACTCTTTATTGCACAAAAATATAAATATTACAATTATAATACTAAATTAATGTACAAAGGCGAACTTATCCCTAAATGGGATCTCTTCCAGCTAACCCTGAAGCAAATGAGTAAGGACAATGCATGGGGTTGGACACATACAAGTTTGCACAAAAAGTAAAAAGAAATGATAATACTTATAAATAAATAAATAAATTTTAAACAAATTAGCAAGTACATAAACTAATATAAACGTACATGTATAATACACACATATATACATATATACATACATATACGTATATACCTACATAAATATATAATATAAATAACAACTCTAATCATTATAGGAACCTGACTTCACGACTCATTCAGCCACAAAGTTTTTAAATTCCTCTTTAGAGAGACTACAGAAGGGGACTGCCTTAAGGACAACGGAAGTTCATTCCACAGTTGGACACCACGGACTGTGAAGGATTTGGCATAGAAACGTGTTTTATTAGACGGAACCGCAAGGGAAAGATTGGCGCTGGAACGCAGGCGATGACCGCTGCTGCAGGCCAGATAGTTGAATCTTTCAGAAAGATAGGGAGGGGAAGAATGAAGGAAGAGGACATTGAAAAGGAGTGAAAGTACATGTAAATCTCTACGGCGGCGGATAGGAAGCCATTTCAGCTGCGTACGAAACATCGACTCGTGATCGAACTTTCTCAGCCCAAAAACGTACCGGATACAAACGTTCTGCAGACGCTCTAGTCTGTCAAGTAGCTCCTCTTTTAAGTCCAAGAACGCTATATCGCCGTAATCTAGAAGCGGGAGTATTATAATGACAACTGTCAAGTTTCCATACGTTTCTTTAATTAATGTAACTCATACTGATTAATATTTGTTTAAATACAATTTTTCTTGTTATTTATTAGTTAAAAAGGTAGTATTGAATTGGTAATGTTGTCTTCGTTATTTTGAAAATGGAAATGGAAACTTATGCCTGCGACTTTTTCCGCGTGGTTTTCATTAATCGTTATTTCCCCGGGAACTTTGACGACACGCTAGCCTAGTTGGGAGTGACCCTGCCTTCGAAGCTAGGGGTCCTGGGTTCAAATCCCGGTAAGGGTAGATATTTGTGTGATGAGCACGAGTATTTGTTCCTGAGTCTTGGATGTTTTCTATGTATTTAAGTATTTATTTCTCTATCTAAGTATGTTTATCGTTGTCTAGTACCCATAGTACAAGCCTAGAGCTTAGTTTGGGACTAGGTCAATTAGTGTGACATTGTCCTGTGATTATTATTATTATTATTATAACTTCTAAATTTTCTGGGATGAAAAGTAGCCTATGTGTTGCAGATATTTCCATTCAAAATTTCATTGGAATCCGGCTAGCTGTTGTAGCGTGAAGCAGTAACAAACTAACAAAAACTCGAAGTTTTTAATATAAGTAGGCTACATATTTCTGCCGTCTAATGATATTTACATATCACACGTTACCTTACGATCTAATGTAACCAGCAACGCTACCTCATCCTATATAGACGACCCAACGACGTTTGGCATCCGCTCCTTAAAGCGTAGGGGATATAGGGAACTTATGGGTATTCTTTGTCTTGACCCATGGTTATTGGGCGGTCGTTCCGGGGAACAAAGGATAAATTGTCCTGTGCATACGTAAATCAAATAAATAGGGGCATAAAAATGGCTGTTTTGTTTGCGGAATTTGTAGACTAATGGCGCAAATAAAAGTGATAAACATAGGGCTCCGATGAAATGCCTAAGAAAGATATTGATGATCGAAATGTTGAAATAACAAATCGATGTACCTATTCTATATTCCTAAAGTAATGAATTATTACATTTCTAAGTGGACCTAAGATAATAACCAAATAGATATTTTATTTTTCTATATATTTAATACTACCCTGTGGCCCCAACTCCGTTTGCGAGTAAATCATTTATAGCTATTCCCTCGGAACTGACAAATTAACCGAAATAAAAAGTGTCCTAGCCATCCTAGGTCCTTCCCCGGGACTCAAACTATTATACAAAACATCGACAAGGGTTTAGCGGTTTAGTCGGCAAAGCGTTACATATGACAGACAGTCAGTACTACTGTCATATTTATAATTAATTAATTGTAATTAGGATACGCCATACTTTAAATGACAACACCCATCAACACCTGCCTGGGCCTATATTCAGGTGCGTTAAAACGATATCGTGTTTGACTCGTTTAAGAATCGTTTATGTCACAGTCGCCATTATTGTAAATGACATAAGAGTTATCAAAACGTTGACAATACGGAAACAGGTCAAAAACGATATCGTTACAACGCAGTTGAATAGAGGCCCTGGTCATTCAATAACTATTTTAGGTATCTCTCTCTAATCCACAGTCAATAAAATTAACAGATTGTGGTGGTCGGACCCTGCGCAGGGTCCGTCCGGATCGCTACCACCATCTCATCCATTAATCTACCGCCAAGCAGCAGTGTTCGCATTGATGTGTTCCGGTGTGGGCATAAGGTAACCGGTGAAATTACTTTCATGCATTCCATCTTAGTCCTCAGGGTTGGCAACGAATTTGAGGTCTTAGGATTACAGTGTTGAGATTTTAGTCTTGAGAATTCTTATGTCTATAGGTATCAGATTCCACTTGCCATCAGGTGGCGTGAGTGCTCGTCGTAAATAATATACTACGTAAGTCTATCTTTCGGCAACTTAATCGTGTTTTTCTCATTTATTTGGTGTTTTGGAGTTACTATTTGAAATATTTCCATGAAAAGAGTAAAATATTGATTAATATGACATACGAAATAGAGAAGTTAAGTTTCTTAGTAAAAAAAATGTATCCCAATAAGGGGCGAGTACAGTCGAACCCATAATGTAGGTGTATATTTTATTAAACTGAGAGTGGTTAGAAATTAATTTATCAATAACTGCGACAAAAGTGTTCAGCTACTTATGATTTCGACCGTATACCTAACTATAAATAATGGGCCACGTGTTAGGTTTACATACGTCATCGACATTACTTCCATTATCCAAACTATTTGAGTTATAGCAAGTTTGCATTTTGCTAAAACATCCGTGTATCAGATTAATGATTGTATGTACATCAGTTTACTAAAAATAACCAGATAATAGAGTCGTTAGTAACAAGAAGACCATAAAGAGAACCGTTAGCAGTTTATTTTATCTATTTCTTAATATACATTGTAAGCAGAGGCCGGAATTTTTGTAGCACTTTTGAGCTGTCATAGGGACTTCTCGTTTATCGACTTCCGATATAATACATTTTTTAAGGTTTACATTCATCTGGCATAACTTTCTTTGGCATAATCATCACTTGGCATAATCATCATTTGGCATACAGTCTTTTTTTTTCAGAAACCGTATACTTTTCAGGATTGTTATAAAATAAACCTAACCTAATGGGCTCTATGCAATGCTATTTTAAATAATGTATGCCAAATGATGATTATGCCAAGTGATGATTATGCCAAAAAAAGTTATGCCAGATGAAGGGAACCCATTTTTTAAATATGATTACGAGTAGAAGTAAACAACATGCAGTCTTATCGCGAATGAGCGATCTCTTCGAGACAAGATAAAATTATGACTATCTATTTCTTTTATAGATAAACTAATGATGAAACACTTGTTAGCACTAAAACTGACTTTGAACATGAAATTGATGAATGTTAAAACACTGAACTGAACTGATTAAATGTAGAATTGTTAACTATTCACTTTTCATTACAAAGTCTCTATTTATCATTTTCAGCCACTCAAATGTTATATAAAAGTGATCGCTCTTTGGCGATAAGACCGCCTGTTGTTTACCTTAACTTTTAATCTTCATTGATATGTTGTGTTGTGTTCTATAATGTATCGATAAAATTATGTAAGTGGATAAACGAGAAGTCCCTATGACACATAAAAATTGCTACGAAAATTCTGGGCTCTGATTATAAGTATGTATATTGTTTCGCACGGATGTATTTTTCGATTGCTTTAACCTTTAATATATTCCAAAGTTTTGTCAGAATGATATACTGTAAAAGACAATTGTAATTACACATTAATTGCCCAGAGTACTAACAAAATCTAATATATAAAATTCTCGAGTCACGGTGTCGTTTTTGAACTCCTCCGAAACGGCTGGACCGATTTTAATAAAAAAATTGTGTGTAAATCGGGTAGGTCTGAGAATCGGCCAACATCTATTTTACATCTTTCATACCCCTAAGTGATGTAAAAAAAAAATGCAGCGGGCGAAGCCGCTGGCGGGTCGTTAGTATTATATATATATTTAGAGTAAACAGCAGCGTTGCAAGTAACGCAATATTTTAAATTAAAGTATGAATGAAAGAATTGCTTACGGTAACAGATAAAGATATGCCATCGTGTCTTTAGGATATTATAAAAACTACAATTGCCTAGAACATCACTTTTATGTATCTCTTACGGTTTAACCTACTTTAGCCAGGTAAATGTAATTTACAGCGACTTAGTTGCAAAATATTCTTTTTTTCAACTTACATTAAACCCTAATTAGGTATTAAAACTTTTCGTGAAAAATTATCTAACTTATGGTGAAAACCTTGGAAGGAGTTAGCGGATATACATACACTTGCGGAAACCGACTTTGTTTTAGTCTACATATACAGAGATAGAGAAGATTAGGAGGGGTTAGCGGATACAGACAGACGGACGCGGAAGGCGCCTTTGTTTTATATTATGTAAAGATAAAGAAGATTAGGAGGAGTTAGCGGATATAGACAGACAGGTCAGACAGACGCGGAAAGCGCCTTTGTTTTATGCTATGTAAAGATAGAGAAGATTAAGAAGTGTTAGCGGATATAGATAAAGAGGAGTTAGCGGATATAGACGTTGAAAGCGACTTTGTTTTATACTATATATTTTATTTTATTTACTTTATTGGAGATAAAACAGAAACAAACAATGCATTACTTATGAAGTAATTTAGAAAGTAGTTTAGATTAGTTGTTTCCTTAAAGTTTAAGTTTAAAGCTTAAACATATATCACTAAGAAGAGAAGATTGAGTTATGTAGAGAAGCACCTTTGTTTCATACTATGTAAATATTATACAATGTTTAGAGCTTAGTTTGATACGAGGTCAATTCTGCCCTCTTAAGCCAATAAGTAGTAGTATCTCAAATTCAGTAACCAATCAGTTTTATTCCTTTTGTATTAGTTATAAGGTTGATATTGCAACAGAAGTTTTATCTGAGATACTGCGTTTTGGCTAAGAAGAGCAGAATTTGTATAAAGTTTTTTTTCTGATATTTAAATAAATTACACGTAAAATCGGATACTAATTAATTATCTTGTCAAGTTTGTCGTAAAATCATCGTGAATTATTTGCTACATTATTTCATAAACGTCTTATTAATACTCTACATACCTTACATCAAGATAATAAAAGCCAATAATAGCCAAATAAGCTTGATTTATAGAGAAAATATTCGTTTAAGATATTTTTCCATAAGATATTAAATTAAAAGTGTTTCCATTCGTTCGTGACTTGCAGATATATTGGCTATCATCAATCTTTTACGTTTGAAGTATTAAAAAGTCAAGACTCTCTTGAAAACCTATTTCTATCTAGACTTTAACTATGCACTTTCATCGTGTTCTTACGGAGTTAGATCATTGGTATGTTCTACGTTCATGTAAACTGTAAAAAATACCTTTGGTATGAAAATATATTATCAATGAAGACCACCAGCTCATAGATCAAACAACTCTGAGACGGCAATGGCCACCGCCAAGCAGCAGTGTTTTTTACTAGCATAGATAGAGGCCTTTCCAACTTATTCCTCAAGGTTGGCAATGCGTTTGCAGTCTTAGGATTTCAGTCTTGTGATTGTTGTCATGAGAATGCAAATTTGTATGGGTCTCATATCTCACTTACAATCAGGTGGCCCGTGAGCCCATATGCCTTCTCTTTGACATAAGTAAAACAAAGAAGACATCACCTGGATCAGAATCATCGCATCAAGGATGGAATGGACACCTAAGAAAGAGGCAGATGTTAAGCAGTGAACGAGTGTACGCTCAAAAGAAGATAGTTAAAGCTTTGACCATCGCTTAGTCTCGGTTTATGTGTTATTTCTGTAACACCCGTAAATAAACCAGGATCATACTTTATCCCGAAAATTGGACTTTACCTGAGGGGATTGACGGAGCCGCGGGAAACTGCTAGTTATACATAAAACCTCAGTCTATCCGTTTAGGCGCTACGATGGCACACACAGACACAGAACTCAGATACCCCACAAAAACCACATTGTGAAAAAACCTAAGCAATATAATTTTGCGTGTAAAGTTACCATCAAGACTTGGGGTCACGTCACATGGTATTTAAAAGTTCAATCATTTGTCAAAGATTTGTCGGCGAAAAGGCAGAGAACCAAAACAATCATAAATACACACTTCCATATTAGTTAATTTAGATATCAGTAACAAAATAAAACTTTATTTGGTACTTATCTTCAACACTAGAATGGAAAAATGCCCAGAAGTAGGTTCAAGCACGCCGCATAATCCATGCTTAATTTGTTTTCTGCACACAGTAACCGCCTATAAACAACAGTGGGATAACTAGGTTTTCCTTTTAGGGCTCTTAAGACCTGGTTTTCGTAATTACGGTCTTAGCAGACTTAAGTATGCAGCCAGGATCACTTACAGTAAAACGTTGCAGGCAGTTTAAACGGTCTTCAAAAACGGGGAGGTTCTATGTTTCACTGTATGTTTATTTTATGTAAACGATTTATCTGTCAATTGCGGACCGATGTTGAATTTTTTTATCAATAGGTTATACTTTTGAGGTGGTCCCATTGTCACCAAATCGGATGCGGGAATCCGATAGGAATTGAGGGAACTCCTCAATTTTGGTATTTTTAATAACAAGTCTAGCTAGTATGATATAAAAATAAATGGTAAGAACATTTACCCACCATTTTTAAATATATACATTTTTTGACCATGTGGTTAGCCTAGTTGATTGGTGCCGAAAGGTTCTCGGTAAGGGCAAATATTTGTGTGATGTGCGCAAATATTTGATGCTGTCTTAAAAGATTTCTATGTATTTAAGTTTGTATCTCTATAGTACATGTTTAGGGCTTCTGCAGCTTGACAAAGCCCGAAAACAAACAGTAAGTTTCCAGACTACGGGCACATACATTATTAACAATTCTCCTTTGATTATTACTTACATATATACATACAATCAGAGACCACTTCTTTCCACCTGCTACGATCATGACAAATCTATTTCGCCTCTTCCACATTCATATATCGAGTCATGCATGCACGTTGGTTTCGGGTACTTAGAATTCGGCCCTTTTGCAGAATTTCTCCGATTTGATTCGAAAAAGTACGCCTAGGGCGGCCCCTTCCTACCCTTCCGTTAACTTTAGCACTATATATCTCTTACGTCAATCTTCTTTCATCCATTCTCTCCAAATGACCAATCCATCGAAGCATGCCCTTTTCAATATTAGTCACTACATCTTCTTTCAGTCCTCATTTCTCTCTGATCTTGTTATTTCTGACTCTATCAATCAGTTTCACACCACACATACTACGCAAAGAGCGCATTTGTACTGCATTTATACGACTTTCATGCTTGTCCTTCCACACCCGACATTCACTACCATACATCAGAAGTTATTACTTTAAACATATAAATACCCAATACTCAATCATTCGTTTCATGCAGAATAGTCATTTTTCATGTTCAGCGTACCGTGTTGGCGTGTATCCAGGAACACGAAATCTCTTACACTTACACAGTATGTTTACGTCTAGCGACGTCTAACAGAATCATTTATCGGAGAGACGTGTGAGTGGAACTCATAACAGAAGTACGCCGCGCCTCATATATTTGACGCCATTTCTAGCAAACATCCGCTTGCAAGTCTAGCTAGGCACTCAGTCTAATAATGTGTGCTAACTAGTGAGCAAAATTATACCTACTTCTCCCTGCCTTCGAAGCGAACGGCTCATATATTTTTTTATGTTAAGGAGAAGGCACCCGAGCACTCAGGCCACCTGATGTTAAGTAGAATCTGAGACCTATAGACTTATGAATCCTCAAGACTATAATCTTAAGACTACAATCCTAAGAACTCAAATGCGTATATTTGCGTTATGAGTGCAAGTATTTGTTCGTAAGTTTTTTTTTTTATGATAAGGAGAAGGCACACGAGCACTCAGGCCACCTGATGTTAAGTAGAATCTGAGACCCATAGACATATGAATTCTCAAGACTAATCTTAAGACTACAATCCTAAGAACTCAAATGCGTTGCCAACCCTGAGGACTAGGATGGAATGCCTCTATTGTAGTAACTTCACCGGTTGTTTTATCCACACACCGGAACACAACAATGCAACTGTTGCTTGGCGGTAGGTTGTCTATGTATCTATATCTCTATATAGAGGAGATGCGTGTAATGTGATCCCTCGAGGTAAAACGATTTCCCACCGTATACGAATTACTAATAGCGACATCAATCCAAATGCGCAACAAACGTCAACCATTATATATGTATGTTAATTTGACCCCTACCGAGTGTCATAACGGTATAAGCACATAGCGTGGATTTATTAGAGACAGATGTGCTTTTAATCTATGTTAAGCTTTTTTTTTGAGTTTCATTACTTTCTGCATTTTAAGTTTTACTGAAAAATTGTATAATGTCGGATTTTAAGCAACGTTACAATACCGCACGTTGTATTTGACGGTTTGATTTTGATCGATGTGTTAAAATTTGGTGTTTAACTCGAAACTTTAAAATATTACACACTTACATGATTTTTTTGCTTTACGCAATACGTTATGATCACAGTAAACAGCATGTTTTATTTTGCTATTATTAAATATCGTGGCAT
Source organism: Acleris holmiana (assembly GCA_949316455.1). Taxonomy (NCBI): domain Eukaryota; kingdom Metazoa; phylum Arthropoda; class Insecta; order Lepidoptera; family Tortricidae; genus Acleris; species Acleris holmiana. Next base: position 4,832,978 of record OX438769.1, on the reverse strand, counting down.
CGTCTACTTCTGAGGAAGCTCAGGGATCGTTTTATACATAGATGTGTATAACACGATCCCTTACGGGAATCGAAAGTAGGCAGCAACAAAGATAAATAAATTCACTATTTTTAACAATTTAAATATTGTGTTTGTCTTGAACTTTGAACGCAGTAAAGTTTTCTCTTTTAGGTATCATTTTGCACTCATCCCCCCTAAGTAAGTTTATCGTTGTCCCCATTGCACAAGCCTAGAGCTTGGTTTGGGACTAGGTCAATTTGATTCAGATTCAGATTTTGATTATAAATTGTCAGAAATTAAAATTAGAAATAAATTATAAAATATCTTATTTTCTTTGTGTGAAAGATATTTATTTCTTTATCGAAGCAACCTGTCAAATAGTGGGACCCGTGCATCGAGGGTTTTGCACTGACGTGTTATTTGTAATCCCAATAAAGTCCTGCTTATGCCTGTCGTCGTCATATTTCAAATGCCCCATCGTACAAGACATATTATTATCTACCGCTCTCTGGAGTAAGCAGAGCCGTAACTTTTCATTCTGTCCCTCTCTCCGTTGTCGACAGACTATTTTATCAACCTTTACAGAGTTTTCCCTATGACCTTTTTTTAAAAAAACTAATATAGGTAAATACTAGGGCAATGCTTTTATTTTTCCTGTAATGTACATACATATAAATTACTTAATAGTGTATGTTATTTTTTAATATTTTTATCTTCATTCGTTTCTGAAATAAACGGTCCCCCACAGGTTGTTTTTCTTTACGTTTCACGTTAATCTCGAAATTCATTAATAAGGAAAATATATACATACATAACATCACGCCTTCATTCTCAGAGTGGGGTAGGCTGAGCTACAGAAATACCAACAACTCTCAAAAGACTTTGACCACATTTTGCACAAGTAGGCTAAGATGGGTACCAGTGATTAGTGACAGATTGTAAGCCCATCGCCTGCTACATCGCGTACTACAAGCCTTTATTCCCTTAGTCGCCTCTTACGACATCCACGGAAAGATATAAAATATCAAGGAAAGATTTCAAATGATATAAAATGTGATATGATAGGTAAGTACAAAAATATATGTTTGGTGACTCGGTTTTAATAAATTCAAATTCCTAAAGACGACGCTTTATTTGGAATACTTAACACTGAATACTGATATTCCTTTCAGCTCGATAGATTTAAACGTTTTAGAGAACAAGGGTCTTCACAGACAGCCGAACGGACGAACAACAAAGTGATCTTAAAACGATTCAGAATTTGGCACGTAACCATAAAAAGGAAGAAGCAATAAAAACTGGTCTCTGTTCGTAGAAATGTACATATTCCGTGGCACGTTTTTATTACTCGTGAGTATACGCCCGTCGCGTTTAAACAGTATCAAGTGGGTATGGCGAACGAAAAGAGCACGTCGCGTTAGGACGAAAATTAAAGAACCATATTGCATTTCCACCACGAACACTACACTTACGAGCAAGGAAAATGGCTGCACCGTTTTCATTTCTCTTGAGTGTAAGTGCTAACACAAAAAGTTGGGTAAAGGACTTTTAAAAGTTTTCAGCGTTTCAGGGAGTTTCAGATATGGCTATAAAAAATAAGTTAGCATTTCTTATTAAAAGTGGTCCTCTTTCGGATGTAGTCGTTAAATTTAATTAGAGTATATAAGACTTGTATAATAAATTAATTGTATAAGTCATAAGCATAAGCAACGTCCTCAATCTTTTTCTGTCTCAACCACATCGAGATTTCTAAAGCACCTAAGACCAAAGTTTCAAGACACTTCAATTTCTAGATTAAACCTAACGCAAAAGTTGCGCACATATTCAAATTCGGCGAGTTTTGACGTAGTGATCCCGCCGGGGCTAACTTCAAGCTTTCCCTCCACGTATTTCCCGCTCAAAGCTACACAGAAAGGCTTTTAAAATTCAAATTGGGTATTAATTAAAACACCAATCTAGGAGTTCCAAAGCCTGTGGCGCTTCATCGACCTTCTTGGTATCGTAACTTCATAAGTACCTAATGAACACTTCTGTACCCTTTCATTTTCACTTTATTTGTTTGATTGGAAATTTTACGATGGACATTGACGGTTGATAATGATGATGGGTGGAGACGCCCGGCCGGAGCAGGCGGGCGGTTGATCAGTCTCTCAGTCCTTCCACCCTGTTCCCCTTGGTTGAGCCATAGGTTACTGGCCCGGCGACACTCTCATCCAGCTTGGATCCCATCTCCTTGTTTTCCTACAGAGCAGAAGTGCATCCTGTAGGTTAATGCTTTTAAGTGCTTTCGACGATAACTCATCCTCCCCGAATGTTCGGCGCCGCAGCGAGGAGTACATTACGCGCTCAGCTAGGACGTGTTACCTTGTCTCCTCTTAGCCACAGTGTGGGCATTGGGATCCTGTTACCCATTATCGTTGGTGTCTGTTGAGTGGACCAAGATTCAATAGATACCTGGTCATACTTTTGTTTACCCTTCCAATCATGAGCTTGGAACTTCTGCACCCCTGTGTCGTGCTCCATGCCACATTCGTCTTCGTTTCTATTCTTCTTGCGATGACTCTCTTCGTTGTGGTTGAGGATATGGGAAGTACCGGTTCTCAGCCAAGGTACTATTGATCCACCCCTGTTCTAGCCAGTTCGTCTGCCTTCTTGTTTCCTGTTGCTCCACTGTGACCTGGTACCCACGCCAATGTCGGTTACTTAGGTACTTTTTCACCGTATTACAATGCAACCGAAATTTTCTGTGTGGTTGCGGGGTTAGAATAGTGACACTCCATATTATCTTCCCGTGGAAGTCGTAAGGGAATAAGAGCTTGTAGTACTGTTAGGCGACAGGCTTGCAACCTGTCACTAATACTCGTACACTGGTAAACATCTTGGCCTGGTTGTGGAAAACGTGGTTACAGGTTTACCAACAAGTCTTTTTTAGAGTTGTTGGTATTTCTGTAGCTCTGCCTACCCCACTCTGGAAATGAAGGCGTGATGTTATGAATGTATGTATGTTACAATGCACTAAGGTGTACTGTACGTACTGTAGTCGACTGTACTCTGGGTGGAACCTATATGTATTTATACATAGAAATCATCTAAGATTCAGAAACAATTTGAGCGTCGTTTCATTTGATTTACTACATTTAGACCACTTATTTTCAACAAGTGAACTGACCGTGAAACTCCACCTTGAAACAGCTGTTTATACCTGACTTTGAAGCGACATCGTACTAAGGTGATTGTTTATTTATGATGTCGACTGTACAGTTGGGAATGATGGATAGCCTTATTATTCAAACAAGTCTGTCAAATAGGTTTAAAAAGCTGTCTGCCTTTGTAACATACAGATATTGACCCTGCATAGGACCGATCATTTGAAATTTAAATTTAATTAAAATAACAATTCCTTATGCCCTGTGTTTTAAAAAGCCTGTCCAAAACATAATTTATAGCCTACTAGCTTTTGTGATTCCGTCTGCGTAAATGTCGTTTGTGGCTATTCCCTTGGTAACTGTTTAATTTTCCGGGATAAAAAGTCCCCTTCATACCCATCTTGCATTTTCAGGCTTAATGTATCTCCGTATCAAATTTCACTGCAATCGGTTAATACTGCACTGAGCGTACAGTGGTGCCCTCATTACTAATTATTGTATTTTATAATAAACTTCCATCCGTATCCGTCCAGCCGTTGCAGTGCGAAGGAATAACGAACTAATTATTATATACTTAGTAGGTTCTTGCGCCTCCGTCCGTGTAGAAGTCGTTTTTCGCTATTCCCTCACGAACTGTCAAATATGTCGGGGGAAAAAGTAGTCTATGTGTTGTGTTCCACACGGGTTTATTCAATCATTTCATCGAATCACTTCATCGAATGTATCATTTCATCGAACGCTTTTTCTGCTGAAACCATAATGTTTTCAGGGTATCTTGAACATCTAACCTAACTTGCGAAATTAATGATTAAGAAACCATGAAAACATTATGGTTTCAGCAGAAAATAGCGTTCAATGAAATGTTACATACGATAAAGTGAAATTTATTAAAATGACGAGTTACCCAGTCTGTAATCTATCTCTGTGCCAAATGTCTCCAAATCGCTTTAGTTGTTCTGTCGTGATTGAGTAAAACACATAACCAAACTTTCGCATTTATAATATTTACCGCCTGTTTCACAATCGTCAACTAAAGCATATCTGTCAAATAATTTTAGCCCTTTCCCTTTCTAATACTTAACTTAACTCTTTAGCCACGTGTGTTAGTCCAACACAACCGTTGCCTTCTATATCTATCTATATCTTATCCCACCTGGCTTTCCCTGTATTACGAGTCTATTCGTAATCTGGTTTCTGGCAAAATATGCCTTAATGTTTGTATTTATCAATTAAGCCCACTTCATACCATCAAATTAAGTAATGACTCAGTCCTAATTGAGCTAAAAGGTGCGGATTAAGTTTCTGTACCGGAAAAAACGTTTCATTCAAAAATAAAAAAGCATCCACTCAAACTTTGCTGCTTCGCTTACAGAGGAAACCTTCACGTATGTGTTCGAAGAAGATTTGATTAAATGTCACATAGTACACAGAATTATTGCGTCGTAATGTTATAAAAAAAATTGGCTGAGTCTTGAACCGAAGCAAATCCCGATTAGTAAAAAATTGTATTTCATTTAAGTAATTGAATTATATTTGATAACTCTTTTCCGTAACATAGACGCGGTTCCATCCCGCAATTTACTAAGAGATATAAAATAAAATACGCTGTTAATGTTGTTTAAATCAATTATTAAAAATAAAAATAATTATATAATTTGAAAGTTTCAAACTAAAATGCGATTGGCGACAAGCATGTTAGACCCTTAATTTTTCACATTAATGAGGTAATCATATTTTATGAAATAATTTAGAAGAAAATAGATTAGGAGTTAGAATGGAACATCCGACTTTTTTTCAGATACATGCATACATACTTGACGACGCGTCAGGCTTAGTTGGTAGTGACCCTGCCTACGAAACAAGCACCGGCCTGATCCTTGGTGGTTTTCTATGTATTTGTCTACAAGCCTAGGGCGTTGGGACTAGGTCAATTTATTTCAGGTTATCATCGATATTCATTTTTATTTAAATACATGCATACTTAATAGCTGATTTCAACCTATAACTCCAATTTCAAAATAAGGTTCACTACAAATTTGAAGGGTAAGCAATTAGTAGAACTCATTTTTATATTCACTACATCCTATCTTTAATATCCTACCCTATTAAAAGTGCTTAAATACTCATTTAGATACAACCTACCCTTAAAAGTATTTGGCCGAAAACTATTATTTTATAGGTTTATTGCAAACCAAAATGAACAACATTAGATTGTGGTCTAAGCGTTATCAAATAAGGAAAATCCTTAATATAACACGTGCACAGACAGATCGGATCGTAAGCCGGCTGAGCCGAAGCTGGCGAAAATTTGGTAATTCGAAATCCTTCCCGAATTGATTCCGAGAAGTTGAATTTAAACGACCGTGAGCAGTGGGCCGTGTGATCAGTTTAAAAGTTAATTTATTATGCCGTACACGGGGGCAGACATAGCTTTTTTTAAATGGGTATGGCCGTGGAGCGTTTCAGATGCCCTGCGCTGCCTAAAATATCATAGGCAAATCACCCTAAACGTTCGAAGCACACTAATATTGTGATGAGTGTTCCACCGACAGTTACAGATTGAAAATATGTTAGTTCTAAGTTTCTCACTTGACTGAGCAAAAAGTTCCGAGCAGATTCTTACCTCCTCACATATAAACGTGGAATAACCGTGGCACTTTCTGTCAGACCCAAATTTATGTCACAATTACAAATTAGTACAAAGCGTGGCATAAGCTAATATCTACAATATCATGGTAACCTGGTGCATGGGCATTCGGATCGCTACCAGCAGCAGTCACATTATTGTGTTCTAGTGTGAAGTTAAGACAACCAGTGAAAATACTTGCATAGAGGCATTCCATCTTGGTCCTCAGGGTTGGTAACGTATTTGCGGTCATAGGATTACAATCAGTAGATTAAAGAATTATGCTGTATTTGAGAATGCAAATGTCTGGGATCAAAGATCCTATTTACCCTTAGGTGGCCTATGTGCTTTCTCTATGGCATAAAAAAAGTATAATAATGGGTAGGATGTCGTAAGACATTAACCGCATATCAATTTTACAACGTCCTCTGCGTTTCTTTGCGAAAAAACCTGTATGGAGTAAAAATATTTACAGAAACAGTTTTTTTTGCGTCTCGTATCAAGCCCCGTCTGCTGCGCCGTGTTTTCGATGTTTTCAAACATCCAACATGTTTATCGAACAGAAAAGGGGCGTGGCCAAAATCATTCATTGATGGAAAACATTCCCCGCGTTCTTCTGCTGGGGAGGGGGCAGTTAACTACCTACTTACCAAGTAGTAAGGGCTGACCCTTACTTCTACACGACGACGCTTGGATCAAAATATTAATATCTACTTATAATTAAACTTATAGGGCTTCTACTTATTATTTTCTACTTTTTAGAGTTTTTTTACAGACTGTTTTGAGTCGGCGGTTTTTTTTACGTCGGGGGTTAATTAACGTCACGGTTGCCTACCTTATTTTACACAAAATAAACTGACTTTCTAAAGGCAATACGGGCTAGAACAAGATGGTACATCTATAGGCCCTGACTTATTATAATTTGATTAAAGTTACATAAAGTACATTATTTTTTTAAGGAGAGAATATCTTAGCACTCAAGGTTAACATCGCATTTTGACAGTCTTAGGATTGCTGTCTTGAGATTGTAGTCATGAGGATTTAAATGTCCCGCTTACCATTAGACGGCCTGTGTGCTCGTTTGCCTCGTACATGCCACAAAAAGGAGTATTCTAGATTCGCCTACTGCCAAACATATTCTCTGTATCGTTTTAATCTTACTGTGTTCCCAATCAAACTTGTGAAAACACGCGCAATTGGAAGACCGAAGAACTTCAAAGTTATGTCATTACCGAGAAGCCAAAGATTTTTATTACTATTTGACTTTCGTCTTATTAGTCATTAAGTGTAGCAACTTTGTTGGTTCGGAGCTAATATTAGGAGCCTCTCGCGCAAACTATTCAGAAAACATATATATTAGAAACCTCAATATCATTTTTGAAGACCTCCCCAAAATTTATTGTTTTTTTTTCTGTATTTGTGTGAAAATCAAACCAAGTTTCAACTTTCAACATATATAGTTCTTATAGTTTCGGAAAAAATGGCTGTGGCATACGGACGGACAGACAGACAGACAGACATGACGAATCCATAAGGATTCCGTTTTTTTCCATTTGGCTACGGAAAACTAAAAAAGAAAGAATAAAGATAGAAATACATTCTTTTTGCAAACTAACTAACCTACGGAGACAACATACCATCCTCCACACTGTTAACTGTCCATCGGTAGACCTTATGCTTTTTGTAATAAGGTCCACCGATGTACAGTTTTTTTTTTTTATTAGTGTTGCTGTTTGTACATAGTAGAATTAGATACAATTGCAAGCAAAAATGGATACCACTTAGCATGAAGTCGAGTCGCTTGTGAGCGCCACGACGCTGGTCTCCCGTGGATCCAGGCGCCCGCGTGTGCGAGACAGCGGACAGTGAATTACATAATTAGATTATGACATTGAAATAGAAATTAATTTAAATCGTGATGCACGTTTAAAATTGTACATCACAAATTTGTGAGATACGAGGTTTTTTAAAGTAGTAACGATATATTGCGGTCTGTTTCATTCGATTTTTGACGACGAGCGTGCCTTCTAATTATATATTTCTCTATAAGTATGTTTATCGTTGTCCAGTACCCATAGAACAAGCCGTGAGCTTAGTTTGGGTTTTGTCAATGTGTGAGATTGTCCTGTGATATTAATTAATTATACTTATAGGAAAAGTAAACGAAAGAGAAAGTGTTGGTCTTTACCTTTATTATCTTATTTTCTTTATCTTTCTTTACAAAACAAGGTTGCTTCCCACGTCTGTCTGTGTGTACACCGTGTTTTTTTTGATTTACGATAACTTCGGCATATTGTTAGGTACACGTATAGAAACTACGTGGTACATTAGATTTTAAAATATTGCAAAAAAAATAAAAGAAATTGTTTAGAACAAAGTAATTAAATGTTGTGTCTTCAATCATTCTAAAAAGGTCTTTAGAGTTAACTCATAGTTAGTGTCAAATACGTCAAGTCAGCGTGACATACACACACACAAGTAAAGATAACACTTGACAGGTGCACGATCGCTTGACTTGGCGGGAAGTATCTTGCTTACTGTGTAAGAGGTCACCGGTTCGATTCCCAGGTGGGTCTCTTTTATTTATTAGAGTTTTTTTTTATAAATTGATATTTTAATTACCCAGTATTTAACAATAACGTGCGTATCATAATTACATTTACAAGCACCCTAAAATAACAAAACAAAGTGAAAATTTCTTTATTTCATAAATGGATTTAGCAGATTGCTCTAATTTTTAATATTCTCATTCATCATAACTAATTACTTAATGGTTTATAAAATGAAAAAAATTCGTTGCGTTGTTTAAAATAATTTTATTTAAAATTTAGAGTAAATGGTCGCACAAACATCAACAGTCATTTTATTTATTAGGCACCTTATGATTTATTACTGGTAAACATCTTAGCCTGATTGTGCAAAATGTGGTTACAGAATTATCAACAACTTTAGAGTTGTTGGTATTCTGTAGCTCTGCCTACCCCACTCTGGGAATAAAGGCGTGACGTTATGTATGTATGTTATGATTTATTACAATGAAAAACCTAGCATTACTTAAAACTGTAAAAAAACATATTAACGGTATCAAACAATGAGTATAAAAACAAATATCGTGCGTATTTACAACGGATTTCACAAAACTGTTTAGAAATCCTTCAAGCGGCATGGTCTGCAGATCATAAGTTATCACAAAGAACGAAATCACCTTCCGTTGAGTAACAACTTTTCAAGTATTTAATTCTAGGTGTACAAATAAACATACGGGCACTTTTAACACAGGATTAGCCAAGCAAAGAACGATACTGTGGGTGACCGAGGCAGAAAAAACAAGAGCTTTGAATAGTCAATTATGTACGTGTCTCGAACAATTTTTTTTCTAAAAGAGCACGAAATTTGGTCAGAACATCTTCGTCCGTGTGGAGCTCGTTTAAACTGTTCCCGAGGGATCAGTGTAGCCTTTATTCATCCTGAAAGTCCGTTCTAACTATTGGTGACACAATGTTTGAAATCGGCACAGTAGTTTTTGAGTTTATCCATTACAAACATACACACGTACAAAAATACAAACCTCTCCTCTTTATAATAATATGTTTATCCTGAAAGTCCCTTCTAACTATTGGTGAAAGAATTTTTTTAAATTGGCACAGTAGTTTTTGAATTTATTCATTACAAACGTACACGCACATTGGATAGCTACATTATTAATACGTTAACCAAAGAACCTTTTATGATAGCTAAGTACCTAATGTGAATGTTTGAACCATCAAGAAGCCTAAGCTATTCAACCTAAACAACCAAATTAAATTTATTTAAACTAATGTGAATGATTTTCAAAATGACCACCTTCATGCTCTAAACAAAAGGTATCGTGTGCGTATCTGACGATTTAAATTAACTTCAGTAGCACGCATGTCATCAGCTACTTCCCGAATCCTTATGAGTAAATCTTCTCGTGTTGAAATTGGTTTTGAATATACACGCTCTTTAAGAGTTCCCCAGACGTAAAAGTCCAGGAGCGTTAGATCGGGAGACCGAGGACACCAAGCAAGGGTTGGACTACCGCGTCCAATCCACCGGCCGGCGAAATTTGTATTTAAATATTCGCGTACGCGAAGAGAAAAATGTGCAGGTGCCCCATCATGCTGTATCCAATGTGTACGTAGCGTTTGTAATGGTAATTCTTCAAAGTAATCCATAGAATGGAGAGATTGTAAAAATTCCAAGTAATTTTCACCGTTCAGTCTGCTTGTTATTTCTACGGGACCTATCAGTTGGTTATTTAAAATTCCTGCCCACATATTGACCGAGAACTCATGCTGAAAAGAAGACTCTCTCTGGCTAGTTTAGGGTTGTGCTCTGACCAATGATGGAAGTTTTTTGTATTCATAATACCTGCTCTTGTAAATTGTGCCTCGTCCATCCACAATATTTTCCCGATGAGTTGTGGATCTTCTGTCAAAAGTGCGTTCATTCGTTGGCAGAATGCAATTCGTGAAAAGTTATCGTGCGGCAAAAGGCCTTGCACTTTGCGATAATGATATGGATGTAGACCATACCGCTTCCAAACTCTCCAAACCTTATCGTGATTTACATTGTAAATTTGCCCCACACGTCTTGTTGACAAGGTCGGATCTTCAATTATTGCGTTCATGATCCCGTCTTCGTCCTGTACTGTCAAATTAATATCCCTTTCGTGAGGAGTCTTTTTTAAACCCTGTTCTCTAAATCGTCGGTGTAACTGTAACAATAATAATTACGCTTTGTTTAACATAAAATAATCTTAACATAGTATAAATTAAAGTCGCTTCCGGTGTCTGTCTATCTGTCCCTATGTATGCTTATATCTTGCAAACTACGCAACAGATTTTGATGCGGTTTTTTTTAATAGATACTTAGAGTGATTTAAGAGGAAGGTAAAAAAATAATAAAGGAAGGTAATATTCCCTCGGGAATCGCGTAAACGAGCTCCACGCGGACGAAGTCGCGGGCAACAGCTAGTTACTAATAAATGAAGGAATAAAGTACACATTAGAAATACTTACATTTATGAACGTATGAGGGTTAGGCGTCCGTCGGTCGCGATAACGCCGCCTATATTCTCGTGCCGCTTCAGAAGCATTGCCGTCACATAAGCCATAAATGAAGTGCATTTCAGCTTCTTCCTCAGGACGATAATTAAAACGAGGCATTTTTTATTTATATGATTTACATTTCCTTGACATTGTCAGATTACATTGACACGTAGGTATTCAATATCATAGACATAATCACTAGTGTGTTTATGATTATTCGTAAATAGGTTTTACTAGCCCTCCTAAGACTTCGCGAATTAACGTAAAGCAAGATAGAAGATAGGGCGTCGTTATAGGCGGTTTAACCCTCTTTGATGAAAAGAGATAGCTTTCAAAATACAGCAGTTACTGAGGACTAGGAAACTTGAATTTCATTCAATTTAATGTCATGTGAATACTCGTATACGTAACATAAGATACCTATTTTCTTTAACCTTCGTGTTGTACCTATAAACCTAACAATTAAAAACTCTTTACTCTTAATAGGTAATTAAAAGAAAATTGTTAGGTATCAATTAAGAGCCTTTTACATTAGTTTAACGTGATTAACTGATTAATTTTAATAATTAAATATCTTTATAACCGTACGAGTTATCATATGTCTGTCTTCGGGAAATTAGCTTAATTTGACTTGAAGAACGTGCCCTTAAAGTTATCGTAAATCAAAAAAAACACGGTGTATATCCGCGATCTTCTACACCACGCAACGCCGATTTTAATACGGTTTTCACCATCAATTATACATTTTTCACGATATATTTTATGCATAATAAATTCTGGTTTTATAGAAAACTCACATAAACCAAAGCGAAGCGGGGTTAGGTCACTAGTTTATTAATAATATTTCACCTATGAACATACCATCTCTTTTGATTTTATTTCATATTTCCCGTCCATATTTAATAAAGATTCCGTCAGGTAATCGGTTAGTGGGGGGCCGTTTCGCCCTCGCTTTCTATTTAACGTCTACGGGAAGTTTCTTTCAAAACAGATTAAGGTGAGCCCTTTTGCCGTAAAAAGATGCTGGATAACTTTATTTCCTTATTTTGTAGGGCGAAATCAAAGAAATTCTTTGAGTAAATAAAGCATTTTTTGTATCGTAAATATCTATATTCTGAATAAACGTTTAAACGAAGACATGGTCTGTTGTTTACCGTGTTAAATCAAATGTTTTTGTTTTTGTTTAGGTTCGAATAGAATAGAATAAGTACCAATTTCACGATAACATGTTAAATTTAATCAATGTTAATCGACTGTTAGTATATACATTATGACAACTTATAACGCTTTAATAAAACTAATAGTACATACTAAAATTAATCAATGTTTATTAACTGTTAGTTCATAGTAATACATTTTGACAACTATTAACGCTCCAATCGTTTTAAGTGGTTAACATCGTATTGTGAAATTGGTACTAAAATTAATCAATATTAATCGACTGTTAGTTCCTACATTTTGACAACTGTTAACGCTCTAATCGTCTGTTAAGTGGTTAACATCGTATGGTGAAATTGGTACTAAAATGAATCAATATTAATCGACTGTTAGTTCCTACATTTTGACAACTGTTAACGCTCTAATCGTCTGTTAAGTGGTTAACATCGTATGGTGAAATTGGTACTAAAATTAATCCATGATAATCGACTAACCACAACATACATTACACACATACATTCATACATTTTGACAACTGTTAACGCTCTAATCGTCTGTTAAGTAGTTAACATCGTATGGTAAAATCGGTAGTAAAACTTTGTTTAATGTAGCTTTGTTTTAAAAAAACCTGCGTCCAAATCCATTCATCCGTTTGGGAGTAACGTTGCCACAAACAGACACTCAGATGGAGAAGTTTAAAAAGCGTGAAAAAAAACCTCGACTCAAAACAGTCTGTAAAAAAATAATAAGTAGTGGCCCTATAATTTTACTTATACGTAGGTATATTTTGATCCAAGCGTCGTCGCATAGGAGTAAGGGCTGATTATTGATAAATAGGTAGTTAACGGAACACTGACACTATTTAAACTGACACGGCGGAGGACCGCTAAGTAAATGAAATAATATAAAATACCCCAGGTACTTAGCGGTCCCCGAAGTGTCAGTTTAGTTAGTCTCAATGTTCAGCTATCTACTTATTAAACAATCAGCCCTTAGGGCCACTACTTATTGTTTTTTATTTTTAAGAGGTTTTTTACAGACCATTTAGAGTCGGGAGTTTTTTAAATTTCTAATTTTTAATCTTACAATATTAAAACTATTAAATAGAGAAAAACCTAGCTCCTCATCAAACCTGGCGCAATAAAAAATATATAAATAGTTCCAGTAGGTAAAAACATATAAACCTCGACGATGTAATCGAAACATGCATTCGGGTGTTTTAAAACTTGGTTTTTGTAACACTTCTAGCTATAGAAATGTTCTTTTTTTATGGTAAGGAGAAGGCACACGAGCACTCAGGCCACCTGGTGGTAAGTGGAATCTTAGACCCATAGACATTTGAATTCTCATGACTTTAATCCTAAGACCTCAAATGCGCTGCCAACCCTGAGGATTAAAATGGAATGCCTTTATGCTAGTGGTTTCACCGGTTGTCTTATCCCCACACCGGAACACAACAATGCGAACACTGTTTCTTGGCGGGTGGTTAATGTAAGTATAAGATGGTGGTAGCGATCCGGACGGACCCTGCATAGGGTCCTACCACCACTAAATCAAAAACAAAAACACAAAAAGACAAAAGACAAATACAGAAATGATAGGATTTTAAAAGGATAAGATTAGATGGAAGGTATTCTGACATCTTCTTCCTTCCTTGAGTTTTCACCACTGGCCTAATTTGAGATTAAAGAGAATGCCCAAGTTTTACAAAAAAAAAATGTATATAAAAAAATATCTATACAAATTCAAACAAGGGCCGGTATTTTGGAGAGGATCGTAACGTGCCGAGTTTGAACCCCCGCGGTCACCATGTACCAATGAGTTTTAACTTAAGTAAAAAATACACTACCAGACGCATTTACGGTAAAAGAAAAATATCCTGAAGAAACCACATTCGAACAGCTGAGTGTGTAAGAGGGTAATTGCACAAAAGATCCTAAAGGGGTCGAAGTGTATCCGATAGGGCCCATCTGCAAGATAAGAAAAGATAAGATGGGATGATTTGTTGAATAACCGAATTACTAGACTATGTAACATATTGCGGACTTGCCACTAAAAGAAATGCAAGCAAAATTAAAAAAAAAGATAATTACACTTGTATTACCACCTATTAAAATCTGTGTCCTAAGTAATGTTTTGTACTCGCTTGCACACACACATATCCAAACACACACACACACACACACACACACACACACACACACACACACACACACTAATATTGTAAAACTTTCCCTTAACTTTCTATGTAACTTTGCACACCATTCAGTATTGCTTGTGTACTCCATGTCTGTAATCTGTTCACGCATCATGTTTTTGTATCTACCTCGGTAAAGGGCCATTGATATTCTTGCACCAAATCTTTGTGTTAACATTATTTCATTAATTATACCATAAAGATTGTTCTGTCTGTTTGGTGAATAAATAAACTTAAAACTTGAATTTATAAAAAACTTTTTTTGTGAAACATGGGATTTAATTTTGAAGTTAACTTTTGTTCACTTATAGATCTGTCTTCTATTACATTATGCCCCAGATAATGCAGAACATAGTAACTCCATATACCCGTACCTCGGGCTTCCCTGCAAAACTTGGAGAGGCTTTTAACTGTATAATTTTCTTGTTTCTAAAATTCAATTAGGCGCGACGGCAGTTGAAAACTCTGCAATACGCTCAAGCCGGTTGTTTATATTTGCATTTTGATGGAAATACAATTAGGTTTGTTTTAGCTTTAGCAAATAATTTACCATAAGCCTGTTGTAATCTCACTATCCTGCCATACTAATAAAGTAGAAAGATTGTAAGGATGTTTGGATGTTTAAAAACAATGGCTACTTTTTATTCTGGAAAATTCGATAGTTTCTATAGAAGTATGTATGTATGTATGTAAACTCTTTATTGCACAAACAAAAGATAACAAAGTAAAAAAACGAAACTAAAACATAAGGTTTGTACAGAGGCGAACTTATCCCTTTAAGGGATCTCTTCCAGTTAATCTTTAAGCGTAGTCTCGTCAGATATTTACGCGGCCGAAGGCGTTAGTATAGACCTAGTAAACATACATTGTATATGACATCGTTGTTAGTTTTTCAGTAAGCTTAGCAAAATGCAAATTTATCCAACAAAATAAAAAATAATAAAAATTGGGGGACAATCTTACACAAGTTGTGGTAGGAGAGTAGGATGCTTAGGTCTTCCGGTAACCTTCAGCGAGGAAAGAAGGAGATTGAAAGAGGTGGTTCGGCTTTTAAATTTGATTTATTCTGATATCCCTGGTAGCTAAAGCTCACAATTGTTTAAATACATAATTATCATCATCAGCCTATATTATTCCACTGCTGGACATAGGCCTCTCCAAATAAATAATATTATAAAAAGTAGGATGCTAACTTTTTCTTTATACCGGGTGTGGGCTGTAATAGGAGCAATAAATTGAGGGATCGTTTCCACACCACAAACGTAACAACATTTATTCTACAACTTTAGAAAATAACTTATTGTTTAATAATTATTAATGAATTTAGATTTTCCAAGCAAGTAATGTATTGCAAAAACTACGAAGTTTGTAGGCTGACAGTAGATGTCAACTAGACTATTGGATGGAGTACATTGAAAATCCTATTTAGTTTGTTCAAAAAAATCCCAAAAAATAAATTACATATTACAACACGTTGGCCTAGTTGGGAGTGACTCTGCCTCCGAAGCCAGCGGTCCTGGGTTCAAATCCCGGTAAGGGCAGATATTTGTGTGATGAGCGCGAATATTTGTTCCTGAGTCTTGGATGTTTTCTATATATATTTAAGTATGTATTTCTCTATATAAGTATGTTTATCGTTGTCTAGTACCCATATTACAAGCCTAGAGCTTAGTTTGGGACTAGGTCAATTTGTGTGAGATTGTCCCCTGATATTTATATTTATTTTTATTTTACATATTTTTTTAAAGTTGTCCCTCAATTTATTACTCCTATTACAGGCCTCACCCGGTATATGTATATACTATAACATGTATGTACCTTTTAACTTTAACCATAATAGGCCCGCTGAAAAATTCCCAATAAGATACAATTTGGATTTGGTTTAATCGTCCAAATTAATGTTAACTATATTTTGTACCAAATATTTTCCACTTCCGATGAAGGAATAAACATCTGTACGTGAAGTTCATGAATGAATGATTCAAATAAAGTGTATCAGTATACTCTTTCAATATGTAGTTCAGTAGCGTTTTATTTGCTTCAGTTATTAATATAATTCAGTTCACATCGTTTATAACATCGCTTTTACCCGAAAAATACCAAAATCCGATTTGTAGCTACGTCTTAGGTATTTTTATGCATTTAAGCATATATTTCTAAATTCATATCTATATTTTACTTTATGTAACGCGAAGTAATTTATTATTTGACCCAAAAGTTGGATCATAGTTAAGCGTAGTTAACATACAAACAACGAATTCATCAGCAATGTTACTCGAACATCCTAAAGTGAATAAAATTGTTGTAGTCTTTACAAAAATTGTATGCTCGCAATGGGCAACTGTTGATATTGGTACCATTTACGATTTAATTAGGACGTTTTCAACCCCGTGTGGATGTCAGTTTAGAATAGTGCCACTCCATGTCTTCCTGTGGATATCGTACTAGTCGACCGAGGGAATAATAGGGCTAATAGTTAGGCGATGGGTTTGCAACCTGTCACACAATAGTGAACTTCTTGGCCTGATTGTGCAATATGTGTTTACAGAATTATAAACAAGTCTTGGTATTATTATTGGTATTTCTGTAGCTCTGCCTACCCCACTCTGGGAATGAAGACGTGATGTTATGTATGTACGTTTTCCATCTTTGTACGTACACTGTTAACAATTAATAAACACTTACTTAACGAAGGCGAAAAATATTCTGTTGTGCGACGAAAAGTATCCTTACAATAAAAGTGGGCTAATTTTCGTTGCAGTGCGGAAAAGCTTCATAGAAAAATTAATTGCGTGAGTTTGCATGCCCAACTACACTCAGGGGCAATGAAAACGGGTCACTTTCTATCGAAATTCTGTCCTGAGTGCCCCATTTTCATAGCTCTTGATTCTATTCGATCCCTACTCATCTACTTATAAGACTGGCTGACCCTACACATTACCTAACCGTCAGACTTAAATAAGGTTTTAGTCATTCACCTCAAGAGATCTTACCAAAAAGATGCACTGGCAATGTCGCACGTTCTCATTTTTCTGTAAAATTGATTAAAGTTTTCATTTCTAACAAAAAAAAAAAAGATTTTGGAATAATCTATTCACTTCGTGCTTTGTAAGTAGTGTGCCTAAATGTGTGTTATGAGATATTTTGTCCTGATGGAAATAATTTTAGAATAATAATACAAATAAATAAATAAAGGCACTTGAGAATTTCGCTCGATTTACCTCCAATAATCATGACATCTACAAAAAGGCGACGGAAGCAGCTTAGTTACGGAAAACGTCTTAAACCTGATTTAAATCTGATCCATCCAGAATATAACTGAATAATAAAAACGTTTATTCGACTTGCTTAAAACTAGTTTTATCGTTTTTTCCATTAATCACCTTAACAGATTAAGTTAATTATAAGATTATATTATAACAAAAGTACCGCAAAAGTAAAAAAATCCAAATATTTATACATCCTTTTAAACGAGTCGGCTGACAACAAGCGTTAATCGAATAAAGATATTTGACTCACTGTGCAAAAATTAGTCTTCCTTGTCGTTGTTAATAAATGTAGATAAAAACACCCGCCACTTTCTGACAAGTATCAATTTAGTAGGTGCGAGAGGATAGTTAATCCACAGTAATAAACGTGACAGTAATAATCCCGACGTAAAGCCCAAGGGTACAATATCGCTTGTAAACTTTTAATACGATTCAAGAGTTGATGTAACTCAAACCGCTTGCAGAGTTTCAGGTTTCAATAACAACTGTTGGTCTCTAAAGGCTAGGCAGTCTACTTGATTTGTTGGGAAAGTTTACCTTTCTTATCGAAGCGAGGCCTTGTAGCTTCTACCTTCGGGCCTATTATAGTCGTGTTTACTGACGTGGATAAACGTGGATAAAACATCAGTCACTCTCTGACCATGTAAGTGCGAGAGTGACGGACCATAATTACTGTCCCTGGCTATTTGTCGGTTGGAGCTGAGGGATAATTTCACCGATATGCAAATTGAATTCCAAGATTCAGGCTCTGCCTATTTTGGGTCCCACCGAAAACACTTAAGTTGTAAAAAATATTAGACAAATGAACTTTAAACTTTAGTTGGCAGTTTATCTATACATTTAAAACTCTTCGATGACCCGTATTATGGTCACGTTTACGTGGATAAAGCATTCGTCTATCGCACCCTACTTGAATAGACACGGCCAAAATAAGCCCCAATGGCAGATGACGCACAGCCCAAATCATGCCTAAGCCACTGGGCGTTGCGTGCCCTATAAGTGCACTTACAAAGGATGCTTCTAAAATCAATTCCCAATGGGAAGAAAAAGGGAAAATAACAGGAAACTAATTCTATGCGTACAAAGTCGCGGTCGTCCTCCTGTTTAATAAAACTTCATCTATTGTGGGAGAAAAATCGGTGGCCTTAGCGTAAAACTTTGAATTTTCCGGAAATTCGTGAAGAAATGCCTGATTGGCTCTTGAATCTAAGTTAGTGAACTTCCATCGTAAACTTCCTTCCCTTTCTTTTACCCGCTGATGCACCTCAAGTAGATAAGAAAGCACAGAGTAATAAAATCTAACTTTTGCTGTCAATGTACTTCCCTGACTGGAGGGATAAAGGCATTACATTATGTAAATTACTAATAAAAAGCGAACTTAAGGAGGATTAAATAAAAAATACCTACAAATTTAAACATAGTTCTTTCTTTATCTTTGACACTGATAGAATGCAAGATTTCAAAATGAAAATTTCATCGCAAATTGAATCCGTTTACCTCCAGATGATGAAAATCACGTCAACAGACAAAGGATACCACCCGATAAAACCCCTTTACTGAGTCGAGGTCTAAAAAATACTAAACAATATGTATTGTTAACTGTGGCAAGTTCCATGCAGTAAAAAGGACAGAAATATATGACACCACCTCTTTCTTGCTTGCTGACTGAAAGCTGGCAGGATTTACAGTTCATTACAAACCTTTGGTTCAATGAATCTTTGGTTGCGTGCTTAGTGAATCAAGCTAGGTTAGATTCAATACGCCTGCTCTTAGGTAAAAAAAAGAAGCATTTGACCAAATGGCGTTTACTGCAATTGCGACCATATTGAAAACCACAGACGGATGGTTTACTTCTTTATTAAACAACACATATGCCTTTTTGACTTGAGGATAAACACATTCAAACAAACATATTCGAACTCACACCGAACTACGCCACAAACGTGTCAACAAAGTTGGAACCGGCCAATATTTACTCCAAACGGAAATGGTACCGCCATTTTGTTTTGCAGACACGCTGCTTTTGTATTTACACGGTCTTTATTGTTCCGATCGGTTGTTTACTACGATAAATGCGATCAAGTGTGATCATAAAGGCTAGCCACGGCTAGGCCATAACATCAACGTTAACGTATAAAAAGGAGTTCGTCTCTGGCCCTATAGAAGTTTCTGTTACCTATTGCTAAACCGGCGCTAGGCTTGCGTCTTTTGTAAATGGGAATTTGAATCTTCCAGCAAGTAAATAAAGTTACCTTTCCTCCTAGATGTCTCTTGCAAATTTGTATCGACTAAAAATGAACCGTATGTTCATTCAAATGCAGTTTAAAGTAAATTAGTAATTAAGCTGGTTTGTTGCCTGTGTGCTGGTAAACGAGGATAATACGCACGCATCCAAATGCGGCAGCGGCGCGGCCCGGACTAAACCGGCTCGGTCTGTCCTGTTATGTATCCTTGTGGTAGATCGCGGCGCGTACGGTCGAGGCACACACTCATGCAAACCGCTCGATATACCTTTGTTTAAAGACGAACTACTCTTTATACTGGTCATTGACAAAAACATACATATATGACACCTATAACTCGGTCTCTTTCAATGACCAGACATTGTTTGCCAGCTGAGCTCAACAACGAGGTCCCTATTTAGAGCTGACGGTATGAGCATGTGGAGTGACAATTTGGTATACATTGCAAGATGCTTTTATACATCACTAGGTTTCCGTAAAGGCTACGTAATGCATAACAAATGATCAATGACGACACGTTGGCCTAGTTGGGAGTGAACCTGCCTCCGAAGCCAGCGGTCCTGGGTTCAAATAAGTATTTTTATCGTTGTCTAGTACCCATAGTACAAGCCTAGAGCTTAGTTTAGGACTAGGTCAATTTGTGCGAGAATTTCCCCATGATATTTATTTCATTTTATACTATGTGTTTGTATTATATTATACATTTATATTATACAACGTGTTACAAAATAATCCGTAAAAAAGAAATTACGAAAGTAGTGTCAACCCTAGTATACTGTATACCTACGATACTGAGCCCCTATTCAGGTGGGTTAAAACGATATCGTGTTTGACACGTTTAAGAATCGTTTATGTCACAGTCGCCATTATTGTAAATGACATAAGAGTTATCAAAACGTTGACAATACGGAAACAGGTCAAAAACGATATCGTTATAACGCAGTTGAATAGAGGCCCTGAACTGACGTTATTTAATAAGGGTTGACACTACTTTTGTAATTTCTTTTTTACGGATTATTTTGTAACACGTTGTATATGTATGTTTTTTTTGCGCAGTGTATGCATTTATATTATTATAACTTATTGATATGTAAGTGTATGTGTTAGTTAGACCTTATGTTGCACCGCCACTACAATCTCTGCTTTGCCCAGAGGTCAACTGGTAGAGAATGCCTTACGGTATTAACTTCGCCTTTTGTATATTAAGTGTATTCTTTTGTGCAATAAAGGTTAAATACAACACGGTGAAGCTGATAAGGATTTTTAGTTTGACTTCGGAACCCTACTAACCGGTAATACAGAAATCTTCTCGGCAGTTAGAGCAGTCTGACGCATAAGTGGCATTTCAATTTGCGTCAGACACTTATATGGGCACCTTTTTACGGTTTTGTACATTATCTACCTAAAATAGAAACCATTATAGGATCACTCACTTGTCTGTCTGTCTGTCACAGCCTATTTTTGTCGAATGTAGCCTATTTTTAAAGCTTCATAACTTCTGAAAAAGTAACACGACAATTGTTTCGCGTATACATTTATCCTTCTCTTTCATAGCACTTTCCATAGAGCGTAAGAAGAAAAAGTATGCTTGTTCCCTATTGCGATCACGCAATAAAATTTTAATAATGTTCTGACGGCACAACTTGGTCCAGAGGTTTTCAAAGTTTGGAAGGCCTCTAAGGAGGCGCGAGGGCATACGAAGGGTAACGCGTACTTAAATTGTCAAAATCGGGTTTCCGTAAAACAATTGGATTCAAATAATATCAATCTAAGTAAACATATAGCAAAAGGAAAGTAATCAGTGGGGTTAGACAAGTTGCATTCGACAATCGTCAGCGATTATATTTCGATTGAAAAATATATGGAATTGACGTTAGTGTACCACGTGTCTATCTCGGTGGCCTACGTCAATTCCATACATTTGTCTATCGAAACATAATCGCTAACGATTGTCGAATGCAACTTGTCTAGCCCTACTGCATTCTTTGACTGTAGTCCGTCCAATTTTTTATTTTCCGAACCTATCTTCTATTAAATGCATAATTTAATTGCTATACACGTAAGGTTGGGTTTGATTTATAAGCGATGTTAAAAAATAAAGTCTTCGATCAGAACGTTGCATTCGGTATTATGAGAACTCGGGATTTTGTAGTATATATATATTTTTGGATGACACAAAGGGAGCGTCATAAAAATTAGTTTGAGAACCCCTTACTAAAGCGGTTATCAATTCGTTGTCAAATTAGAAAGTGAGTGGTTTAGAAAGTCACCTAACTGATATAATTAAGGGTTAGCTGAAAGAGATCCCTTGAAGGCATAAGTTCGCCTTTGTTAATTCGTTTTTTATCTTCTCTGTATTGATTTTGTTTGTCCTTTTGTACAATTAATGTTTATAAACATTCATAATGCACCTATCCAAGCCTACATAATGGAAGAAAACAACTCCTAACGAAGTAGTTTGTGTTGGATTAACTTCTTGTTTAAACTGAATGCAGCGGCTTAACATCTCTGCACTGAGTGCACTTTCATGCATGCATAGACAACACACTCAGTATAATTCTCGTTGTGCAACGAGAAAAATTAAAAAGTTCAAAACAATTTTTTATTTCGAAAAATTGAGAAGGAATATTTGTGGATTTTCTTTTGAATTTCTCTTGACATTTGCTTTGTGAGATCACAAAGTGAATTGATTTTGATCTTTGGAAGCGGTTTATTGTTATCTTTAGTAAGTTAGACATGCTGTCTTGCATATTGAGGTACCAAAGTCATTTTATATAAGAAGGAAAGCTAAGGAAAGCGCCGTTTTAAGTTTAACGCACACACGGCCGCTCGGCCCTAGCCAAGATGCTTTCGCTAACTAGCGTTTCTATTAGTTTTGTTTTTAAACCAATCGCATCACTGGTAGATCGCGTCATACGAAAAGTCACGTGATCTACCAGTGACGCGATTGGTTTCAAAACCAAACGAATAGAAACGCTAGTTAGCGAACGCATTCTGGCTACGGCCTCAGCACCGCCTTGCCTCATTTATATAAAGCTAAGCGATGCCGTTATGGTGTAGATAAGTGTGTGTTACAGTATACAGGGTATTTTTTTTTATCAGTGCACAAATTTTAACAAATGATTGTGTATCGTTAATATAATATATGACGACAACAGAACGAGTTCAAAAAAATTTTTTTTGTTGCAAACTATCTCTCTTTTACCTTCTCGTGTGGACACAAAATCACACTAGAAATGATGACATGGGTTGTCAAGCTGTAGGTATGCGATACACTGTATTGATATTCGAAATTTGAAATTTCATTTATTAACTTACTTAACACCCTCCTAGCACCCCTGCATTAGAGGGTCCATGAATATAAATAAACAAGTTAACTAAGTTATAAGTTAGTGGAATCATTGAATCGGCAATATCTCTAATATTTTTTAAGCTAAAGTAAAAATAACACATGTATTTATTGATTAACAATAGCGAAGCAAATATTAAAATTTGTGCACCTATTCAAAAATTAACCAGTATAGTTTCATACAAATAATATTGAACGACTCGAGTTGAGGTGGAACCGATCCGGTGCCGAGCGGTGACGTATGTGTCAACCCTTAACTGCGCAGTCGTTCATAAAAGTGGTTGTTCTATATGACACTATTCGCTGCTTTAATGCAATAGTGCCACAAATCAAAAACAAATACAATTTGATTTAAAATGTTAAGTAAATTGCGTTCCGAATTAAAATGCAACAATGACTCATTTTGATTTGTGGCACTATTGCATTAAAGCAGCGTATTATCTATTAAGAGGATTGTGAACCGAAGCTTTTTTTTTTATGTTAAGGAGAAGGCACACGAGCGAGGCCACCTGATGGTAAGTGAAAACCGAGACCCATAGTCATTTGAATTCTCAAGATTATAATCCTAAGACCTCAAATGCGCTGCCAACCCTGAGGACTAAGATGGAATGCCTCTATGCTAGTAATTTCACCGGTTGTCTTATCCCCACACCGGAACACAGCAATGCGAACACTGTTGCTTGGCGGATGGTTAATGGATAAGATGGTGGTAGCTTAAATCACGTAGCTGTCTAAATTATTCCATACAAATTAAACTCCGGATTTTGACTTATTTTATTATCTTTACTCGTTTACTCTTTTCACTTGACATTGGCGAAATCACTGCGGAATATCGCGGTGGACCGCCATTAATATGACAGAAGAAATAGAATTTATCTCCGGGCGATAACGATTCTCACCCGCTAAATCAGGTCCGATTTCCACGGGTTATTTGAATATGTTGTAGTTATTATGAAAACTAGGTTTGTACGTTTCCACTTTTTTACCTTATTGTGTTTATTTCCAAGAATTATTTTCTTGAAATGAAAACGTACACACCTAGGCTAGTTATTACGGTTAAGGGGAGATAAACGTATATATGTAAACATGATTGTACAAAACACAGAAACTTAAATATGATATTAACAGGAATGTAAAAAGGCGAACTTATCCCTTTAAGGGCTCTCTTCCAAATAAGAAACGCAAAAAGTGGCAACGAGTAGACACAAGTGCAAAGCAAAAAGGTCACAGAAACAGCGTGAACTTACAATTAGATCTAAAACAATGAATCAATTCTAACAGAGACATATATAAAAGAATTATTAATAAACATCAAAATAAAATTACATACACCCTACTTACAAAACCACCTAACACTAATTAATTAGTGTTTCACCTAATTACTAAAAGTAATTTTGAAAATGCTGTGTACTAATAAAAGTCAAGTACCTAGTATTAATTACGTAATTAGTAAAACGATCTTTTAAAACACTACGAAATAAATTATACGAAGGGACAGAGTGTATATTTTATATTTCTCTCGTAATTTAAAAACGGAACGACAAGGTAATGTTTCAAAGTTTAAATTTAAAGAATAAGTTTTCCTGGTTTTATATAGATATATAAATCATTAAACAATCTTGCTCCTTTTAAATAAACCTTTTTTTTATCTGAGCAGAATGTTTATTAACCAACATCTTCAATTATTTATTTTAAAAGTACTGACAAAACTTCAAATATTACCTTCAATTAACAAATCAATCAAAACAACACATAAGACCTTACCTTTGACTTTTCTGCAAATATTTGAACTGAGAAAACCAAAAATAGTAAATACTTAATGGTAAAGTTGCATGTGCGATCTCACTGTTCACATTTAAATGAACCATGAAAGCAATAACGGGTTGCAGCCTTTTTACACGGACATATCGTATACAGCCTGATTTTAAATTCACTTGAGCGAAACTGTTTTATACACATAACTATCAAACAAATAAAATAAATAAGTCGGAACTTAACTTCAAAAAACCTCTAGGTCTATTTAATATAAATTTTTCTTTGTTAAACTTTGTAAACTGATTAATTCTAAAAAAACTGTTCGTTATAGTCGAACTACGTTTTACTATAAAAAATGTAGAGCTCCATATATAAGCGCATGAGAGGTTAAAATAATTATTCTTGGAGAATAACTAGTCCAGATCGATCGAAACACATCGACCAAGAAGACAAGGCAAGTTCATAACGGATGTTCGCTACAATCCGAGATGCACTAACACGTAAACTTACTTTCCACAACTCGCGACATTCATCCTGTACATAGAATATCTCAGTCTGCACGCTGTATATAGAATTTGTGCCCGTGTTTGCATTTCCAGCATATGGGTTTCCGATGAACACTTTCCAGTAGGTATATTCTAGTTTACTACTCTCTCTTAAAGTTTTAGTGCCACGTGGCACCGTACTACCAGATGCTTTTAGATCGTCTATCCCTAGATAGATATAGATAGTTGTTACTTAGAACTGGCTTGGTGAAGTTTTACCATTCACTTTTTCAAAAGGAAACATTCTTATAATGAAAAGCAAAATCAGTGAGGTCACTGCTTTTTAGGGTTCCGTAAAACCCTTATAGCTTCGCCATGTCCGTCCGTCCGTCCGTCCGCAGCCTAGCGCAGAGACTCTTAGTACAAGAAAGCTGTAATTTAGTATGAATATACATATTAGTCACGCCAACGAAGTGGTACAATAAAATGTAAAAAAAAAGTCTTTCAAAAATATTGTGGGTTTGTTTAAACATTTTTTCGATCAAGGGATCCGTTTATGAAATATTAGGCTTTAAAGCGCTAATTTTTGTCAGAGTCAAGTGTCCCCCCTTCCCCCCGCCTGTAGGCGAAGGGGGTTTTTGCTGTAGCAAAAACTACATATACTAAAAATCACAAAAAAAAAACTTAAATGAAAGCGCATATAAAGAATTTAAAAAGAAAACTATCACGCCTAAGTAGACATCATTGGTTCTTGAGATACAGGCGATTAAAGTGTTTATATACCTACTAAAATCATCTAAGATGGTGCCAAATGACTTTAAATTGAAAATTAGTTATTACTTGTTGACTTTTATGTTTGTAGTACTTAACGGCTTCAGAACCCTACACTGAGTGTGGTCCAACATGCTCTTGCCCATTTTTTCGCTGAATTATTTTGCCGGTACCATACTAAATTCGGTTATTAACCGGTTAATTGCATTCCCTACTGCCCATACAAGTAACTTTTTGTTTAAACGTAATTAATTCGAGCGTCAAACTTTGTTTATTATGGTGCAAACTGCAAACCATAAAGGATACGAGTACACAACAAATAATAACCGGCCGCGACTCACACATGACCGATTTTTCCTAATTTGAGGAAAAAATGTACTTTTGTGGTTTATTTTTCAACTGTGTAAAAGAAGAATAATTCAAAGTGGCTTACAGTCGGCTGCACGTGACAGATAAGCAGCTGAATACCACAACAAAAGCATAGTCATACATAACATAACATCACGCCTTCATTCCTTGGCCTACATTAGTAGGCAGAGCTACAGAAGTACCAACAATTCTAAAAAGACTTCTTGATAATTCTCTAACCACATTTTGCTCGACCAGGCTAAGATGTTTAACAGTGTATTAGTGACAGGTTGCAAGCCCTTCGCCTAACAGTACTACAAGCCTTTATTCGCCTCTTACGATATCCACAACAAAAGCATTTATAATAAAATTTCCAATATCGTTTCGCGTTTAATTTAGCAACGGATTTAAGATATAGAATGGCCCTGTGGTCTGTGAAACAAAGTAATGATCTTTGGTAAATTCCATTCAGTTGTAAGTAATGAACGGCAAATAGCGATTGCATTGACTCAACGAGCTGTAGCCTGTGTATTCAATGAAAAGCAAACTGCTCGGAATATAGATGCAGTTAGGTCTGAGAACCACTTCCCTTTATTACTTCGAGTTTAGAGATAGTGCTGGGCATTTTGTAACCGTTCCCAGTATTGTTTTTGTGGGTAGCAAAAAACATGTTTCCTACTTGGATAAAAGCAAGTTACGATAAATCTGTATTACATGATTGATTACATATAAATAGCAATAACCAACGCGTTACCTTAAATGTTAAATCTGATTAGGTATGATCTCTTTGTAATCTATGATTCCTTATGATAAAGTAATGAAGAATTTAATACCTTAATTACGCAAAAAAAATTTATTTACTTTTTTATTTTATTCTTTATTTGAAGGCACCCGTGCACTCAGGCCACCTGATGGTAAGTGGAATCTGAGACCCATAGACATTTGAATTCTCAAGACTATAATCCTAAGATCTCAAATGCGTAGCCAACCCTGAGGACCAAGATGGAATGCCTCTATGCTAGTAATTTCACCGGTTGTCTTATCCCCACACCGGAACACAACAATGCGAACACTGTTGCTTGGCGGATGGTTAATGGATAAGATGGATAGATGATAAACAATACCTGTCGAAAAAACATTAAATCTTTAAGTTTTAGTGATAATTTATGTAACTCGGCCTATAAATCAAGAGCATAAAAATAAATCTAGATTTAGGCTAATACTCAGGGCCTCTATTCTACTGCATTAAAACGATATTGCGTTTGATGTGTTTTAGTATCTTTTTTAACCCTATTGCCATTACTGTCACGTACGTTGTACGTGTCATGTACGTACGTTGTTGGAGTTATTAAAACCTAGACAATTCGGAAACACGTCAAAGGCAATATCGTTTTTACCGTGTAGAATCTCAACCCAGTTTAGTGTAGTCACAATGGATGAAACCGTGCTTAATCTAGTTTTAAGACTAAATCAAGATTTATTTAGCGGCCTTATACGAAGCCTTTAAAGGTGCTTTTCCACTGGCGAGGTGAGGTGAGACAAGGTGGCGCGAGAATTTTTATTTGTATTAAACAACCATTTCCACTAGCGATAGGAGGAAATTGAAAATGTTCAATACAAAATTTAATCCTCGTCTCGCCTGGCCTATGGAAAAGCACTTCAAGAATTACCTGTGTAAAATATGTAGAAAAACTGTTACGTGAAAGTACTCTGTACTAAGTCTATAAGGAGAAGACTATTCTAACCATCAGCTAAAAGATATTACGGACAGAGAACTAAAAAAAACTTGACTCCCGAAAATTTATAACAAATATCCCCTGTTACTTGTTTCTTTAACCTCCTAGGACCCACCATACAACGAAATTTGCCAATGGAATGTGAATATGACTCTATTACAAATGCAATAGAGTCAATTTTCTAGTTTGATAGTCCTTCATAAAAACAAAGGAAAACCTATTTTATTCCCTTTGCAATAGGTCTATTTTCTAATGAACGGATTATGTAAAATAATTGTACGAGAGGCCTTAGGAGGATAAGACACACCAACAATATACATGGCTTACGTTTTGTAAGAAATAAGTTACATGGATGATCTGATGCCTGTACATCAATTACCAGCACTCAATAAAACACAGTAAAAATAAATGAAAAATTGGCTTCTTGACAAGTAACACTAAACAAATATTGCTCTCTGATGGCTCCCATAATTGAATATTAGTGTTATCATTCTGGCATCCGAATTGTAAATTTAGTTAGGGAGTAAGCACTAGTATAAGTACTATATGTACCTTACATGTATGAGTAGTAGGGCGTTTTCATTATAAACATACATCGTTATCGCGGAAGCAAATACGATTTGACAGTACTCAAAGATTATGACAAGTAGGCAATAACAGAAGCGACACTCGCATAGTGGCGCGTCTCTATGGGAAAGGTATGACTAGGTGCCTTAAAACATACAAAGTTGATAATTTTAAATTACTGAGTATCATCATCCTCAATAAAAAAAAGTGCAAAACGGGTTTCAAACCTCTTATGAATCATCTAGTATCAATGTCATTAGGCTAAGCAGTACCATCTATAGCATTAGGATTTAAAGAACGAAGGTATTGTAATTCTGCATCGTCACGGGGTCTCAATACGTGGATGATAAATCGATTGCAAGATTTGAAGCTAACAGCCACTAACAAACAAATATACGCGGTGAAGCTAAATGAAACTATAAAAAAAAACATATTGCTAGCTTATTATGAAAATTTCTTTGACCGACTATGTCTATCTAGAGAAAGCTTTGTGTAAGATATGAGGAAATTCTTAGAGGTTTAGAATGCGTAGGCATAATATTCCATTTTTACTAAACAGACAATCTGTTACATGTCATTGTGTTCTATAACAGATTTGTTTTTGCTCCCGCGATAACGATAGTGATTATAAAATGCACCCTAGGAAAAGGAAAGTTAACGTTTCTTAATTTTCCTTGACTAGGTGACACTTTATTTTGAAAATGCCCGGTATTATATTATTGAGCGCATCGGTCGTCAACAAACTGGCATACAGTTTGGCGACATTGACGACACACTAGCCTAGTTGGTAGTATGCCTTCAAAGCTAGGGGTCCTGGATTCAAATCCGGTAAGGGCAGATATTTGTGTGATGAGCACGAGTATTTGTTCCTGAGTCATGGATGTTTTCTATGTATTCAAGTATAAATATTTATCTATATAAGTAAGTTTATCTTTGTTTAATACCCATAGTACAAGCCTAGAGCTTAGTTTGGGACTAGGTCAAATTATGTGTCATTTTCCTATGTTTAAAAAAAAATAGAACAATGTACTATGTCAACAAAATCATAATTACATTTAAAAAAAGAACGAAAATGAACATGAAACGCGAGAGAACCCAAGGGCCTAGCCAAGATGCAAATGAAATGTTTGGAGTTGACATAAGTGTCGACACGAATGTCATTAGCCTGCGTTAATCCAACACATTTTGTAAATTTTCGAATACCGCTAGCATAACTAGGCTCCCAGCACTAATAGGTAGATGCAATCACGCGCTGGAAACTATTCCACAGATTAAACCCATCTATTTCCATTTAAAAGCGGTTTAGAAAGAGGCTTCATTGGACGTGCTAATGTAACGTATCCTAAGTCTTAAAAGGAAAGTAAACTTTTCAATGATACGCTTGATGCAGCTGCATTGTCTTCTAATGAGAAGAGATTTGCAGTATATTCAGAGTGTTATTGCGAAGTGTTTGAATAGAATAGAGAGGGTTATTCCCATCTTCCAACCTATCCAACCCATATGCCAAAATTTCCATACACCTGGGTTGGGAATAACCCGACAGAGGGAACGTTTCTAAATTCAATTAACTGATGGGTCTTTGTTTTCACGTAACTTTTAACCTCCTTTTTATATTTTCGTAGTCAAACTAGAAATCCTTATAGTTGCTATTTACGAATGTCTGTCAGTATTTTGCAGTAACTTTTCCTCAAAATCTATCAATGTCATAAAGCTGAAATTTTGAACTGTTAAATAGTTTTGACGTGAGTTACAGGCACCCACCCGCTATTGCCGAACCTCCAATATAAACTGGTTTTTGAGTAACATTCAACTTAATATGAAAATCTTATATTATTCTACTTATATAAAGGAGATAGTTTGGTTGTTTGGATGTTTGTTACTCAATCACGCTTTAACCAATGAACGGATCGGAATGAAACTTGGCGCGCATATAGGTTACAACCTGGAAGAGGACAAAGGTTACTTTTTATCTCTTAAAATTGTACAGTTCCCACGGGAATACTGATAAACGACGTACACGCGGACGGAGCCACCTATAGTTTACCTAGTCATAATAAATTCAGCGCCAAGAAAATTTCGTTTCATTTTGCATAGACATCACAAAATCTACCTAACACATTCAGAGCCAGCGACACGCCTAGTATAATCGAGTTACAAACAACTGCTAGCTGATGGCATTGAACATCCTAAACAAAGACCAGACCTTCTTATTAATGGATAAACAGCAATCACAGTGCATTCAAATCAACCTTAGCCTCTAAATAGCCCTAAAGCGGTTGCAAATGTATATTTTCCACCGAACCTTGCTACCAGAAAAGATTTCAGTAAACCCAACGTTAATTGTATAGCTCTCTGAGGATAAACAAATCTGAATGTAGCGAAACAAGAAAATTGTAAATGAATAAAAGAATTCTTGCGTGCAGTTTTAATTAGTTTGTTTAATCTGAGTGAAGTTAGCTCGCTTCTTTAATGAACATGGTTTCATGAAACTTTGGAATGCGGTTAGCGAAGTTATACATAAATGCATTAAGTACTAATTTAATTAGGGGCCAGTTTATTTTTAGGAACATCTTGGTTGGAGCCATAGGGGTCGTTAAACTATAACTTGGACCTTTTCAAGTCGAGAGTGAATAGGCACTATCTAGATAAGCATGCTACATCTTCAGCTTCATCATCACTTTCCATTTGGTGAGATCAAGGTCAAATGCATGCCATACTCAAAAAAAGCTATTAAGTCTACGAACTAACATGTATACGTACCAGAAGGAAAACATATTCAAGAAAATGTATATTTTTATGTGCTTTCAAATTGAATTTAAGTATATTAGAAAGTATAAATTGGTAATAATTTATGAACTTTTAACAACTTTACAACAAAGTTAATACATTGAACGCCAAGAAGAAAAGCTTCTTATTTATCATAAATCGTAATCAACTTAACTTTATTTACATTGTTTGCAGGTACAGCATGCGTCTGGATCGAGGGAAGTTTTCAAAACTAAGTTTATCTACACTGCATTAGCCAACCAGTGGGCCTAAAATGCTGCCACGGGAACTAGTGTCAAAAACGTCAAACGGGAACTAGTATCAAATACGTCAAACGGGAACTAGTGTCAAATACGTCAAACAGGAACTAATGACAAATACCTCAAACGAGAACTAGTGTCAAATAGTATAGTGAAATTATTCAAATGACAGCCACCCGAGAGTGGGTTAGTGATAAAAGGACTCAAGTCACACAAAGCACACTTTTATTTCAAACCTTAACACTGTATTCTTTCGTTGGAATATGAAATAGACGAATTAAAGTTCCGAGCCTATGTCAAAATGTTATCCCGTGGCTGCGTTATCTTGGCCCACGGGGCCTCTTTTATTCAACTCGGGAAAAAAAATATTACCTTTGACATGTTACCGTATTGTCAACGTTTCGATAGCTCTTATTTAGTTGTTTTTAACCGCCATTACTGTCAAGTAAATAAAGTGTTACAAAACGTTGACAATACGATGTTAAAGAAAATATTGAAATTAACTACATTTTTATCGACAAAAAGCTTCGCCAAACGGCCGCACATAGAGTCAGTTAACTCATTATAGCCTATTGTTGCTACCTATGACGTGGTTAGAATTTGTGCTTTATTTTTATACATAACATTACGCCTTCATTCCCAGAGTGGGGTAGGCAGAGCTACAGAAATACCAACATCTCTAAAAAGACATGTTAATAATTCTGTAACCACATTTTGCACAAGTAGGCTGAGATGTTTACTAGTTAGCTTACGTAATATTTTAATTCAATGATATTGGCTTAAACATAGTAATTTCTGAAATAAATGCTAATTTCTTTATGAGGTCCGTATATTTGGTCCGAACAACAGTTGTGACGTCATTCCTGTCGTCGATTTTGTATAAAGTGTTCATGCAGGGGATCTGAACTATGACCTTTTAAAAAATAACACGACAATTGTTTCGCGTATACAGTTATCCTTCTCTTTCATAGCACTTTCGGCGACGGACTCTGCCTTATAGGTAAAGAACTTTAGTAAAGCACCTCCTCCAGTAGTTGTAAGACATCTGTATAGACCGTTCGACATTCTATATTTAAAATTGATGTATATTTCATATTTGTTTTGTACACAACTAAATACAACAGGTCCTTTACTTAAGTTTTTCACTTATACCTACTTAGGAAGGTACGTGTGCGCGGAGCAACTTACACTTACTTGTCATTATTTCTTCGACGGTTTGATAAATAAGTTTTTAAAAAGAACCTGGAGCCTGGTGTTCAAGGGGCCTACTGCCCCAGTATAAATTAAACGTAAGCTAGGGAAAAGATTTAGTTGAGCACTAAGTAAATGTTTTTTGAGGATTCCAATTATAATTGCTTTCGGTTTGTAGAAATTGATAAAGGAAGGAAAGCTTGTTCATCTATTTAATTTTACTTTTAGAATAACAACAGTAGTGTTTTAATAAGGCTTGGTTAGGTTAGGTTAGGTTAGGTTTGTACTAGTAATACATTATTGTAAATACTTTTTTATCGACAATAAATTTTATTGAACACCAAATAAAAAAACACAACAGTATTTACAGTCGAGCTCATAAGTAGCTGTACATATTAGTACATGGTCGCAATAACGTATTAAACTGAGAATGGTGTCAATTCAGTATATCAATGGCTGCGACAAAGTACTAAAATATTCAGCTGGTTATGAGTTCGACAGTACATTTTTTGTATATAATTTATTAATTTCATATCAAAATTTACAAAACTACTATAGGTACTTATAAATACAAAAGTGAGTTACTTTGTCTGTTAATTTTCTAGTGGCTAATAGGTTCGCTTGTACTCAGCAGCCTCAATAATTTCAAAATAGCACAGTTAAAATACCACATCTAAAATATTGAGTTAATATAATATTCTCAATTTGAATTGTAAGTGATTACTGTAAATAAAAAATCAGATATTTCAATACTATAGTATTTCATGAAAAGGGCATTCTTCTCTTGGGATGCGCTAATAGATTTTTGGTCTTGTAAGGTGCCACTCTAAAAGAACGCGAATACGTGATCATCGCATATTCGCGCGAATTTGCAAATGCCTATTAGGACACCTATTCGAGATCAGTATGATTGAACGCACGTTCATGCGAATAAAATTCGCCTGAACTTGCGGTGGTCGCGCATTCGCGTTCTATTACAGCGACGCCGAAAACTGCCTGTGCGGCCAATTATCTAAATAAACACCTTTATCTTTGCCTTTGATTTCAAACTTAGGCCTACCTCGTACGAGAACAGCGTGATTTTATCATGCAATAAATCGTTTCTTACTGTTCTTAACTATTAAATCCGCAATTTCAATCATAGATAGCTACAGCCCTTTGAAGTCGGGCAATAAAACGATACGCATTACCGGACTTACATAAACTGTTGGTTTATGCGCTAGAATTTAAACCGGAGTGATTCTGTGGGATCAGCTTTACGGCAGGGTACACACAGACCGAATAAATTCAAAGACACGAGAGGTAAATAACGTGTCAGTCGTACGAAACATAACTTTTCACGCCACCAAAGCGGGAAAAATACTAGATGACAGAAACAAACTGGGTTTTTATTAAACTGGGTAAAACCCAGCCAGCCAGCCTTTGCAATATTTCAACAACTCTTATTTACTTAAATAAAGTAATAAATATCAGAGGACGATCTCACACAAATTGACCTAGTCCCACACTAAGCTCTAGGCCTATACTATGGGTACTAGACAACGATAAACATATTTAAATAGAGAAATACATAGAAAACATCCAAGACTCAGGAACAAATATTCGCGCTCATCACAGGACCGCTGGCTTCAGCAGAATCAAGTTCAAGTTATTTTTTTTATATATATGGCTAGTGTTCAGTGGGACAATTGTGCCAGTGTCAAGTTACAAGTGATCGGTGAAAATGTTTTTCCAAAAGCAGATGCAGATTCATCTATTAAAAATAAATAGATTATTTAAAATAACTACAAATACAAATACTAAATCTAAAATGGCATTTTACAACTTAATACTAAAGTCATTAATATACCTAGCTAAAATATACAAAGGAAGTATTTACAAAAGTGAGGACATAACTAAGGTTAGCTGGGCGAGAGATGAAATCAGGGAGAAAGTTGTACAGAGAAACTGGAACAATTGAACAGTTAAAAAAGGAGGCAGAGTCACTCCCAACTAGGCCAACGTGTCGTCACTTGAATTGTCAAGTGGCGGCCGGGTTAAAAACATTACCATAACATATCAAAAGAAAGATTGCTACCGTGTTGAATAGAGGTTGGTTCACATCAGAAAAAGTATCGTTTAAAAAAATACGATTGTATCGATGAAAATAAGGACAAAAGAAAAGCATAGAAGAGACACATAGTATAACTTAGAATAAACTTCTATGCTTCGCTTTTGTTTTTAAAATAAGAATAAATATGTTCGCATTTAGAATTTACCATGCTAGCAAGAAATTTTAGAACGATAAAAAGAACTTTCCGAACTGCAGAGGTCAAAAGAGTTCTAAACAGTAGGTTTTAACATAGTAACTTAGTAGTAACATATTTAGAATACTGTTTGTAAACAGTGAACGGTTCACGAAGCGGAACAAGTGCCTAGATAAAGCGAATAACCGTCACCGTTACCGGAACGGATAGGCAGATAAACTGTCTAATCCTACCGCAATAGAACCGAAACGGACCAACAACTAGAGGCAACTAGAACTAGCATATACATACAATGTCATAAGTAAGGGATCACTTTTAGTATGGGTTGAATGTTTAAGGTTATGTGAGAAGATAAATACATTTGAATAAATTTAAGGAGACAATCACACACATTGACCCTAGTCCTAGCTCTAGGCTTGCTTACGGGTTCAAGATTCAGGAACGACCTGCGTTTATTACACAAATATTTTCCCTTACTGGGAATTTTAATAGGCAGAACAAGCCTAAGCACGTAGGTCTTTCCTTCCACTAATGTTTTCCAGACATATTTAATGTTTATCTATGGACATGAATAAAATTTGTCATGCAGATAGTTTTAATCCAGTATTACTTATGACAAAGGATACTTTTCGTCCTAGAAAATGTCATAGTTCTACAAGAAACAGTAGTAAACGAGTAAGAAACCTAGTCTATCTAAACATATAAAAAAAGAAACTGAGTGACTAACTGACTGACATATCAACGCACAACCCTAACCACTAGGGTTACCTCCAGATATTCCAAATGTGGCACTTAGGTTCCTTATGAGGTCTAGGGGTGCACTAAGAAAGGACTTTTGGAAATTCATCCCCTAAGGTGTTTAAATAGGGGGAGTCGCGGGAAAATAATTTGGACAAAGTCGCGAGCGTCCTCTAGTAATATTATAAAGAGAGGGTGCGAATTTTGTAAGTTTGTATTGAAGTATCCGGCAGGTATTCTCCAGAACTACTGTACCTATTCGAAAAATTATTTCACCATTTGAAAGGTACATAAATCCGGATGAACATAGGCTATTGTATAATTGTTTAAATCGGAGTTAGGTGAGGGTGGTAGTCTAATTTAATATAATAGGGTAACAGCTGACAAGTCTGACCTTCCTGACTGTAAGTTTGTTAACTATACTCAGGGTGAAAGGCTTGAAAACTATCTTAACATTGTTTAACAAGGTCCAATTAAATTACGCCTAAATGATTAAATAGTTTTAATATGTTCATTATGACGCTATCCCTAAAGTTCTCTAAAAGTTAAAACATTACCCTAATTATGTAAATCACTACTTCAACCCTAAGAGTTTTAATGATAAAATAAAAAAATATATTCAGAAATTTCCTTATTTCATAAAATAGTGGCCCTACAAAGGTGCCTACTGAGCTGTGTTTTCTTGGCGTTTTACTATTCATCTCTCTATTGATAGTTTGTTTATTGTTTTTAATACCTACTCATAGCACAAGCATACAGCTTATTTCGGCATTAAATAAATTAATCCTTGTATTTTTTATTTATTAACGAAAAAAGGAAAAAGCAAAAACCACTCCTTACGCTTTTATAGATCTAAAAAACTAAATAATAAAAGTAAATAAAATGATAAATGATTGTCCAAAACATTATTATTTGTTTGTCCTTTATCAATCACGGGACTATTGGACTCCCAGACCTTTGGAAGGCGTACGCGGAACCAAAACCAACACGCAGAGGCCCTTTAGACAACTTTCATTTAGTAAAGTGATGGGACACCATCCGGCGATTCTCCCTGAGCAGTTCACAGTATAGTAGTATGCTCCCACGGACAACAACCGGTTAGTAGGACTATTTAAGAAGGATGGAAACATTAATAATAGGCTATTTGAATTGGTGAACTAGGCTATCGATGAAACTATATCGTCTACCTGGCCAATGCTAATTACTTTGGTTGTTATGGCTGGCGGTGACTCGCCAACTCAATGGGATGGGCGTCCTAAAATAACCACAGATACATAGCAGCAGAGAAGCAACAGTTTAACATTATTATAATTAACTGTGCTTTAGATATTGCAGCATCTCAAACCAACTTCCAATCTTATCCGACTGTTATATGCGAAAATTGACTTTTAATATTTGTCCTAAACATACTAATTAACACAGCAACTCAAACAAACGCGTTTAATGAAAATGGCGTTCACAAATACTTGACTAGAAGAACTTCTTGCCATTTAGTCCTGAACAGTTTACAGAGTGGACTTAACGTAAAAACTAACACACTTTAATTCCCTTAATTGCAAAAGAAAATGGATGTTTGACTTTAATCACTGTTCTTTCATAATCAACCGCAACTATAGCAGAGACTTCGAAGAAAGTCGCATTAAAAATCGATCAGTACGAGATTGCAACGTCGTCCATTTGTAGCTCACTGCTTCATTGTTGTTAATTATACAAAGGTTCTGACGCAATAGTTTGAACTTAAGAATTAGGACTTAGGATATGGCTAGTTAACAGTAATTTGTGAAAACTGAAGGCCTTGATAACTAGATATTTAGCATAATGCTTACGTTAGTGATGTTTGAAAACTGACATATTTTATAGTATTAAAGCTAACAATCCCTCGCGTCATACATTATATCATATCTCTGTTGTTTTAGTATAGTTTTTAACTTGGCCACCATTACTGTATACACTTTAGTACCTTGTCACTTTAATCGCTGGGACAATTTCATATGGCAGTTTAAACATGACGTTAAATAGACAAGGTACTAAAGTGTATACTTATTTATAACCTTGACTGTACATAAGAGTTATCAAAACGTTGTCAAAGGCAATATCGTTTTAACGCAGTAGAATAGAGGCCCAGATATAACATACATAACCAAAAAAAAATGATTTATTGTGTAATAAGTGCGAAACAGATGGAATTACGTTGAGCTAGTAAAAGTGAAAGTTAGGGTCGCGTAGTATCGCATCAAGATGTCAAGAACCTAGCGAAGAGTAGAGAGAAACGGTGGTCCACCGACGCAAGTTGTGATAGTGATGAAACGCGTGTAATTGTTTCCGAGTGTTATCTTATCAAAATTTATTACACATAGGATGATAGCTATACGGTAGATATACGAAACTGCAAATAAATAAATAAAATTGATCACGGGTCAATGTCACACAAATTGATCTAGTCCCAAACTAACTCTAGGCTTGTGCTATGGGTAATAGACAACGATAAACATACTTACATATAGAAATTATACACTTAAATACATAGAAAGTGAATAGGGGCTTGTAGTACTTTTAAGCGATGGGCTTGCAACCTGTCACTAATACACTAGAAAACATCTTAGCCTGATTGTGCAATATGTGGTTACAGAGTTATCAACAAGGAGTTGTTGGTAATTTTGTATGTAAATACATAGAAAACATCCATGACTCAGGAACAATACTCGAGCTCATCACACAAATATCTGCCCTACCGGGATTTGAACCCGGGACCGCTAGCTTCGAAGGCAGGGTCACTACCAACTAGACCAACGTGTCGTTAAATTTAAGTACGTAGGCGTAATCTTGTAGGACGCGCACACCAGAGAGCATTTCTATTCATTTTGTTTTTAAACCAATCGCGTCACTAGTAGATCACGTAATACAAAAAGTCACGTGAATAGAAACACTAGTTGGCGAACGCATCTTAGCTATAGGCGCAGTTCGCTAATAATGACGTACTGCGTAGACCGAATTTGGTCTGGTTTGAGTGACACAACATTGAAGCGTTGTTATACTGTAATGTGTGACGCAACGGGAGTCATGAAAGGAAATAAGTGTATATAGGTACGATGGCCGCCATTTAACGACTAACTCAAAAGATGATACACTGCCTTACATCTAAGTACTATGCGAAATATAACTATATATGTCACTACGACATCTCCCACTACAATACATTTGTCAATTGTTGAAAATCGTGACAGCCTCAAGCTTTTTTCATGACAAGGTATTTCAAACAATAATGCCAACGACCATGCTCATGCAAGTGTCAACAATCTTGCGTCTTGGCTTGATTGTATCTTGACCTGATACACTTCAGAAAACAATTTAATTAATCAATTAATCTTTGGTTAATCAAAGCGCCATTACAGGTCACATCGTATAGGCTTAGCTTAAGCAGCAATTACACTGAGTCGCTCGCCGCACGCAGTCAATGCAATTGGATCAATTGCCTTCAAGTTAAGATCAGATTTGAACCAAATGCGCTGGCCGCATGAGGTGAACGATCAGTGTAAATGATTTATTTATTAAGGTTTGCTAATGTATCTACAGCACTATACATATAGACGAATAAATATCGCGGGACTAAATAATAATAATAATAATATCACAGAACAATCTCACACAAATTGACCTAGTCCCAAACTAAGCTCTAGGCTTGTACTATGGGTACTAGACAACGACAAACATACTTTGATAGAGAAATACACAAAAAAAATAGAAAACATCCAAGACACGGGAACAAATATTCGCGCTCATTACACAAATATCTGCCCTTACCGGGATTTGTACCCGGGACCACTAGCTTCGAAGGCAGGGTCACTACCAACTAGGCCAACGTGTTGTCGTGAAAATGATGGCAGAGTTATTGGTAAAAACAGAGTACTTATCCATTTGCCGCTTTAGTATCGTCATAAGATGGCGTAATACAAGACAAGGTGGCTTAGGCGCCCAGGGCTGGGATTCTACACGAAAATAACGATATCGTCTTTGACGCGTTTCCGTATTGTCAACGTTTTGATAACTCTTATGTTGTATAACGCAGCGAATAGAGGCCCAGGGCCTGTATTCTACTGCGTTATGACGATATCGCGTTTGTCGTATTTTTGAATCGTTTTTGTCACAGTCGCCATTATTGTAAATGAAACACGTCAAAGACGACGATATCGTCTTTGACGTGTTTCATATTACCGTATAGAATCCCAGCCCTGGGCAGTTTACAAACAATAATGCCAACAACCATGCTCAAGTGTCAAGCATCTTGCCTCTTGGCTTGATTGTATCTTGATGCGATACAATTCAGAAAACAAGTTAATTAATCAATTAGTTGTTAGTTAATCGAAGCACCTTTACATACGTCACATCGTTATGAGCTTAGCTTATTAACATTAAACAATCTCATTCGGTGACTAACGCTCATAATTGTTCGTATTTTTAAATCTCCCAGGTTACTTTAAGTTCACACGCATATGATATTAAATACGTGTGCCCTATAAGAGTCGCGCGGCTTAATTTTCATTATCTTCACAGACCATCAATGAGATTCAAAAAATGTTTCCAAAAAATAAAAATATGCCAGCAAACTCATTTACTTATTTATTTAAACATGATCAATTGCTCTAAATGGGTTGAAACGTCTGAATGTTTCTTCAAATAAAAATAATAATTTAAATAACTTTGAAAAATATTACAGCTGAGGCAAGTAAATAAATAAATATCAGGGGACATCTCACACAAATTGACCTAATCCCAAACTAAGCTCTAGGCTTGTACTATGGGTACTCGACAACGGTAACATACTTACATAGAGAAATACATACTTAAAACTACATAGAAAACAACCAAGACTCAGGAACAAATATTCGCGCTCATCAGACAAATATATGCCCTTACCGGGATTTGAACCCAGGACCGCTGACTTCGGAGGCAGGGTCACTCCCAAAATCCCAAAATCAATGATAAATTATTTTCTTAGCAGTCACAATAAATTGTGCAGTTTACAAAGTATCCACAATCCATCCTTAAAAATCACTTAACACAATCCAAATTTTCTAAAATGGTCAGTAAAATAATTGAAATACCTTTGAAATTTTATTATAAGTTAGAGGTTGATTTACACGTTTTGTTACAGTAACGAAATTTAACAACGTTTTTATTAACGTTTCGGTACGAATTTTTACAATGTACTAAATTTACTTTAGCCTAGACACCGCCATTTACAACGCCCTTTAAAACACACATAAACTGGCAAATTTATTGACCATTATTTTGCAAATTAAAAACACAATGGCGAAGAAAAAATGTTAAAATAGGCGCGATATCACTAAAACTCGTCAGTTTCTCAAGCATTTTCTTAAGGTTTAATTATATTTCTCTATATTCTCATAAAGGCAACAATGCGGCCATGAAATACGTTATCCATACAATCTACGCGAATGTTGGCAATGCCGGCGAGATCGAATATATAAAAATAGAACGGAAAATACTTCTTTATACAGATGCGTGAACCGAAACGGACAGTTACGTACCAACGTAACAATATCCAATTTCTAGTAACAAGACATGTGCGTCATTTTCTCAAATAGGCCTTATTTAGGACCTTTATCGCAGAGACCGAAGGAATTTTCATGCTTATTGGAATTTTCCTGAGATATATATAGCACAGATAATAAAGGCCAACGCGACGGAGGAATTCCTTTTAATGATCTCTAGATACCTTTCTCATATCAGGACGATTTGTGGAATATGTCTTCGGCAGATGAATTCTAGATTAACTTCGATCTTTCAAATTACGAAGTGCGATGGGTGCGGAGAAAATGCTGAAATTCCACTCAATAACACCAGAACGTGACTGAAATCTATTTTTAGAAATACGTTAAAAGTGGTGACGCCCAAGTCTATAATAAACCTTTTTGTATTTCAGAGATCGAGTAAAGACTAG
The DNA here is from genome assembly GCA_949316455.1 of Acleris holmiana. Taxonomy (NCBI): domain Eukaryota; kingdom Metazoa; phylum Arthropoda; class Insecta; order Lepidoptera; family Tortricidae; genus Acleris; species Acleris holmiana. The sequence goes on along the minus strand of OX438769.1, from coordinate 4,791,093 downwards.
CGTTCATTAATACACAACTTATAAGTACTTAATATTATTCTCTTAAGCCTCTTGTAACTTTAAAAGGGTTGAAAGTTTAAACTCAATTCGGTTTCGTAATTAGGATTGCTCAAAACGTAGTTCTAGCGAAATATAAAACTTTATTAAAGACTATTTAGGAATTTTAGTGACTCAAACGTTGAATGTAATCTCGGATTCTCAATACTCTATTTAATTTAAACAATTGTGCAAAGTTATTTAAAACATAGTTAAGTAGTATTTTTTAATTTAAGGTGCAAACAATTGATTGTTTCAAATTCAAAATATTTCCCGAATAAAGATACGAGTACATTATAACAATTGAAGTATTCAAGCAAAAGTTTAGAAAAGCAATTTATCAGCGGCTTTAAGTTCGTCTAAAGCTCAACAATATGTTTTGTCTTCTCCAAGTACTTAGTTAATGAATCAAAGTACTTAATGTTCGGGAGACATGGAAGAACAATTTGTCACTCCGCAAATTAATAAACTATGAGAGCTTTTGTGTCCTATACCATACATTTTAATATTTAGACAGCAATGTGTCGCTTATTTCGTTAGCAACAACATAAAGCTGGGTACGAATCTGAGCGGCTCAGCCCGAGGCATGCTCGCCCCGCGCGGCGAGCTGCTCGCGAGACAAATTGTTGCACAAAAACAATCGCGGGTGAGGCAGCGTGCTAGCCGCGACACGACATTTCAAAATGGCGTCGGATATGATATTAATATTACAAATACTGAAAAAAATTAAACTAGTAATAAAGACTTAAGCAACACATGTAAATGGTAAAATGAAAATGATAACCAGTTGTCAATAATATGTCATTACTGGACTTAAATCACAAATTGAATTCCACCTCAGAAGTCAAAAAGATTTACTTGCACTTGTTTACTTCTTCAAGAAATTGAATGGCCTACTATTTCCAAATTTGAATTCTGAAAGCACCTAATTATAATGTTCCAGGTGGTTTTACCCTTGAAATGTCGACACTCGTTTCATCGAATGGTTTACTTCGCCGAATTTTCATTTCATCGACAGGCATTTCCACGTGCAGAAGTTAGAATTTTTTGGTGGTCACAGGTCTAACCTAACCTTACCTACGTAATCTATGTTTAAGATGATCTAAAATCGATAAGGTTTCAGTAGAAAGTAGCTTTCGAAGAAATTAAATTCGGTGAAACGACACGAAAATACGATTTCAAGGAGTGAGTTTCGACATTTCAAGGAGATCCCGTTCCAGGTTTATAATAATTTTACATTCAGTTTACGGGAGAGGGCATGCTTTCATGAGTAGTATCATCCGTATTAACCTCGTGACCCACCATACTACAAGTAGAGAGGTTTTTGTGAGTGGCAATTTGAATCTAACTGTAAGGAAATAAAATTCAACTAGCTTTGCTCTTATATGTCATTTTAAATTTTGACACACACACACACACACATAACATCACGCCTTCATTCCCAGAGTGGGGTAGGCAGAGCTACAGCAATACCAACAAATCTAAAAAGTCTAGTTTACAATTCTGTAACAACATTTTGCACAATCAGACCGTGAAGTTTACTAGTTTATTAGTGACAGGTTACAAGCTCATCGCCTAACAGTACTACAAGCCTTTGTTTCCTTAGCCGCCTCTTACGACATCCACGGGAAGATATGGAGTGGCATTATTTTAACCCGGCAACGACACGGGGGTTTTTAAACATATAAAAATTAACTTTATACTGGTGCTGGTTGTCAAATTTCGTAATTATTATCGATTTACGTTTTGAAGAATCTATATAATCGTTTTAAATTAGGAATCTGATTCTGTACGTGTGTTAGTCCGAGTATTAGTTTAGTTGATCTTGTACATGTACCTAAGTCTTATAATAATTAAATTAGATTGTAACTGACTGACCAAGTGGTTATCTCTCTTACTCCTACAACCATGGACTCACCGGTAAAATAGATTAAAATAAATTGCTTTGATTAAGTTTCTTCTATTGCATACCGGATCTCATGAAGATAAAAAAAAACATATTTACTTTTTTCTCTTGTGTTGAATTGGTTTCAGTATTTATCGTTAGACTTAGACGATTGAATTTGTTGTGAAACGACGAAAAGCAAATGATCGTCAGAATTCAATATTATTATGATAATGAACTGTTCTTATAAATAAAATGGAGTATTTAAATAGACTAGACTTTGTCATGGTACAAACGCCTACTTTGCTAAACGCTGACGCTAAGTTAAAGTCCATAGGTATCCTGGCACCTACCATTATTAATAAGTACTCTTTAAGTTCAGCTAGTAAATAGTGGTAAGAACATTCCCTATTACCTACTAACATTAACTAGCAAAAGATGCATTTAAGTTTCAGCTCAGCCATCCATATCAACATCACCCAAAAGACTAATAATCTCTCTACTAAATCGATCGCCATAGTGTCTCTATTCGCAGTAAATTCCTTTATTTTAAAACTATAAAACAATAGAATGATATAAAAGCAAGTTCAAACCTGGGGGGTTATTCTCTCAACACAGCGCTGCGTCGATCTTAATGGTGAAGTTTTATCTGGCAAGTTTAAGAAGTACCGTCGGAGCGTAGAAAACACATTTTAGCGCGTGCCTTCTCAATTAGGCAGCTTTATACGACACTCAACACGTCTAACCTGCCTGCTGCCTAATTGAGAAGGCACGCGCTAAAATGTGTTTTTTACGCTCCGACGGGACTTCTTAAACTTGCCAGATAAAACTTTACCATTAAGATCGACGCAGCGCTGTGTTGAGAGAATCACCCCCCTGAGCAAAACCAATCAACCAATCAGTCTTCTTCCGCTATTTTACTCTAAAACTTTTCTCGTCCAAGGAACTGTAAGAACTTCCACTCTGTGTTAAGATTGTAAAATTCGCTTCTTTAATTAATTGGTGCAGTTTCTCTGAGGCCACCGTGGCTTCATATATCAATGCCAGTGATCAGTCCAGGGGAGTTATTCTCTTAACACAGCGCTGCGTCGAATGCAAAGGTGAACGTAAAGCTCCGCTGGGCGACTGGGCTCTGCTGCCTAATTGAGAAGACACGCGCTAAAATGTATTTTGTACGCTCCTACGGGTTTACCTAAATTTGCCGGATAAACCTTTGCGTTTGCATAGCGGTAGTAAATATACGTACACGTCGTGGTAAGGACTACTTTAGGTCAATAATTAGTAGGTCGAATAAGATATACAGCAATAATAAACCAGGAGGGCTAGCACAAGTGGTTCGTGACTTGTTTATCGCTCGGATCTCCTTTTCTGTCTAGTCTGTAATGGTATAAACGCACTGAGCGAGAAAATACAACTTGCTAAGCGTAAGAGGTATTTATCATAATAGTACTCGGCTGTCTAATGCTGTCTCACTCTCACTGGCTGCCACACTCTGCCAGAGAGAGTGAGATAAATACAGTTACCTACTTGTTATTTTAATGCAACACCTTACAAATAACAATTCTGCGCAATGATACGGTTATCATTTCGCAGAATTTTCATTTCATCGAAAGGCATTTTTCACAAGTCTAACCTAACCTAACCGGCGTAATTAATGTTTAAGATATCCTGAAAACATCGTGGTTTCAGCAGAAAATAGTGTTCGATGAATGGATACAATCGATGAAGTAAAATTCGATAAAAATATGAGTTACCGATTTTACACTTCGGTTATACTGTACAAAAAATAAATAATATAATCATATCTCCTTAATCAAGACAATATACTGTCCCACAGTAATTTTGTAGAAAATCTTTACTTGGCTGGTAATACATCGCAATCAATTCTGCGCAATGATACCTTCATCATTACGCAGAATTTTCATTTCATCGAAAGGGATTTCTCGCCGCATGTTTTTTTTTGGTAATCGGGCGTTTTCCAAAAAAAGTGTACATCGTTAAGGACAAAAGTTAAGAAAATTTAACTTTTTCCATTTCGTCACGAAAACTAGCCATACATTTACATACGTTAATTTTCGTGACGAAATGGAAAAGTAAAATTTTCTTAACTTTTGTCTTTAACGATGTACACTTTTTTTGGAAAACGCCCAAATTTCACAAGTCTAACCTAACCTAACACACGTATTTAATGTTTAAGATATCCTGAAAACATTATGGTTTCAGCGGAAAATAGCGTTCGTTGAAACGAAATTCGATGAAATACCTAATATAATCGATGAAATGAATTTCGATAAAATTATGAGTTACCGGTTAATACTTTGGTTTTACTTTATGAAAATTTATAATCGTATATCATTTATCCCACAGTATTTTTGTTAGAAAATCTTTATTTGATAACAACTAGTAATACGTAGTAGTATATTTTTAAGTAGGTTTGGAACTTAGTTGCGAATTAAAATCGGACTAGGAAAAATCAACGGAAATTTTCCTAGAGACCACCTTTGACTGAGAAAAGGACAAAAAAAAACGTAATTTTAATCAGCCCTTATCTCATCTTAGCTTGCAGATGGGCCCCTTCGGATATACTTCGAACCCTTTAGGATTTTTTGTGCAATTACCATCATACACATTCCGGTGTTCAATTGCGCAGATTTCCTCATGATGTTTTGACCGCGGGGGTTCGAACTCTGTGCCTTATGATCAAGAGTCTACCCCTTAAGCCACTAGGCCACCAATGCTCTAATATACCCGGTACTTACATGGGCAATCTTTTCCATATAGGTTGTAATATTTACGTCGGAAAGAATGTATGACAAGCATCGCTTAAACTCCCGCTCAGCTTATGCCAACATACACGACCTTGTCGACCTTATCCAAGTAACTGTATATAAAAAAGGTAAATCCGAATTGGTAATAAAGTCTAGAAAAAACCAGCTGTTACAAAAGTATCCTTTTACAAGCAGGATTATACATGAACCTTTATAGAGAAAAAGGGCTCATGTTTATTTATGTAAGAGACATCGTGAGCTGGGGAGTTTTGTGACCACAGTGAGGCACTGCGATCTTTTTATGACCCCTCGCAGAAACAGTCGGCTTCACGTGGATCGTTCAGAAACTACGAGAAGCTGGAGGACTCTTCGCATGTTTTAGTTTCATATCTTTTGTTTATGTACGACCTCTCTTTATACTTCACTTTATATGTTTGAGTCTAACCCCGAAAGTCAACTTTGAAGCAGTTCCCAATGTTAAAATTAGTAGGAAATTACATAGGATAGTAACCAATTTCGCCATACGATGTTAAATTTAATCAATGTTAATCGACTGTTAGTTCATACTTTTTGACAACTGTTGCGCGTGCCTTTTCAATTAGGCAGCAGGCAGGCGAATCGAGTTCAGTGTCGTATAAAGCTGCCTAATTAAGAAGGCACGCGCTAAAATGTGCTTTGTACGCTCCGACAGGACTTCTTAAACTTGCCGGATAAAACTTCGCCTTTGAGATCGACGCAGCAGCGCTGTGTTGAGAGAATCACCCTCCAGTAATTTTATTAGATATGCTTTTGACATGGCAGTACTTGGCAGTAATGGCGGTCAACTTTATAACAATACGATAACATTTTAAAAGCAATATGGTTTAACCGAGTAGAAAAGAACCTCTGAAGCAATTTTCGTCCACGGTCTCTATTCTACGGTGAAATAAAACCATATCGCTTTTGACATATCGTATCGTTAACGTTACGATAGCTTATACAGGGTAATTCTTTAATAGGTGCACAAATTTTAATATTTGCTTCGCTATTGTTAATCAATAACACATGTTGTGTTATTTTTACTCTAGCTTAAAAAATATTAGAGATACTACCGATTCAATGATTTCACTAACTTAACGATATTCATTGACCCTCTAATGCGGGGGTGTGAGGAGAGGGGAGTGTTGTTAAGTAAGTTAATAATTGAAATTTCAAATTAAGAATATCAGTAGGAGAGGGCTTGTTGTCTGATAAGCTGTACATGAAATTTCAAATTTCAAATATCAATACAGTGTATCGCATACCTACAGCTTGACAACCCATGTCATCATTTCTAGTGTGACTTTGTGTCCACACGAGAAGGTAAAAGAGAGTATGTGCAACAAACATTTTTTTTCTTTTAACTTGTATGTTGTAATATATTATATTAACGATACAAAATCATATGTTATTTACTTAACAGAGTAAACGATAACAAGTCAAAGGCAACATTGTTTTACCAAGCAGAATAGCGGCTTATAAACCTTAAATCTAATAACATCGAATCTACGTCACAACAAGCCCTTGTAACTTTTATAATAAACGACGTAAGAGGTACTTACAACCTTGTGACGCAAAAACGTGCGTCATTACATTACACACGCCATAAGGCTTATGGTGCTTTTGCATAAGCTTTCAGCTACATGCTAAACCTCTTTGCTGTCCCGATATTTTTAAAGAACAAAATTTATGAACGAGAAATATTCCGTTATAAAATAATTAAAACTTAATTTTGCGAACTCTTTACAAAAGGGGTTGAGTTTACGGACATTTTATAAACGAGAAAATACGGTTGATGACGGACACGTGACTATATTGTCACTTCAAAGGCTTAAATATTACCTCTGTTTATACCTTTACCAAAATTTTAAAGAGTTGGGTATTCGATATTGACAAGTCGAGACGACGCCTTTTTTACCGCTTCAAAAAATTGTGGAGGCTATCAATTCGACTGAATGGTTTTTTTGTGTGATTGTTTGATTACTCCGTCAATAATTGTAGATCGATTTTGAAAATTATTTTTTTGATACGTTGTACTTACGAGGTTTCCATTGCCACCAAGTTGATATCTTATTAAGGGATCCGTGAGGAATTGAGAGAACTCAAATATTATAGGCATACATAATATAGCCATCTTGGTACTTTCATTGACAAATCTAGCATTTGCATGTAGAAAGTAACATTTGGTGATGAGAAACTGACGATGAAGACCACTGATGGCGGTGGCTTAATAGTGCCTATTTCAAGGGTGGCGATAAGATATCTCGATTTAGATAGTTGAGCGACTATGACGACGCACATTTGAATGGTTTGTGTAAAATTATGCACTATGACTGTGCCGCTGCAGCGCTGCGAGCGAGAAATATCCTGTGGTTCTTACTCATTGCGAAGTGGGAGTTCAGTGGGACTATGATCACTAAAAAGTACAAAATTAAATTAAATGCTTTTTGATTGCGTGTCACGGGCGACGCCCGCGGTCACGCTGCTGTGCGCGGCTTAGTAATATTTCAATATCGTTTAAAGATTCTAAAATTGGTTCCGAACTGATGCGATGCATTTGGTGGAAATTATCCTTTACTCTAACGAGTAAGTCTTGTACATCCAGATATAGAACGTCAAAATCAATATTGTTTTACGGTGTTGTTTGACTTCCTTTTGGAAATCAACAATCAAATCCATCTAAGTTCTATTGTTTAAAAGATGTTTATTTTACCCACGTCTTCATTTCTATTTCAAACCTAACCCGACTACTGCAGTTTTGCTTTAGATGAACGTCGTAAATTCTGCCTCCCATACCAACACCGAGAACGCAAACGAACAAGGGAAGGGCACAAGAGTCACGAGTGAACGTTTGTTTTTTTAATTTCCGTCTGTTGGCGTGGCTTAGAGTCCCATATCTTTCTGATTTTCTGGGGCAGAATTAATCGAGTTTCGCTGTATTTTAATTGCCGCGCGACTTTGGTGACTTTCTTTTACGAGTTTAAAGTATTGGCATTATTACATGATTAAGACTATTGCGTGATTGCTTAAGTACGAGTATACTCGTATACGATATGAGCAGGCAAAGAGAGAATCTGTTTCAGCGGTCTTTATAAATTGGTTCATTGTAACTACACACTAACCATAAACACTGTAACATGTATGTATGCGTAATCCATATCTTGAAATTAAATTGGGCGTTAGTTGCAACAATCCAACAAGAAACGGTGGTTTTATTTTGGTGTTGCCACACCAATTCTCAATAAGTCTTTGATAATGTTTTTAAGTGCGTATTTATATTTAGGGTGTCTATCATTTCATCGAACGCTATTTTCTGCAGAAACCATAATGTTTTCAGCAGAAAATTGCGTTCGATGAAATGAAATTTGATGAAATGATATATTCGATGAAGTGATGAGTTAGTTCTGTAAAGAATTTGTCGTTAGTGTTTGTTATGTTACCTGTTTACTGTTACCCGTTTTTTGTTCAATTTTGGTTAATTTTAAGTCAAGGTCCCTCTGAAAATCAGCGCAGTTTCAGTGTGGCTCAATGCTGAGAGAGATACAATTCAATGTAATGTCTTCTTCTTATCTTTTTTATAAAATATTGCTATTCTTCAGTGTGCGTTGAATAAATATATTTAACTCTGTACATCAAGAACGGTGGGCCAGACTTACAGCAAATGAACCCTGCTGACCTAAAAGGAGTGGGATAGCACAACGCGTTAATTAAGTCTAGTTTGCAAACCTTTACAGTTCAAGTTGTGGCACAAACTCGCCGTCTATGACACAAGATAAACCTTTCCTGCTCATTGCCCATCTTTACATTTCAAGCGCGTTAACCCTCCAAACATTCTTTCAACTATTCAAGATTATAGATTAACTACAGCCATAAACTGAAACAGAATTTCTCGTCTTAGTATTATCTGTACCACCACGCTGGTATTATGCTAGTTTTTTAAACTGTCGTAAAATAAGTGAACGGTTATTTTAACGACGGTTTTTAAATTTAGCAGAGGAAAAGTGTTTACAGTGAACTTATAACCATTATTATGTGACCTTTTGTGAGGTCCAGTTAGATTAGAAGAAATAATTACAGATTACTATAGTACTAGGTGAATACTACTAGGTTATCTGTGTTTAAATTAATACAAGATAACATCTTAACCTATTAGTGAAAAACGAAGCTAACACAGCATGACATAAGCCATTTTTCCAAGAGTTGGAAGTAAAAACTTATGAAGCTCCACATCGCATCAACGTTTTTTAAAAGAAAGGCCAGGCCATCTTTTCTGAGCATGTTTGAAAAAACATATTTTTAGTAAGAGTATTTTTTGGCTCATTCTGGCTAATTTAACTGTGACAGTGACAAATAAAGACAAATCATTAGTTTTAAGAACACTGAAATGTTTAAAAAAGTTATACCAACTCTATTTTTTTTGTTAATGTACATTATGTTAAAAATTACAAGATGGAAAAGAAAAGAGAGAATTGAAAGAGAGCTTCATTTTGTTATATTCTAACTCTTTAGTTAAATACTAACTATTATATAGGTTGATATCTTTTATTTAGTTTTTAATATTGATATACCCTAACAGAGTCCATGTTTAGCAATGTATTACTAGACCACTGTAAATACCATGGTTGAATAAAGTGTATTTTATTAAGTAGATATCATCCGTCACTACTTGTCTACTCATGTGATAAATGCGAGTACCTGTTCCTGAGACTTATGTTTTTCTATGTATTTATTCCTTTATCCGAATTAATTAAGTTTATCGTTGTCTAGTAACTAGAATTTGTGTTATTCTAAGTCAATTTGAATCAGAATCAGAATCAGAATAATCTTTATTCAAGTAGGTTTACAAATAATAAACTCTTTAGAAACGTCATAGTAGCGACTTAGCCTAAATTGACTGCAGGTTCAAATCGCGACCGATCAGAGAAGAACCTGTAAGAAACTCTGTCGGATGTCTTTTTTTTTCGACGTTCGCAACCTTTTGTCGTAAGGACTAAACATTTTATTACAAGCAATTCAGTCCCAAGCATTGTTATCGTTAATATAGTCTTTAATACTATAATATGCTTTAGAAATTAGTTTACGCTTTAACGTAACTCTTAAATTTATATACTGATAGTTCAGTAACATTACTTGGGAGCTTATTATATAACCTAATACAATTGTGTTCTTAATCTCCCGTGAAAGGTAATTTTAACGACGTTTTAAAAATGTCTCAATAGTAAACCGTTTGCAGTGAGCCGCTATTACCAGTGCAATATCCATTATTACGTGACTCTTGTGCCGTCTAGATTACTAGCAATCTAAGGGAAAGAGAAAATCCCCACAGATTACTGGTTAACTAGAAAACTGTTATTTGTCGCAGACAACTAGTTAAAACCTTAGTTTTCTCGAAGGAACAAGTTGATCCCTTTGGATTACTAGTATCTGTGGTAATGTTTTATACATTCTAGATTACGGGCGACCATACTTTTGTATTATACTTTGTTCGTTCTTTTCAGGAAATAAAGGATTTTAGTACTGCTAGGCGATGGGCTTCCAACCTGTCACTAATACATTAGTAAACTTATCTTGGCCTGATTGTGCATGTGTTACTGAAGCGGAGATCGATGAAGGACCACCAGAGCATAAGATCTGGGTTATGTGGGCCAGAAGGCGGACAAGCTCTAACTGGCCCCTATGACTAAAAGACGATTTCTTTACGTTGTGGGATGTAGTTTTATGAAGCGGGTGCAAAATTTAGAAACGGTTTTCTAAACAATATTTTTAATAGAATTCTCCATCAGCGGATCGCGAGCGAATTGACACAACGACTGTCAAAAATATATATGCTTGAAAAAGGAATTAAATTTAAAATAAATGTGGTAGCGACAAAGCGGCGGGACGGATTCGGAGAAATAAGGCGGTGTTATGCCGATAACAGTTACAAGTCTTTTTAGAGTTGTTGGTATTTCTGTAGCTCTGTGAGTCGGCACATGGGCTGCTTTTTTACTGACGAAAAAAATAATACCTACCAGTTCAATATTAATTGATAATGTACATGACGGACTAGATAGAATGTTCCAGGATACTAGCCTTTTATATGTGGGCTCTGAGGCAAAATCAACACCAAAAAAACAATTTCATAACACAACTAAGTGACCACTGCTGCTTGGGGGCAGGTTAACCGGTACAGTCAGCAAGTAGGTGCACACTTTTGTACCTCGTCGCTTTCACGCTTTTTAATGTTTACTGCAATAGTTCAAACGTGACGTAAAGTGACAAAGCACTAAAATATGCAGACTTATAAGGTCGACCGTACGTTTATAACAGCTAGAGCATGCCGTTCCCTGAAGAGGTGGATCGAGCTCTATATCGTATAAAGCTGCCTTTGAAATGCACGCGCTAAATTGTGTTTTGTACACTCTGACTTAAACTCGCCGGTTAATATATTATCTCCTAGTCTTTAATGTAATCGACTTTTTTTATACAAATTTTAATTTAAGGACATTTATATTTAATTATTTGACATTTCAATTAATTTTTATGGCACGTTATTTATTTAACGGTTTTTTTTAATTTAACGAATATTAATTTTTCTTTATTGTATTTAATTTATCTTCCTTTTGTAAATTCATGTATCTAACATAGATTTAAGCCATTGTAACTAACGCATTTATATGGACCTTCGGTCTGAAATTAAAGTTATTTGAATTTGAATATCTTCATACCGCAAATAGGGAGATTAGTAAACAGCAAGGAAACAAAGACCAATCAATTTTGCTCTTTAATACCATCTTTAACTTTGAATCAAATACAAATGAACTTTATACTAACTGAAATGAAGTTTAAACTAAATTGCGTTTATTATCTACTTATCGAATAGAAAAGGCATACGCTTTAGTGAATCACACCCCTGCAGAGGTCCTATTATTACTGAACGTGGTTTTTTATGGCTCAAAACCTTTGTTCAAGGTCTATAATTCCGTGCATGGCGTGAATACGTTGATAAGTCGAAATGAAAAGTTAGTGACATTTGTATTTAGAACAAATTGCATATAGTTCAAATTACTTCATTCTTTTTCAACGAGTTATCAACGTATTCACGCCAGCCACGGAATTATTCGGAATATTTGATACTAAAAATTCAGCTGTATTTCTTACAAACACGGCAATAAATACTGCGCTCATAAGCCCAAACTCAGTAGGCGAAGCAGATTCAATCCTATCCCGTTAGTAATAAGGTTGCATTTGCTACAGGAGTTTCTTCTTAGCAGGGCAGAATAGGCCTTAGCAGTAATAAACTAAATTAGGCATTTCTTTCTAGACATCTAATTATATTATACAGTCTAGTTTTACGGCTCCCTGACTAGTAAAACTTCGGAGATACAATCTACGATTGGTCAAAACAAACAATTTGTCTGGGCCTTATTCTACTTTGTCTCTACATGTATTGCTATCGTATTGTCAACGTTGTGATAGCTCTTATTAACTTGTCAGTAATGGCGGCTGACTTTAAAACAATACGATAAGAATAGATGTATAAAAACAATGTAGAATATGAACCCTTTCCAAAAGAAAAATCAGTCAAATCTCCACGAAGTGCAATTTAAAAGATTTCTATCTTATCAACATGACGCTGCTCTATTCCAATTTGTTTGACCCAACTTGATGATACATCGTAATAATATTTTTAAAATTAAAAATAAAGTAAGTCGCTGGGTGTCGTCATGGTATCCAAAATTAAATTTAAAAAAATATAAGTCGAAACGGACCATACAATTTGGAACAAACCGGTATTACATGAGACCGAGAAAATGTGTTAGCACGTGCAAACCCGCAGGAAGTAAGTATTAATAAATAAGAAAAATTACGAAATACTCGTTACCCATCATCTTTTTGGCGTGAAGCCAAGAATAACACACGGTTCATAACGATCTGTTAATTACGTGGTTACCAGAAACAAAATCGTTATTACAATAAGAACGCAGATAATACTAACAATAAGGTATAACTTTGAACAGCAAAACAGTAATAGATAAGCCATTACTCGTGTGTTATAATAATTTGCGGTATCGTTAAATTTATCCGCTTGCCTTAACTGGTGAGTGCCCAGAACGATATTTTCTATACAATGTAGAGCCAATATCATATTAATTATTTTAAAGTTGCTAAACATTACATTTGATGATAAATCTTTGAGACGCTAACATAATTATTATAAGCTGTTAACGTTTCTGTTTTCAATCGAATCGAAATTTAGGTGTGGAGTTCACATGGTTTTCCCTTGTTCCGTCGACACTCATCTCATAGAACGTACCACTTCGCAGAATTTTCATTTAATCGACAGGCTTTCTTGGCGGAGAAGTTTACATTGTGTGATGAGTCACACAATCTGAGCCAAATCTAACCTTAGTAATTAATGATAACTCATCACTTCATCGAATGTATCATTTCATCGAATTTCATTTCATGGAATTTCATTACATTGAACGCTATGTTCTGCTGAAACCATAATGTGTTCAGGGTATTTCATCAATATTAATTACAATTCAAGGAAACACCTTTCATCGAATGTCTCATTTCATGGAATTTCATTACATTGAACGCTATGTTCTGCTGAAACCATAATGTGTTCAGGGTACCTTAAACATTAATTACGTTAGATGTTTAAAATACCCTGAAAAAATTATGGATTCATCAGAAAATAGCGTACGATGTAATGAAATTCCATGAAATGATACATTCGATAAAAGATGTTTGGATGAAATGATAGACCGTAATTAATATTTAAAATAACCTGAAAACAGTTGAGGCTTTAGTAGAAAATAGCTTTCGATGTAAAATTCGGTAAAATTATACATTCGATAAAACAAGGAGACACCAGTCGACATACACAACACAGACAATATATATCGTAATTTTTCTAAAATCGCTAATTTCTTTTTAGCATTATGTTTCTTGACTTATAAGCCACCAGAACAATAAATTTCTCCGCCCAAAAATTAAGGACTTGAAAACAATTTAGAGTAATTATTTGCTGCTGAATGTCATCCCAAGATCTCGGTCAACATTTGCCAACAGGGGACCGAACCCCACTTAAGATCCTAGTTCACTGATAACGATCATTATCTGATCTCAGTGTATATCACGATGAAAAACTCTATCTCAAATAGATTTGTAGATTTGGTACACTAATGTTTTTCGGAATCCGTATTGATCACCTTTGCTAAGTCATTAATGTAACCCTAAGAGGTAGGAGGTAGAGGTAGATTTAGCAATGGTAGGACCCAGTGCAGGGTCCGTCCGGATAGCTACCACCATCTTATCCATTAACCTACCATCAAACAGCGGTGTTCGCATTGTTGTGTTCCGGTGTAGGGATAAGACAGCCGGTGAAATTACTAGCATAGAGGTATTCCATGTTAGTCCTCAAGGTTGGCAACGCATTTAAGTTCTTAGGATTGAAGTCTTAACCTTGTAACCCTACCATGTGAACCTAAAGGGAAACTAAATATCTAACTAAACGTTCAGAATACTAGTAACTGAAATAATAATCAAAAGGCCAGCGAAATCGTCTAGAAGATTGGTAGGAATATGTTGTGACGTAGTAATCCAGCTTCAGAAGATTGATGCATGAGAAGATAGTAAAATGAGTTTATAGTTCGCCACAAAGTGTGGTAGGAGGCACCTCCGCCGCCCCCTACTGTAGGCCTCGTCTCCTTACGAGACAGCCTTCCAGCGAGGACTCGGAAGGAGTATGAAGCTAGGGTGAATTCAAAAGAACGAACTAAAAGTCTTTGTTGGATATTGTACGTTTCTGTCAACCAAGGGGAGTAAGAGGGATCCACAATAGAGAGTTGGCCCTACATTTTTTATCAAGTATGAGAATATTTAAGCTCTCTAGTAAGGATTTATAAACTGCCAAAGGAATAGTGGAAATGGAGGGCGTGATAATGCATATGGATGAAGGTGATGAAGAAACTGATCTGACAAGCCTTTTGGATTTCATTCTTGCTTCCAGATCCTAGCACAATATCTCCAGTGCTAGTCCCTAATCATGGGCATTCAACCGCCTCTTTTATAATCCCGTAGGATAAAAGTAGCTTCATTAGAGCCATTTCAGGTTTGTTATAAGCGTCTGCTACGCTAGCCTCCGTGGAGACTGTGAAGGAACTCAGAGGCAACGTCCAGCAAGACTTTAATCTACATTTGGACTCCAAAACATCATTTGGTGCTTAAGTCCGTATCACTTGAAGTTACACAAATCTGAAGAACTATGTAGAGCTTTTGTTATAATAAAGATAAAGAATAGCACTGGGTTTTACTGAACCAGGTCTTAGTCAGGTCAATAAAGACGAAACGCTGTGGAAGGAATAAGTATTAAACATAAAAGCATTGATCAAATATCTAGGAATCTAGTTCAAAAACTCACCAAATTAGACTTGCTTATTATGTATTTATTGTAACAAAGTTTACTTGTGAACTTCACATGAACTCTGATATCAATTTTCCTCTTATTAGGAATAAGCAAAATATTGTCAAGACTAAAACACAACTGCCTCTCCTCAGGGCTAAGATAAAACTCCCTTTCGTCAGGACTAAGATACAACTGCCTCTCCTCAGGGCTAAGATGAAACTCCCTTTCGTCAGGACTAAGATACAACTGCCTTTCTCCAGGGCTAAAATACAACTGCATATTTCTAAGGGCTTTTGTTTCTCGAATGCGTCTGCACTACTTTCAAATTTATAGTTTTTCTAAGGAATTTCCAGCCAATTACACGAATTACTTAAAGAGCCCATTCACTAATCTAATATGGCCTAAAGGTCACACTATACTCTGTACTTATGTTATTAAGGTACAACTACATCATCCAATTTACATTTGTGAGAAGGACAGACGGCTCTGATAGAGTCGTCGTGTCACAACCTTAAGAATTCAAATGTCTATGGGTCTCAGATTCCACTTATCATCAGGTGGTCAGAGTGCTAGTGGCCTTCTCCTTGCCAGAAAAAGACATTTAAAAACACTGACGACATACAAATATAACAAATGGTCCTGAACCTGGTTATAGTCCTGTAGGGAAGTTCGCGTATGAGTTTTTTTTTAAAGTAGTGTGTAAGTGTCCTGTTAGTATTTTAGAAGTGGGTGGACATCCGCCACCTAATAAATTTTACGGCTATGATGTTATCAACTTTTAATATGAAAAAATCATTTTTTCGATCGTGGTTTTAAATAAAAAACTCCAAGAGCTGATTCCCAAAATATACATTTCAGGCATTTGTTCCATATTCTTTCTTTAATTAATGAATTTGTTAATTATAAAATCATTTTCGAAACTCCCCAAGGCTCTTCCAGGCAGGAATTTTTATCATGATTTTGTCTGAAATATACGCCGAATGACTTGTTATACGTCATATCCAAACATGCCTAATTAAAGGAATTCGGAAAATGTTTATATTTACTACGAGTATTACTCAATAAATTCTTAAAGAAAATAATTGGAAAAATGTGGTCACCGTTATATTAACTTCGGTTATTATTTTTTTCATATATGCTGCACATTGTGTATTCATTTGTACAAAAAAAAACATCCTCCCATTTAAAGACAAAACTTTACTTGACTACAAAACACTATAATAGTAACGAGAGCGCCACTGGACGCTCGGTGAAGTCTTCAATTATAGTTAGCATAGTTAGATTGGGTCTTGTGAACTACCTTTCTTACTTCATCCATGCTAATTTCCCTCGCCAAAAGCATATTTGCTTGTACCTTTGAGCACACCATTCCATTCATTCTCTTCGTTCATTAACTTCAAAATAAACCTTCCATCATTCTTTAATTGCGTCATCTTGGGACAAAACCTTACCGGTGTCATCTTTCATACACTTAATGTGAATTATGTCTCTCGTTCTCCTTTCTCTTGCTTTTGTAATCCGGTATAGCTCCTTCTCGCCTCTAGGACCGTCTAGTGAGTCATACAACTTCTCCTTCGCTTTAGCTCTGGAAACAGCTACCGCCTTTTTTGCCTTTCTCTTCCATTCCTCATAATTCTCTTTTTATTTTCTTTTGAAATATCATTCCCGTTTTCTACACCCTGCCATTCTTTAAACGCCAACTTCTTTTCTTTACACAATAATAGTAAAAAGGGCACCACTGGACGCTCGGTGAAGTCTTTAATTATAGTTAGCATGTTTCACAAATGATTTATTTCACAAACATTATCATTTGACAACCCGCGCTTATTTCCGAAACTGTAAATAATTCTGGATTTATTTCAGGACCATCGTGTAGAACCCTATAGGTTAGGTTAGGTTAGTTTTATAAAGATCCTGAAATATCAGTAGTAGTCTGTAGTCAATTTAATCTTTAATTATAAATATTAGTAATGTAAAGACCAACTTATCTTTTTTATTTATACATGTACTACACACATTAACTCACGTGCACGCACCCAACACGGTTAAAGCTATTTTAGATCCTAAGTTAGAATAATGTAATCTTTAAGTTTAATCAGTTACTGATTGTTACTGATTGTTGACCTATTTATTTTTGTCTTGTTTTGTATCCATCTGAAGCCTGTAACTCAGGGCATCCTAACTCAGTCCCCAGAGCCGCTGCATCACCTTGTAGTTTTATATTTATGTAATAAACATTTTTCATATTTTTTATTACAGAAAAAAAAGCGAAATATATTTATTTACTTTAAGCATTACATGTTTTCGTATTGTATAATCATGCCAAACTACAGAGCAGTATGTCAATTGCTGATTCAATTATTTATTTTTGTAATTATTTAAGAGCTTACTTGACTCCTTTGGTAAGTCACCGTTTAACACGTGACTTCCCCAGTGGTAGGGTAATATTTGGCGGTAAAATGTCGGGATTCGGGAACTGCATTCGCAGGAGTGACATATTGGATCAATGAAACTATTGTTAGAACTGCGATTATGGCTGTAGTGAATTAGGTTAATAACCGAGGAAATATGTGTTTGGCTAAAGATGGATTATTTTGATTCCTCACCTGACTCCCTAAAATTTACCACTTGTTTAAAGTTAGGAAGGACGGTCGGACAGATAACGTATGTTAATAATAGGGTTCCCTCTAGCGCCTATGTAGGTACAGTCAGCATCAAGCAGAATCACAAGCTCAAAATGATCAAGAAATGACGACTCTTGACAATAAAGTCGTGTGCAGATCATTTTGAGCTCTTCGGTTGCATAGCTACTTCTGTTGCTGACTGTACCTAACCCTAAAAAATCTTTTCCTGCGGCTTAAGTGCGCTATCTGCCTCAAAGTTTACCTCATACAAAACTTAGCAATATCCATGTGTATAGGCTTGAATCGTTTCATAATATTTAGCGAGTAGCCGATCGACACGCCTGCCAATTTCATTATCGTCTAGAGTTACTTCCATTAACACGTTAGTCAGAGTAATTGACCTATCGAATTTGGCCTCTCATCGATCATTAAAGATTTTTCATAAAAGAATAAATTCGACGAACAAGGTTGTACAAGCCCTTTGTTTACAAAAATAAATTTAAAAAAGATATTTATTTTCAGAATAGTCCATAGTTCTCGTATACCTAGTAACAAAATATTTAAAAATTAAGGTTTGTACGAAAAGAAATAGGTCGAAATATTTAGGCTTCTTTACCAGTCACCTCGTCTAAAGACATGCAACTCGTTACCTACTTAAATGAGAATAACTGAGTCTCCTTTCATAATATGGTAATAGGTCAGTTATACTATAGTCGGCGTCCTAGAATATTTTTAACCAAAAGCCACCTTCAATTTGACTAACCTATTACGATTCGAATATAAATTATTTTTTGCGTGTTTGATGGCGGTTCTATGTTATTTAAACGTTTAATTTATTTATTCCGGAGAATTGCATAATTCCCGAGGAAATATCGACAAACGACTTCTACGCAGACGGAGTCGCGGTCAACGGCTATTACTATAATATACCTACACGCAGGGCTCGGAACCCGGTTAATTCCGGGTTCTTTCGGTTTTACTCCGTAGTTTTCTGGGAAACGCAATCGTTTTATTTTAATTAAACGGTTTAATCCACGAGCAGCGAGTCGAGAAACCAAAAGTCTGGATTAACCAGTTTTCTTTTAGCCTGATACAGTTTAGTTCAAAAATAAACCTAATAGAATGGTTCCTCCAAAAACCGATTTACGTGAACGGAACCGCAAAGAAAAGGTTTGCGTCAAGTAAATGGGTAAGGACCAAAAAGTTGGTCACGCTAACTCACTCAATTAAATTTTCTATGAAATTTTTCCGTTGTGACACGAAAATTAGCCATACACTTGTAGGGATAATTTTCGTGTCACAACGGATCTTTTTTTACTTTTGCTGTTTGTATGGTTAACTACGCTTAACTATGGTCCAACTATTTGGTCCTTACCCAAATACATAATAACGGTTTGAAATTTTAATCAGTATCTGCCTACACGCTTACACAATATGCAAATGCTACGATTAATTGGTTGAGCTATGCTCGGCGTAATTCTTATGAACTTGGAGTAAAGCTTACTCATCTATACTAATATTATAAAGAGGAAAGATTTGTACCTATTTTTGTATGTTTGTATGTTTGTAATGAATAGGCTCAAAAAGTACTGGGCCGATTTAAAAAATTCTTTCACCAATAGAATGCTACATTCTTCCAATTTGACATAGGCTACATTTCATTTTGAAAAAAATTAGGGATCCTTGGTAAAATTTGAACAATGTAACCGAAGGTGTAGAAAAATGAGCGGGCGAAGCCGCTGGCGGGTCGCTAGTATTTAATAAAGTACGTTTGGCTTAAGTTAATAAAGAAAGTTACCTGATATTTGATCCCGTGGTGTCGTTCCCTGGCAGGGCATCATATTTCTAGGTGTTAGTAAAGTAAATTAGTTTTCTTCGTTGCAAAAGTTTTGCTGAAATAAATGTCTGCGAGGGACTGATACTCGGCTCTCTTAATCCACGCCAGGCAGCGCGTCAGAGTAAAGATTATTTATGAAATAATACTAATGATTATTTATTTGTTTCGTTGGGTTTTGAAAGGCGTTAAACGATTCGGGCTATATTTAATAAGCGTTTTTATTAAGTTCCGTAGTCAAACTAGGAACCCTTATAGTTTCGCCATGACCATCCGTCCGTCCGTCCATCCGCAGGCTAGCGCAGAGACTCTTAGTACTTGAAAGCTGTAATTTGGCATGAATATACATATTAGTCACGTCAACAAAGTGGTACAGTCAAGGCCATAAATATGTATACACTTTAGTACCTTGTCTATTTAACGGCATGTTTAAACTGCCATATGAAATTGTCACAGCGATTAAAGTGACAAGGTACTAAAGTGTATACATATTTATAACCTTGACTGTACAATAAAATGTTAAAAAAAATAAAAATAGTGTGTCTTCCCTACATGTAACGTGGGGATGTATTTTTATTTTCTCGTCTACCCTATAGTGTGGAGTTTCGTTAGATAGTTCTTTCAAAAACATTATGTGTTTACGAACAATTTTTCGATTAAGTAATCCGTTTGTGAAATATTAAGCTTTAAAGCGCTAATTTTTGTTAGACTCAAGTGTCCCCCCCCCCCCCTCCTACAGCCAAAACTACAAATACTAAAAATCTTAAAAAATCTTAAATGAAAGAGCATATAATATAACTAATTTTAAAGGAAATATATCACGACTAAGTAGACATCATTGTTTATTGAGATACAGGCGATTAAATTGTTTATACCTACTTACTTGTTGATTTTTATGTTTGTAGTATTTAATAGCTTCGGAACCTTACACTAAGCATGGTCCGACATGCTCTTGCGCGGTTTTAAATTATGTGATAACTGTTATGTGACATACAAATATAAAATAAGTAAATACGACAGTATATGTATACAGAGTACATGCATTTGTCCTTACAAATACTTCAAGAGCGTAGCCAGCGCAAATTTTGAAAACTGGACTGCATTTTTTGATATTGGCGTCTGAATTATGTTGAAAAATAAAACTCCCTCATTTCTTTCATACAATATACCTTTGCCACTCCCACAATCGTGACGAATCTAACGATTCATCACAATTATTTTAAAATGCATGAAATAGACATACATACATATACTAGAAAAACATGTCACTCTTTATAAAGCAATCGGGTAAAACTATTTTTTTATTATTTCCTGTAAAAAACTTAATATTAAGTTGGCAAAATCCGCAGTAATTAAAACTGCCTCAACCACCTGCGTCGGTTTTCCAGTATTTTCTTTAGAACAAAATTCGCAACATTCTTCTCGCAAAATAGCCTTTTCGATTAAACGTCGTTCAGTGTCCCGAAAGCTCCATTTATTTTTTTATCGAAACTGAACATCTAAACTTCTTTTGTAAGTAATATGGCGGCGTTCAAATAGTTTTATCGCGTTTGATTTTTTTTATCGCACCAGCGTTCAAAAACGACAAAGGAGAAAGTATTTCTGTACGAAAAAGCAATTACGACAAATAAATGCCAAATTATTTCTTAATTTAAAATATAGGGTTAGTGTTGAAGCATGTAATATTTTTAAGATCTTTTGTACAACATTAAGCAATAAAGTATATGACTATGACTATGACTATATTTTGAATTCTGGTATTAAAAAAATATCAACATAGTCATTCCACCGTCTATCCAAGTACGTTACTATAGTAAACAAGTTATTTATCTCAATATGGTACTAGCCAAAAAACAATAAGTCAAAAAATACATAAATTTTCTTATAGGTAATTATAAAATATAGACACACTGCCAGTGTGTCCGGAGAAACAATCCTGTGAGAACTGTAATCACCTTGTAAAAAAGTATAAAAAGTAATCATTTTTTAAAAACGGCGTCGTTGGTAGTGAGTTACTTATTCGTCAAAACCTATACGGTACTTCCCGTTGACTTAGAGCCTTGAAATCTGACATTGATGAAGGTCTAAGACCCCATCGTACGAATAAATCGAAAAACTAGGGAAAACTACAACAACCCTTGATCTAAAATTGTAAAATTATTATCCCTTAATAAAGTGTATGAAAAAAATACGTACCTAACTCCTAGCCTCAAAATGCATTTAGTGGCAATTGTCTGGCTGTTAACAATCAGGTGCCAAATATTTTTCGCTTTTAACATAAATGGTGACAAAATATGGAAACAAGCAATACAATTATTAAAGCTTGCCTTGTGTTAAACCTGGCACCATATTGAACTCTTAGAACCTGCGTGCTGATGTGGATGGGCAAAAACCCGTTAGTGGTAGAACCTTCTGGAGGGTCCGTCCGGATCGCTACCACCATCTTATCCTTTAACCTACCGCCAGAAGTGTTCGCATCAGTTGATCCATATGTGGGATTGCCTTATCTATGCCATAAATAAAGCAGCTTCTTTTTTTCCAGATCGCAGACGATGCCGGACGGGTGGGGTAGAATGGCGTCGGGCCCTGGCGGCGTCTCTAACCTGAGTAACTTGGGAAAATGGTATGAGTAATCTTGTTTTACCAACTAATTTACCAACAGATGGAATCCTATTGTGGGGACTAGCAATGCTTTTGTTTTAGTACCCTGAAATAGTGTCCCCTCGGGCTGGGCCCTCACTCGGATTTCCAACCCTTCCTATCCATAGCAATGTCTTCAATCTTTGTCCATATTGGCTCACATACAATTTTAATTTAGATTTTTTTTTTATAATATCGCTTTGTGATCATAAACATCATTTGTTAGAAAATTGTTTCTTAGAATATTATTCATTATAATTTTGTAGTACTACTAGTATTACTCATAATATGCAGTACTTCGATTTTTTATACTCATAATACTGTGACCAAGCTTGTATGCGGACCTATAATTTTTTTTCGAAGATTTTTTTCTTTTTTATTTTTTTATGATAGTATTATTTGTACTCATATAATTAGTAGTTATATTATTAAAATTGAATGCATTTATCGAAAGGAAGTTTTTCTACATACATACATACATAGCATCACGCCTTCATTCCCAGAGTGGGGTAGGCAGAGCTGCAGAAATACCAACAACTCTAAAAAGACTTGTTGATAATTCTGTAACCACAAAAAAAAACCCGCCTTGGCCTTCTAACCTAACCTATCCGAGTCGGTTCTGCGCTGATTCGTCTTGTTCATTCGCTACAAATAAGGAAATTCTGTCTCCCGTAGGTAATACGATATTTGCCAAAATAAAACATTTGCTTGCTCTAAGGGACACAAGATAACCCTAACCTAACCTACTTATAAGTATTTTCTGCATAGTGACTTTTATATTTAAACAGTTTAGGAATAAACAAGGGTATCTTTTTAAATGTTTATAACATTAATTTTTATTGCAAGAAATCGTTATATTGATAAAAAATATAAATTTAAATAATAGTAACAGAAGTACATATATTTAATAACATTATACATATCAATGATTTGGAGTTGCGATAGTTATTAACTAAAAATAGATATAAGTAATGATCATTAGGAAATTAATTTTTATAAGAAACATTTTCGAACTTCCAATAATCTACTTTGCAATTTTATATGAACTTTGGCGCACCCCTTCAATCATTGTTTATTTGTATATAACCTGTTCTTTTATGCCAGGGACACGTTGGCCTTGGGAGTGACCCTGCCTCTGAAGCCAGCGATCCTGGGTTCAAATCCTGGTACGGGCAGATTTTTGTGTGATGAGCGCGAATATTTGTTCCTGAGTCTTGGATGTTTTCTAATTTCTCTATATAAGTATGTTTATCATTGTCTAGTACCCATAGTACAAGCCTAGAGCTTAGTTTGGGACTAGGTCAATTTGTGTGAGATTGTTTCCGGATATTTATTTATTTATTACTAATCAAATATATCTTATCTTATCTAATGTTTTAACAGTAGTCATTCTAATTACACATCAAAGTGAAGAATCATTTGGCATAAAGGCATTCCATTTTAATCTTGACTATTGCGTTAGCAATCTCTATTAACCATCCGCCAAGCAACAGTGTTTGCGTTATTGTGTTCCGGTGTGGGGATAAGACAACCGGTGAAATTACTGGCATCTATCCATTCCATCTTAGTCTTCACGGTTGGCAACGCATTTGAGGTCATAAAATTGCAGTCTTAAGATTATAGTCTTGAGAATCCAAACGTCTATGGGTCTCCTATTCCACTTACCATCAGGTGGCTTGAGTGCTCGTGTGGCTTGATATTGCCATAAAAAAATACTTTGGGAGTTGTAAATGTTATGACTAGATTTTTTTGGCAAGGTGAACACAAACGAGCACACAGGCTACCTAACAGTAATTAGCATCCAAGACTCATAAACATTTGCATTCTTAAGACTACAATGTCAAAACACTACAAAACAAATATCGACTATAATGCTCATCTCAAGATGCGTCAACAAGGACAGTTTTCAAGACGTGTTGGCAAGACATTTACTTTGACATATCTTGTGACGAGCATCTTAGCCAAGATGAGTTTATTAGTACGGCTAAATTGGAATGCCTCTGTACTAGTCATTTCAAATTTAAATAAGTACGGAAACGCGTAATCCGTGAGTCCCTCACACTTGACCATGTTTTTTTTGTCGCAGGAGTGACGTCATGGTTTCCGACGAGCGGGTTCCGGAGTACTACCCCACCCACGACTACTCCAACCTCACCACCTTTCTTATCACGTTCTACGATGAAGAAAACAAGCAATTCGTGAACGGCACCAATGCCCCAGAGGTATTTATATTTGTATTTTTTATTATTAGTATTCATGTTACACCATAGAGAACATACCTGGGCCTTTATTCTACTGCGTTATAACGATATCGCGTTTGACGTGTTTTAGAATCGTTTATGTCACAGTCGCCATTATTTTAAATGACATAAGAGTTATTAAAACGCTGACAATACGGAAACACGTCAAATACGATATCATTATTACCGTGCAGAATCCCAGCTCTGGATCAAGGTAAAGAAAAACTAGGTATCGTGCCGAATCTTTGTATCGTAATGTGCGAAATAGAAAGGGAAATTACTTGGCCAAGACGATCTTAACCATAATATAAATGGAAGAGTGTCGGTGACCTAGTGCCTTAGGGAGTCGGCTCGTGATCGTAAGGTACCGAATTCAAACCCTCGCGGTCACCGCGTACCAATGATTTTTCCAACTTAAGTGAGTGTGTAAGAGTGTAATTGCACAAAAAATCCGGGCCCATATAAGGGATAGTATTAACAGAATTAGTTCGTCTCCAGCCTTATCCTCTTCAGACCCACCGACTTGTTGCGAATAAATGTTTCCTTTCTTTCTTTTACATAACTTTCTAAGTCCGAAAAGATTTCTCATACCATTTTACATCATAATGGTCACTCTTCATAATCAATATTAACCATACATCTTCTGTTTATTTTCAGGATTTTTAAAATTTCCAACTGATACATAAGGTTAGGTTAGGTTAGGGTTATTTTATAAAGGTCCTAATCGTAAAAACAGAAAAAAAATATGAATAGAAAGCGGTAGTAAAACTAAAATAGGAGTAAAATTTGTATGTGAGCCAATATGGACCCCGATCAAACACAAAACCCTCCTTCTTGTGCAATCAAGTAAACACAATTTATCAGCAACGACGCTTGGCGATATTGCCAAGATGTTCGGAATAGTTATTCGCTGTAGTGAACCGGCTAAGCGCTCCACCTAGCTCAAGTTATTGGGCAGCTGTTCGTTCTAGCCCAGGGTTGTCAGCTGCCCGGGAAATCTGGTAAAGTTCACAAATTATGTACAGTCAACCAATTTGATTCCTAGGTCACTATGGACAAAACACTAGGAATTGGTTCATTGTACACTGTCTACTTCAGGGTTAAAAGATATCCTGTTTAAGTTCGTCTTTGTACTTTATTTAAATTAAGTTTTGTACTTGTTATTTTTTCTGTGCTATAAAGAGTTTTCATGCGTATACAGTGGCAGTGGGACGACCATATCTCGCGATGAACCGACAACCTCTGGGTACAAACGTAATGTAGGACACCCTCAGGCCAGGTGGGATGACGATCTGTGAAAGACTGCAGGCAGATGCTGGATGCGGCAAGCTGAAGACAGGGCGCTATGGCGCTATAGGCTGATGATAATGACGATGATACATATACAGGGTGTTCTGGAATGAATGACTTTTGTGTCAAGGGGTGTTAGAGTAGGTCAAACTGAATAGGCCTATAAAGTTTTTATTCAACTACTGTTTGTTTTTAACTGGTGTTCTAGAAATTTCACCGGTTGTATTATCCCCACACCGAAACACATTAATACGAACATTGCTGCTTGGTGGTAGGTTAATGGATAAGATGGATGGATGCTTGGATGTGAAAGTAACTCTGTCTGTCTGTATGTCTGATACGCTTTCACGGATAATCCGCTAAACCGATTTAGATACAACTTGGTACGGAGATAGTTTAAGTCCCGGGGAAGGACATAGGGTAGTTGTTATGCCGAAAAATTGGACGGTTCCTGAGGAAATAGCGATAAACGACTTCTACGTGGACGGAGTGGCGGGAAACAAATAGTCGGTAGATATGTTTGGAAGCCACGTTGCCGCAAACAAACAAAGAAACACAGCGTCACAGATACGTTTAACTTATAAGTTATAAACTATTTGCGTAGGGGTTAAAATCTAGTCTAGACCTAGCAACCCTGTTACCTCCCCATTCTTTGTCGTTTGCCACCTCAGTGGAACGCATTTGCCATTTGTATTTACTAAACGTTTGCTGTAGCCTTCGAATAAATAGCGCCTTCAACTCCAAACAGGTTGAATATATTGCTATTTAGTCACTCCTTTATAGGGTTCCGTAGTCAACGAAGGAGGAAGTGTACTAGGGCAGAGCCCGTCTATTAAAAACACCATCTGAGGCCAAAGTCAAGATGCGTACGCGTTTCTACTTGTTTTATTTTAAACCAATCGAATAGAAACGCTAGTTAGCTTACGCTTCTTTGCTATGATCTTCTGACCTGGGCAAATTATTGTGTGATGAGCGCGAGTATTTGTTCCTGAGTCTTGGATGTTTTCTATGTATTTAAGTATTTATTTCTCTATATACGCATGTTTATAGTTGTCTAGTACCCATAGGACAAGCCTAGAGCTTAGTTTGGGACAAAGACAATTGCACGAATGATGCATGGACTAAAACTTTTAGTATTATTTTAACTCTGCCGCCACTGTCAACTAAATAAGAGTTATCAAAAACGGTGACAGTGACATCTCAATTCCACGCTGACTCCGAACCCACGAGGTCTTCATTAATTTAAACTGTCTAATTTAGACTGGCTAAAACACGCCGAACGCAATATCGTTTTAACCCAGTAGAATAGAGGCGTTCAAGTCTATGTCTAAAAGTTTGTATGTGTACGTACTTATTTCGCAACCGTTTTATTTAGACTTTAATTAAGCTTTGTTTATTGTATACACTAATAGACTAGTAAACATCTCAGCCTACTTGTGCAAAATGTGGTTAGAGAATTATTAACATGTCTTTAGAGTTGTTTGTATTTCTGTCCCTCTGCCTATCCCACTCTGGGAATGAAGGCGTGATGTTATGTTTGTTTTGTTTGTATTGTATACACAAAAATATTAAAAAGTCATGCATGTCACATAGCGCCCCACTACTGAATTCTTAGCATTGTTCTTTTGTTTAAATATATTGTGAATTACTATGCAACAATGAATATGAATCTGTGTACCTATCGACAATGGTTTCCATTCAATCTCATTCACATGAAAGAATGATTGATGGTGCCGACTCGAGAGCTCGCCTACCTTAATCTTCGTCTTTTAAGTAAAATTTTAATTCAGATATTGCTACCGGGAGTTGTCTATGTAAATTGAAGATTGATTTGGGCCAGAGGTCAACTTTTGGTCTGATAACGCACGTACCTATATAAGCGTCTGGTGTGGTTATATTACAAACCCTAAAGAAAAAAACTAATGACAAAAACCGGGGGAATTTCAAGTCGGGTACGAAGCCCTCGATGCGCGAATCCGACTAGCACTTGATGAAAACTTTTTTTTTAACTGATTTTCAAAAAGGAGGATGTTATCAATTCGACTGTATGTTTTTTTTTGTGTGTTTGTTACGCGATTACTCCGTCAATTTTGAAAAGATTTTAAAAAAAATTTTTTGTTTGATATGGTGTACTTCCGAAGCTGTCCCATTGCCACCAAGTTGATATCTGGTGAGACGATCCGTGAGGAATTGAGAATACTCCTCAAATATTATAGGAATAAAATATTCGTGCACGACATAACGACGTACGCCGGCTGACCTATAATTTTTTCTTGCTTTTTGAAGACGTTTTTTACTTTATAAAACATTTATTTTTTAAATATACTTGTCACTTCTCTAACGATGTAACCACAATTCACAATTAGCAACATCCTAATTTACATTCGCTATGAGTCAACAAGTAACTAATAATGGAAGTTTCATCTCGACCAGCAAGATAATTTAGGTCAATTCGTTAGCGGCTGGAAAGTGGAGTTTCCCGATTTTCCCGGAATATTTCCGGGCTCGGTGGTCTTTTGGTACAGTCAGCCTTATAAGTAGCTGTATATTTTTGTACCAGCCCTCTATTACACCATCTTGACAATGACACTTGACAGGTGACAATTCGGTGTACATTGCGAAGTTAACACGCTGATACATCACTGCGTTACTTATACGCTGCGCCATATGCACTGAATTGTCACCTGTCATTGTCAGGATGGTGAAATAGGGTAGCTCTCTTTAAATCCTTTGACAGATTATTGCAGCAGTCAAACAAAATGTTAAAGTAACAAAGCACTATAGTGCTTACGTTAATGTAATTATTACCAAGGTTTAGAAAAACACCCATCAGTTTCAATACTGAACCCTGGTCCTTAAATTTGGGGTTTCCTTATAATGTTGCATAAGTATTATTTTTATACACAATTCCTTGTTCATTGAATTTAACCCATTTATAACTACCTTTTTTGGTCACTTTATGTCCAAATTATTGTTCGAATATGTATAAATTAGATTTATATCAGTATTAAACTTTCAAAATTCCATAAAAAGATTATTTTAACATGAAGATTTTTATTTATTGACTTAAATTTACAGTGCCCAAAAAAGGTACTAAAATGGCCAAAACCGCCCTAATACGAGTATTTATTTAATTAGTCGCTCTTTTTGCTTCGCGAGAGTGATTTCTCCATATTTTGTAGTGTAGTATTTGAGTAGGTACCTACATAATTTTTTCTCACTCACCCTAAGGTTAACTTGAAGAGATCCCGAAAACAAAGTTCGCCTTTGTACCAATTTTATATATTTTAATACAATAAAGTGCCCATATCCATGTCTATGTCGTTCATTCATTACTTCATGTCGCTGTACCGAACAGTGGGCCTAACACACTGCCACGGGAACGTGTGTCAAATCCGTGTGTTAAAATATTATTACACACATACATACATAATGTCACGCCTTCATTCCCAGAGCGGGGTAGGCAGAGCTACAGAATTACCAACAACTCAAAAAACACTTGTTGATAATTCTGTAACCACATTTTGCACAATCAGGCTAAGATGTTTACCAGTGTATAAGTGACAGGTTACAAGCCCATCGCCTAACAATACAACAAGCCTTTATTCTCCTAGTCGCCTTTTACGACATCCGCGGGAAGACATGGAGTGACATTATTCTAACCCGGCAACACGGATCTTCGAATATTATTATGAAATTATTAACATGACAGCCACCCGGGGTTTAAGTAGCTTAGTGATAAAAGGACTCAAGACACACAAAACACATTTTTATTGTAAACCTTAAGAGGACTGTGAACCAAATCAATCCACACAAAATGCAATAACGTGTTGCTCACCTTAAACGTTGTCCGATTTTTTAATGTAGATATTATGAAAAACTATGTCTGTACGTTATTTATACGTTAGTATGAAATAGACGAATTAAAGTCCCGCGGCAGCGTGTGCGTGGCCCACAGGGTGCATTTTATGAGATAACAGGCGTTTTTCCGAGCCTCGATCATAACATATTTAGAACAACGTTATCCAAACAAACAGATACTCCCTTTCTCCGCTTTCAATATTGGTAGATAAACTATCTTTTTCCCCGAAACACGCCTACAGTACAGAAGTCAAGTGTTTAATTAATTTCTCGCCGGGGATATGAAGCTTTATACGGAACAGAGGAACATGACCTTTATACTTACTTACTAATGTAGGGTACTCGAGGTCTTGAGAGATGTACAGTAGTGCCCTTATTACTTTTATTGAGTTCTAATAAGCTATCTTGAAATCTTACATTGTTTTTTTTTTGTACAACTGAACACAAAATGTATCACATATGTTATGAGTATGACTTAGTTTAACCTTTAACAATCGTGTAGTCAACTAAACGGATATAAATAACCAGTTTTTTCCGTTAAGGTTGCTTGGTTCAACCATTGTTAAGTTATGTCATATACCCTATAAACCGTATATTTATGTGGATAACACAGAACCACACTTCAATTTCAAGATTTACATTACGTTAATTAGAAGACATAATAATAGTCATGAGAACCTGTAATTGGCTATGTGCTGTTATTCTAATTTCAAGATGTACGTAGAGCTACGGATTTATAAATAAATAAGATTATTTCGGGTTCGGGGGAAGTCGGTTACAGCATGAGAGCGAGTGAGAGCGAGTGAGAAGGACATACAAATATGAAACACGTCATACCGACCGCGGAGAGTTACATACTTCTGGGCCTCTATTCAGGTGCGTTAAAACGATATCGTGTTTGACACGTTTAAGAATCGTTTATGTCACAGTCGCCATTATTGTAAATGACATAAGAGTTATCAAAACGTTGACAATACGGAAACAGGTCAAAAACGATATCGTTATAACGCAGTTGAATAGAGGCCCTGGGCTGGGATTCTACATGGTAATTACGATATCGTCTTTGACGTGTTTCCGTATTGTCAACGTTTTGATAACTGTTATGTCATTTACAATAATGGCGACAATGGAATTAACGATTCTAAAACACGTCAAAAGCGTTATCGTTTTAACGCAGTAGAATAGAGGCCCAGGGCAAAGGTTTTGTTTTAAGGCAAATTGTTTTTTAGCTTTCACTTTAATCACAAAAATGTTTGTAATAAACTCCGTTAGGATTAATGCAATGACCGTGTCCAAAAGCCCTGAAAATAATTGAAATGACGATTTTTGACGTATCTAAATTGTGATATTCGCTAACACTGATCAAAAATGTCTTGCTTAGAATAAAAAACACGTTTTATAACAAAATTAAATATTTTTCACACCACCTGCTCGACAATGCCAAATTACATACCATGCAAACCTTACGCAAACCAACTCATTAAAGCCCTTGGCTTTAGCCGGGGTGTAATGTTGTACTGAATCTCATTATAACCCGCTGGGTTGTAATATTTTCACTTTTCATAGTTCTTATTACAATGGCCTTAAAGTCTAATTTCGTAATAAAAGATCAACTAATACTCGAAGGCCGGGCGCGGCGCCGCCGCCACCGCCGCGTCGAACCTAATTTGAAAATCGAACATTTTCTAAAATCGAGCTGGCCACGGCAAGCTGAATGGAACACATTTGAAATTAAACAAAAGCCGCGAGTATTGTAAGACGCTGCAACAAAATACATTGGTGATAACTGCAAAGTTTTAAATAAATATTGTCTTTCCACAACTGGACTAATGTCTCAAATATCAATTTTCACTTTTAATTTTAATTTACTATAATAAAACGCTGTTTTTAGTAGACTCGCTTTTTTATTGTCTCGCAAAAGGTGAGAAAAGTAGAGTACACTCCTCGGGGATAAAGCTGTTTTCGTCTTGGGCGCGCTTGAACCCCTCACTGCGCTCAGGACTCTTCTTAATAATTAACTCGTAACACCCTCGCTGCGCTCGGGAGTTAAATCTGGAGTCCTTCGTTACGTTCAGGATTCAATATCGCGCCCGTGACATAAAACTGTGCTTTATCCCCTCGGTGTATAATCTACTATAACAGAGCGTAATGAAATGGATTAGTGTCATGTTTTTTTATAGAGTTAGATTAATCCTAATACTTACTTATTTAAATTTAATCATCACCGAAGTACATTAATTGTTCTATATAATTATGTACGGTGCAGATGAATGATGTGTAATTAAATTGGTCAACACACTTTAAACACCAAGCTCCCGGTTATAGCGCAGGAGTCAAGTGTTTCATTAATCCAAGTAGCTAGCGTATGACACGCAATACGAAATACCTCTCGGTATGCTTCAGTAACTCGACCTATGTCTAACGATGTTAGGTAATTGTTTCGGGGTTAAGGTCGTTTATTATTTTGTTGGCGAACAAGATAAGGGGTATTATTATGATCCTGCCACGATCCAATGAGTAAAGGAAAAGCTGGTAGTGGGACTTTTTGCAAATTTCATCCGGATCTCTATCCCCATTTTATCCTTTAAACTTCCACTAAGCATTTAGCCATTTAGATTTAACTTAGTTTTTAATACTGTTAATTTCTCTAATTGCACCGGTTTAATCTCTGTTAAACATGTGGTTTGTGGTTGACTGGTAGAGAATGACTGTAGGCATTAAGTCCGCCATTTGTAATTCTTACGTTTATTTGTACTGTGAAAAGAAAATTAAACAAATAAATAAATAAGCAGCATTGCTATGACGTGTTCTAGTGTGGGGATAAGGCGATTTTGAAGAAGATTATCCTAATATATGTATAGATAGTCTCTCTCTTCCTAGCTATTATTAATCCAACATGGCGGTGGGGTCAGCTTTCCTGATCTTTCTTTTTCTCTTCGCTCTGTCCTTGACATCGTCCGCGGATGCCTGACACTGCTGCATATCCTTTAGCACTACATCTTTCCATCTTGTTTTGGGTCTACCCCTGCACGCTGCTTGGAATAATTTCTGACATAGGGTCGGGACTTTAATTCGTCTAAAATAAATGTGTTTTGTGTGAATTGAGTCCTTTTATTACTAAACAAGTTAATCCCCGGATGACTGTCATTTTAATAATTTCATAATAATATTTGACACTTTAGTGCCCGCCGTTTTGAAGAAAATTCTGACATCTGTCATTCCAGTACAAATTATAACCTGACAGTTGTCAGGATATACTCCACAACGGGCGGGCACTATAGTTCCCGTTTGACGTCATTTGACACTAGGTCCAGTGGCAGCGTGCTCGGCCCACTGAGATGGAAATAATGTGATGCTTAGTTCCCCACGTACTCAGGGGGACTCCTCTTCACGTGGCTATACCATCGCAGCCTACTCTACTGAATTTTATCGGCTATATCGCGTACACCCAAGCTTCCTCGCACGTACTCCTTACGGATTTTACCGAGCCGGTGACGTCGCACATCCATCTGTATATGTATAGATACTCGTAGTATAGTAACAGAAACAGTAGCGCCATCTATCAGATTGCTTAAGGTATTCTTACACTTATTGATGACAATGATGACATAACATGGCATTTTAAAACAAGTCCAACTTAGCGCGAGGTTGAATAGTCACTCTCACTAAAAGGTGCCAAAACCGTTGATTTAGCACCATTTTGGTCTCCAAATTTTTTGTTCTAGAGGCCAGTCCATACTAAGTATTATATAAGTCTATGCGTAATATTCACGTTTTTTCATAATTATACTTATGAATAAGTGAACTAGCTGAAATGCGTTGCAGTCTCGTCATACAAAGTTACAGAATTTATGTTCAATATAATAAATAAACCAACCGGGCGGAAGGAGACAATGGGGTGATAAAGAAATTTCGTTGGTCTCGTCGCCATATTTTGCGGACAAACTGGTTTGTTTGTAACAAAATCTCGCTTTCTTTGGATTCCTATGGGTATAAAGACAAACGAAATTGAAACGCACAATTAACCTGTTTTAGTTAAATTATTCTTTGTCAGATTTAAATGTCATATTAAAAAAGATAAGCAGCAGTGCAGGGTCAATCCGGATCGCTACCACCATCTTATCCATTAACCACCCGCCAAGCAACAGTATTCGCATTGTTGTGTTCCACTGTGGGGATAAGACAACCGGTCAAATTACTAGCATAGAGGCATTCCATATTAGTCCTCAGGGTTGCCAACGCATTTGAGGTCTTAGGATTATAGTCTTGAGACATCAAATGTCTATGGGTCTCAGATTCCACTTACCATCAGGTGGCCTGAGTGCTCGTGTGCCTACTACTTTACTTACATCAACAACAAAAAAACATGTTACTGAGTAGACCTCGGCCACATTTAGCACGTCAAAATTCTACCGGCGCTTCCCAAGAGGATATCACTGCTGAGAAGAAACGCCGCATAAACTCAACAGTCATTGTTTATGAGTTATGACAATGATAGTAGGTACTTTTAAAAAATGTAAAACGATGAATGTAAAATGGTAACTCATCACTTCATCGAAAGTATCATTTCATCGAATTTTATTTCATCGAACGCTATTTTCTGCTGAAACTATAATGTTTTCGGGGTAACTTAAAAATTAATTCAGCAATTATTATCAGCAATTGTCGTCCTACTTAAACAGATATGATCTCCTTAACCCCTTTCAGTCCGGTTTCCGTCCTGGTCATAGTACGGCTACTGCTCTTGTCAAAATCACGGACGACATTCGCGCTGGCATGGATAGCAGGAAAGTAACGATTTTGACACTGCTAGACTTAAGTAATGCTTTTAATACCGTTGATTTTGACATAATGCTTGGAATTCTACGCTCCCTTAACATATCTCCTGCGGTAATTGAATGGTTTCATAGCTACTTAATGGGTCGTCGGCAGCGAATAAAGATAGGTGATTCTCGATCTTCATGGTGCAGCACGCTGGCCGGCGTTCCGCAAGGTGGCGTGCTGTCTCCGCTTCTTTTTTCTTTCTTTATTAATTCCATTACACAAAACCTTCTCTCTTCTTATCACCTTTATGCTGACGACCTTCAAATTTATACTCAGGGTACGCTTGACGATCTTTTTTCTGTGGTTGACGCTGCCAATGAAGATTTGAAACAAATTTTGAGTTGGGGCAATGCGTTTGGGCTAAAAGTAAACCCTTCTAAAACTCAAGTGATCGTCATTGGCAGCTCCCAACTAATTTCTAGAGTCAACTTTGTGAATCTTCCCCCAGTTTTTTTCGACGGTGTTCTGATACCTTACTCTCTCCAGGTTAAGAATCTGGGTGTCATCATGGACCGCACTTTGTCATTTTGCACCTCACGTTAGTGAGACTAGCAGGAAGATGTTTGCAGCTGTAGGTTCTCTCAGACGGCTTCAGAACTTTCTGCCTCTTGCCACGAAAATTGCGCTTGCTCAAAGTTTACTGCTTCCTATTCTAGATTATGCTGACGTGTGCTATTTGGATCTCACCGAGGAGCAACTAGATAAGCTTGAGCGTATTCAGAATTTGTGCATATGGTTCATATTTGGGTTACGCAAGTATGACCACGTCTCCGTTTTTCGCAATCAGATCAAGTGGCTCACAATCCGTGCTCGTCGTAACTTTCACATTTTAAATCTCCTCTTCAGCATTCTTTTCAACCCTACAACCCCGCGCTACCTAAAGGAGCGGTTCAATTATTTTAAATCTATTAGAGCGTCCCAAAACCTTCTCCTGTCAGTTCCTTTTTCTTCCTCTAAATTTTACACAAATTCTTTTACCATCAAGGCGATAAGGTTATGGAATGCTTTGCCTGTGGAGGTACGACGTGCTAAGTCTGTTGCCATTTTTAAAAGCAAGCTAAAGGATCATTTTCTGTCACTTCCGTAGTTTTTCTATTATCTCCCTTACTTTTTTTTTTTTTTTCTTTGTTATATCTCATGCTTCGTCTGTTGTCATTGTTTGGCTGTTTTTGGAGGATGTATGTATGTATATATTATATAGATGTATAATTATATGTATTTAGTATGTATTTATTCAATTATTTACTTTATGTATTTATATTTAGTATATTTATAAATAGTTCTAATTTCAAAATTGAAATAATTTAATTGTTTCTTGTAGTTATTTAGTTTGAGTTCTAAACGAATTAGTTTACACCCCCTGCCATGAATTTGTGTCCTCAGTTATTTCTCTTACAAGGTTGTCTGGAAGAGATCGCTATTTAGCGGTAAGACCGCCTGTTGTATACCTATGATTTAAATGTACTGTTCCATGTTCTGTTTTTATTTTTTATTTTTGGTGTTCAATAAAGAGTATTTGTATTGTATTGTATTGTAATTACGTAGGTTGGGTTAGATGTTTATGGTACCCTGAAATGTATTTAAAATAACCTGATAACGATGTGACTTTAGTTGAAAATAGCTGTCGATGTAAAATTATACATTCAATAAAACAGGGGGACAAATATATCATATAGTTAAGCAGGAAAACGTGTCGAAACTTATAATACACAAGAGTTTATTAAAAGATAAGGACAAGGCATACTTTAAGAACACTTTAGATATTTCGCTTTTGTGAATAAGAAGGTTAACTTGTGCTTATAGGGCTAAAGCTAAAGTTAACCTTACGGGCTGTACGGAACCCTCGGTGCGCGAGTTCGATTCACACTAGACCGCAATTTAAGTTTTAATAAATTTCGATTTGAATGTTATGACTTAACTTGTATATTGTCCAAGCCAGTAAAGTATAACTCGTTTTTTATTCAACAACTTAAAAAATCCTCGTAACTTTTTTTTTTACTCAAACGTTGGCGCACCTAACTTTTTTTAAATGGAGCAACATCTAGTACTAAATACGGGCAAAATATTAAGTTACAGCTGTTTTTCTTTGCTGGGGTACGTGTCCTGTTATAGCAATTTATAAAATTACTGTACATTTTTGTCCCATTAAAAATACTTCTTTATTCATGAATGCTTCAAACCAAACAACCATTCCCGAAAACGTCAATATTATTCTCGACTGTTAACGAATAAATATAAATGCGCGTACGTTTGCTTTTTATGACCATTCTCGGAGGATTCATGGATTATACGAGCAACGAAATAAGCCAACGCAAAATTAATTTATTTTCCGGTACAGTTTTTATTGTCAATTTTATAGCACAGGGCAAAATGACGGCCTGAAAGCCCTAAGGAGCCTTTCAGCAGCCAAACGCCATCCAATTACAAACAACACTAAAGGGATTCCGTTCACTTAACTGACTGTTGATTTTGTGCATTCGTCGTTATTGCTAGCGCCATCTGTGATCTTTACTTTGCTTTAAAAATACAGGCTATTTGCTGCGTAGTATTTTAAAAGGTTCTCTGCCTTTTCGCCGACAAATCTTTGACAAATGCATCGTTTCGCAACCTATACATTTGCCAACCCGCTTCTTTTTTTAACTACAAATATTACAGGATTTTTATAAAACTAACCTAACCTAACCTATAGAGTTCTTCACGATGGTCCTATAATAAATAAAAAAATATTTATTGTTTCGGGAAAAATCGCGGGTTGTCAAATGATATGTTTGTGAAATGAATGATTTGTGAAAAATTGGTTATGAAATGATAGGATCCCATTTTAGAACCTATTAACTGTGAGACGGACTCGCACTGCCCTGCTAACATAAAATGCAGTATCTGAGACAAAACTTCTGTAGCATATTTAACCTTATTACTAACGGTTTAGGGTTGAATCTGCTTTGGCCATTAAATCTGAGATACTGCTTTTTTGCTTAGGAGGGCAGAGCACCTTCGTGTACGGAAATAGGTATCTACGTTCAAAACTCATACTTACCCATATGTTTCAGTGGTGGTAGGACCTGTTGCAGGATCCATTAACCCACCGCCAAGCAGTGTTCACATTAGTTGTGTTTCGTTATGGGAATACGACAACCGGTGAAATTACTAGCAGTGGGGCCTAACACGCTGCCATGGGACAAGATTTTGACATATTCGGGGCTTTAGTTCGTCTATTCCATATTTCTTCGTAAGAATATAATGTTAAGAGGATTGTGAAGCGATGCTAAAATCGCGTAGCTGTCCCCCTAAATCTAATCCGATTTCCACGATGTTTGAATATGTTGTAGATGTTATGAAAAAGTGGGTCTGTACGTACAGACATAGTTTTTCATAATATCTACAATATTCAAAAATCGTAAAAATCGGACTACGTTTAAGGGGAGCAAAACGCTATCGCATTTTGGATGGATTCTTTTTGGTTCACAGTCCTGTTAAGGTTTACAATAAAAGTGTGTATGTGTGACTTGATTCCTTTTATTACTAAGCAACTTAAACCCAGGGTGGCTGGCATTTTAATAATTTCATTATAATATTTGCACTAGTTCCCGGCAGCATCTTAAGCCCACTGGAATTAACGGATACACAGCAGACTAAGATAATACGGACAGAAGCGACTTTGTAACTAGTATGCTACTTATTTTTATTACTAGTATATATACATCCGTCTGTGTATATTATTATTTATATGCGGTAACTCCTCTTTAAACACGCAACGGATTTTGTTTTTTTTTTCACCATGAATCAGATAATTTTTCACGGAAGATTTTTATGTACATATACAATAAATTCTGATTTGCGAGGGGTGTTCCAGAAAACGCACATAAATCGGCGGGTCGCTAGTCTATTTTTAAAAGGATATTTTGACCCTGACTGTGTTCTATTGCTCCTTGCAGGGGCCAGACATCGTCCCCCTGCCGCTGTGGCGTCAGCTGATATGGATAGCGCTGTTCGCGGTCATCGTGGTGGTCGCCACCGTCGGCAACGTGGTGGTCATCTGGATCGTGCTGGTCAATAAGAGGATGAGGACCGTTACCAATTACTTCCTAGGTCTGTAGTCTTTATTTTAGTGTACCCTTAACTAAAGATTTTGGAATGAACTTCCTGCTGAGATTTTCTCTACAATATGAGGCTTTTTAAAAAGGGTGTCATTATATTTCTTCGAGACCGGCAACGTATTGGTGACGCCGCCGGCGTTGCAAATGTCCATAGGCGGTGCCTGTTTGTCCGTCGATGACAATAAGAAAAGGTATTGAATGAAATAATGAATGTAATGTCAAATAAACAACAAGAAGTGTTCTAGTCAGCTAATCTTAAGAATCTGGTAACCTCCATTCCCTGAAAACTAGGGTAACAACCGCACAAGAGACGGTTAGCCTTGTTGGTCGTTGCCTATGAAGTAAG
Organism: Acleris holmiana; assembly: GCA_949316455.1. NCBI lineage: Eukaryota > Metazoa > Arthropoda > Insecta > Lepidoptera > Tortricidae > Acleris > Acleris holmiana. The sequence goes on along the minus strand of OX438769.1, from coordinate 4,752,234 downwards.
AGGTCCTGGGTTCGATTCCTAATATGGGCAAATGTTTGAGTGTTAAACGCGAGCATTTGTTTCTGAATCTACAAGCTTAGAGCTAGGCTTGAGATTAGGTCAATTAAGATGATTGCACCCGTTTCACGAAGCTATAAATTACAAATTACAAGCGGAAGTCTCTTTCTAACTCCCTTTGTGAAAAAGAGAGTTCTTCTTAAAATGGGCCACATATAGTTATTTCTTATTAACTTACACACACGCCCCTCCCCCTTTTTGTGGGGTCTATAATTAAATTAATATTTAAATATCCGTTGAAAAAACTATAATTGAAACTATAACTGACCATATTTTTGCAAAGTTTGTTTGTTCGTTATTCGAAAACCATTTCGAGAGTTATGATTTCAAAACAGTTCTATATTACTCTTTCCAAAGTCAGTGTATTTTATGAATCTCTTATGAAATATAATTTATTGAGTTAATTAAGTAATTATTACCACACATATTAAACAGTAAAGTTACGTATTCATAAAATTAAAATACCTATGAAATGGGACCTCACTTGAAAGTTAAGTGAATTTAACCAAACTTACGCCACAGGGGAGGCGTAAAGTCTGATCTTTAGACTTTAATGGACGGAAGGACAGTTAATGGACTTGTGGCTCACTCTTCCTTGCAAAAGAAAAAGGTCGTATAGTTGTAAGAAGTCCTTAAACGTATATTGCTGTTTTGCTGTGGATTGCATTACCTACCTACTACAATGCGTATTTTGCAGTCAGCTTCAAAAGTTAATGCATAAAAAGATCTTCGAGCAAACGTGAAATAAATATTCATCTATATAACTGAAGGAAACTATGGGAAAGGTACTGCCAAAAGATATTTTTGTCAAGTTACATTATGCAATACAAAAATATCTCAAAATTTGAATAAAATTTAATTGCATTTTAAACTCCTTTGATAAATATCCATCCAAAGATACCTCGTATCCCAAATTTTTAAAGTCATTTATTCTATGGGAGGTCACAATGATACAGACATCCATATATACCCACCAACATACCCAAAAACAAACAATAGCAAAAATCCCAAAAAAAAAAATTCATTCCGGGGCCGGGGTAACCATGTTCCAACTACTTTCAATGCAATTCTCGGCGACACTTTACCTCTTAATAAAGCTGAGTACGAATCTGAGCGGCTCAGCCTGAGGCATGCTCGCCCCGCGCGGCGAGATGCTCGCGAGCCAAATTGTTGCACATAAACATGCGCGGGTGAGGCATCGTGCTCGCTGCGAGCCCACATTTCAAAATGGCGTCGGACACGTTGACAGCCGTGGCTGCGTTTATCATAATTTACCGAATTATTACTTAAAGAAGAAGAAATAGCCTCGGTGGTGGAACGGCTCATCAATTTTATCAAATTTCTATACGCGCCTCGCCCACAGACAAGTTAGAACTTGTCGTTCTGCCCGCTCGTATACACGTCCACATTACGCGAGGCATGCACACTGAGGCGCCTTGAAGCACGGTCAAAAGACCGACTCTTGACGGCTCGCCGCGCGCCGCTCGCCCGCTGCTCGCGCACAGCGCATGAGCGCGTACGAATTTGAGCAAAATAGGTGAGCCGTGCGAGCCTTAACCCGAGGCTGCTCTAATTTGTACCCACCTTAATATTTCCAACCAAAAGAAACTCGGTACGGTGGTCATAGCCCATGCTGGACCCCTTGACAGTTTCCTGCACTACCTTATAAATCATCCGACCCTTTTCACTCTTACTGACAACGAGGTTGTGGCTGGTCTGCCTACGAAAGTAGTGGCCTGGGGTTGAATTGGGCAATGATTGAAATTTGTGTAATGAGTGCAAGAATTGCTTTCAATACCATGGTAGTTGGAAGTGGAATACGTATACAGCGTGTAAATTTGATACGGGCATATATTTTATCCTGACGCAGTTAACGATCATACAAATCATGTGAGAAAGATATTTTGTCGGTAACTTTTATTATTGAGGAGCAGTAATTTTTTTAAAGTTTGTCTTAGGAGCAATGTACGAAGTGTGCGAGCGTCCATCGGTCGTCAATGTATCGCCTGTATCCAAGTGCAAGGACGAAATGTGTGGAAACTAAATACCAATCTCAGGCGAGTGCACCGCCTGCATTAATGACCGAAATTTTTGACTTTCATGGGCGAAGTAAACAAATGGCGAACCATAACAATTCGTGAGCATAACATGACTATTATGTAGATGCTTTAATTTAATTGCGCAATGTCATACATTGCTTGCTGAATTAATTAGTAAGAAAAAAAGAAATACAACTAATGTTGCTGTTACACACGTTTTTATGTTAATTAGGGTGTATATTAACTATTGTTAAAATATATGCCCGTATGAAATTTACACGCTGTATTACTTTCTACAGTAGAAATTCCACAAAATTCACTAAAGAATATGGAAAACGAAAAGGGGTGGGATTCTACACGGTAATAACGATATCGTCTTTGACGTCTTTCCGTATTGTCAAAATTTTGATAGCTCTTATGTCATTTACAATAATGGCGACTGTGACATAAACGATTCTAAAACACATCATACGCGATATCGTTTTAACGCAGTAGAATAGAGGCCCAGGTGAATTCTTATTACCTAGTGTCCCTAACAAGTTACCCGGTGATATGTTTTAAATCAAACAAAAACCCACGCCATTGTTATTTTGTACATTTTACTGACTGATTTTAGTCTTTTAATTTTTGTTTTTGTTGTGTGTGATTGCATGTTACTTATTATACCCATATGAGTCCAAGATACTTGAAATAAATGCTCATCGTATGCTCAGTACCGCCCTATCTCCATTCTTCCAGTTCTTTCCAAAGTTATCGAGCATTTCGTGAATCGCCGTCTCCTATCCCATCTCAATAGGCATAACCTCCTTAACCCCTTCCAGTCAGGCTTCCGTCCCGGGCATAGCACTGTCACTGCCTTGGTTAAGGTCACCGATGACATTCGTCTTAATATCGAAAATAAAAAGCTCACAGTTCTTGTCCTACTGGATTTCAGCAGCGCTTTTAACACCGTTGACTTCGATATTCTTCTTGGAATTCTTAATACTCTTAACTTTTCTCCTTCTTCTCTTTCATGGTTTCGGTCCTACCTATCTGGGAGGCACCAGCGTGTCAGAGTTGATGACAAGTATTCTGAGTGGTGCGAACTCTCCGCTGGTGTTCCTCAGGGCGGGGTGCTTTCTCCTCTTCTTTTTTCAATATTTATTAACAGTATCTCCCAGTCACTTCGTTCTTCCTACCATTTGTATGCGGATGATTTGCAAATATATTCTTCTGCCGGTTTTGATGATTTCCCTTCCTTGGTGGAGCAAATTAACAGCGATCTTGAATCGATACGATGCTGGGCTGAGAGATTCGGTCTACAAGTGAATGCCAAGAAATCGCAGGCTATTGTTCTTGGTAGCCCCCACTTTATTACTAGACTGTCTGAGACCGTGGTACCTAATGTTCGCTATGATGGGATTCCAATCCCCTTCTCCTCGACAGTCAAAAACTTAGGTGTTACTATGGACCAGACTTTGTCCTGGTCAGCTCACATCAGTACAATAAGTCGCAAACTCTTTGCGTCACTCCACTCCCTGAGGCGCCTGCAGAATTTCCTGCCTTTCCCGACAAAACTGACACTTGCGCGTTCCTTATTACTCCCGCTTCTAGATTACGGCGATATAGCGTTCTTGGACTTAAAAGAGGAGCTACTTGACAGACTGGAGCGTCTGCAGAACGTTTGTATTCGGTACGTTTTTGGGCTGAGAAAGTTCGATCACGTGTCGATGTTTCGTACGCAGCTGAAATGGCTTCCTATCCGCCGCCGTAGAGATTTACATGTACTTTCACTCCTTTTCAATGTCCTCTTCCTTCCTTCTTCCCCTCCCTATCTTTCTGAAAGATTCAACTATCTGGCCTGCGGCAGCGGTCATCGCCTGCGTTCCAGCGCCAATCTTTCCCTTGCGGTTCCGTGTAATAAAACACGTTTCTATGCCAAATCCTTCACAGTCCGTGGTGTCCAACTGTGGAATGAACTTCCGTTGTCCTTAAGGCAGTCCCCTTCTGTAAACTCTCTAAAGAGGAATTTAAAAACTTTGTGGCTGAATGAGTCGTGAAGTCAGGTTCCTATAATGATTAGAGTTGTTATTTATATATTTATGTAGGTATATATGTATATGTATGTATATATGTGTGTATTATACATGTACGTTTATATTAGTTTGTGTACAAATTTGTTTAAAAATTATTTATTTATTTATAAGTATCATCATTTCTTTTTACTTTTTGTGCAAACTTGTATGTGTCCAACCCCATGCATTGTCCTTACTCATTTGCTTCAGGGTTAGCTGGAAGAGATCCCAACTAGGGATAAGTTCTCCTTTGTACATTAATTTAGTATTATAATTGTAATATTTATATTTTTGTGCAATAAAGAGTTGACATACATACATACATACATACATAAATGATTTTAATTTAATTAATTTTAATTGTAAACGTACCCTAAAAGCTTACTTCAGCTGACATTTAACATTTACATTACGTATGTGACGACATGTTGGCCTAGTTGGGAGTGACTCTGCCTCCGAAGCCAGCGGTCCTGGGTTCAAATCCCGGTAAGGGCAGATATTTGTGTGATGAGCGCAAATATTTGTTTCTCCATCTAAGTATGTTTATCGTTGTCTAGTACCCATATTACAAGCCTAGAGCTTAGTTTGGCACTAGATCAATTTGTGTGACATTATCCCCTGATATTTATATTTATATGTCTATATACCAAAAAGAAAAATATGTAAGTGTGTTTGTGGCACGTCGGCTGATACTCGGCACATGGTCCTTTAACTAATATTAACACCTAGACAAATACTAGTATATACCGTTTGACACCCGCGGCAGATAAATTGTTTAGTATTCGCCCGCTATAGTCCTGTTATTTCATGTTACAATTATTTAGAGTAGGGATCGATTCTTCTCCTCGAATGGAACTCCTTTTGCTCTGCGACTTTAAAAAATGAGGTAATTTTGTTTTTTTATTTTACATACAAAATAATTTAATTCACTGATTTGGGTCACTAGTAGAGTGACTAGATCGAAACATTACCACATCGCAAAATGACCACATCGCTTGTAGCCAACATCTCTAAATGACTGAGTCGTAAAATGACCACATCGCTTGTAGCATACTTCTCAAAACGTCCGAGTCGCAAAATGACCACATCGCTTGTAGCCCACATTTCAAAATGACTGAGCCGCAAAATGACCACTTTGCTTTTTTCATTTTATGCCTGTCTTAGCAAAGTCGACGCAGCCCCGCATGGCGGGGCTGCTATTCTTGGGAAATTTTCCCTTCGGGCATTTGAAGTTACCTAACGAACCTAACCTACCTAGTAACGCAAACGAAGTGGTCATTTTGCGACTCAGACATTTTGAGAAGTAGGCTACAAGCGATGTGGTCATTTTGCGACTCGGACGTTTTGAGAAGTAGGCTACAAGCGATGTGGTCATTTTACGACTCAGACATTTTGAGATGTGGGCTACAAGCGATGGGGTCATTTTGCGAGTCGGTAATTTTGCGACCGAGTCATTCTACTAGTGACCTACTGATTTTACAAGTAAAGTTTGAAGTATATGAGTGTATATGTCAATTGGATGTTTGGGTTTTTTATATACATAACATAACATAACATCACGCCTTCATTCCCAGAGTGGGGGGTAGGCAGTGCTACAGAAATACCAACAACTCTAAAAAGACTTGTTTATAATTACTGTAACCACATTTTGCACAATCAGGCCAAGATGTTTACCAGTGTATTAGTGACAGGTTGCAAGCCCATCGCCTAACAGTACTACAAGCCCTTAATCCCTTAGTGGCCTCTTACGACATCCACGGGAATACAAGGAGTGGTACTATTCTAACCCGGCAACCACACTTCTTTAACTTCTTTTCTTTCTAAGGTTGTCTGGAAGAGATTGCTACTTAGTGATAAGACCGCCTATAGATTCACTTTGTAACATTTTATCTGTATTTTACTTTTTATGCTGTTATTGTATGTGGTGTTCAATAAAAAATATATGTATTGTGTTAATAAATATCTAATATCAGGGGACAATCTCACACAAATTGACCTAGTCCCAAACTAAGCTCTAAGCTTGTACTATGGGTACTAGACAACGATAAACTTACTTACATACTGAAATATATACTTAAATATATAAATAATCCAAGACTCAGGATTAAATAATCGTGCTTATCACACAAATATCGTAGGCAGGGTTACTACCAACTAGGCCAACGTGTCATATTGTATCTTGCTTATTTGAAACTAGGTTAAATATTTTTTGTGAGAAAGTCTCCGGATTTTAATTTACCACAAAGTTGTGAACAAAGAATGCTTGTTCACAGTGAGCCTGTCGGTAGCCGACGCGATGATGTCAAGTTTGAACGTGACCTTTAGCTTCTACTTCCTGCTGTTCCAAGACTGGCCCTTCGGGGACTTCTACTGCAAGTTCAGTCAGTTCAACGCGGTGCTCAGCATATCTGCCTCCGTGTTCACTCTCATGGCGATCAGTATAGATCGGTGAGTATCCATAATACCTCAGAGGACTTTAAAAAAAAAAAAAGTGTTTCATTTCTTTGCAGTGAATTGACAAGATACTTGAAAGTTTTAAAGTCTATAATATTAGTATCTATTTAAGTTTTTTTTTTATGGTAAGGAGAAGGCACACGAGCACTCAGGCCACCTGATGGTAAGTGGAATCTGAGATCCATAGACATTTGAATTCTCAAGACTATAATTTTAAGACTGCAATCCTAAGACCTCAAATGCGTTGCCAACCCTGCGGACTAAGATGAAATGCCTTTATGCTAGTAATTTCACCGGTTGTCTTATCCCCCACACATTATTATTTAGTTATCTGCAGGTAAAGGCCTCCTCCAAAGATCTTGTCTAGATCAGTCTTTTCTAGAATGAGCTACTTGAATCCAGTCGAGGCCGGCTGTTTCTTTGAGCTCATCTTCCCATCTAGCTAAAGGTCTCTTCCTTTTGCCTTGAGGGCCTAACCATGTTTTAGTGATGGTCCTACCAAGGACCCTACCTACCCTGTGCAAGGTCCGTCCGGATCGTTACCACCATTTTATCCATCAACCACCCGCCAAGCAACATTGTTCGCATTATTGTGAGTGCGGACAACCGCTGAAATTACTAACATAAAGGCATTCTATCTTAGTCCTCAGGGTTGGCAACACATTTGAGGTCTTAGGATTATAGTCCTGAGAATTCAAATGTCTATGGGTCTCAGATTCCACTTACCATCAGATACCTGAGTGCACGTGTGCCTTCTCCTTAACATAAAAAAGTGGTCATCCTTTTTGTCCATCTCTAGTCTTGTAGGCGCACAACATGTCCGGCCCACTTCCATTTTAGTGATCGGGCATGTGTTTGTCCATCTATTTATTGCGTTTGTGATTTTTCTTATTTTGGTGTATCAATTTTTTTCATTTTTTTTGAAGATTAGCATACTGCGGTTTATTCCGCCTTGTTTTTTGTTGAACTTCCACGTTTGGCAGGCATACGTTAGGCACGGTATAAGGCTCTGAGAACTTACCAACACGATAATGGCGAAATCAATTTTCGTTTTTTGGATTCCGTATCCGACGGGTCCAAACGGAACCCCATTGCTGTCACTCACGTGTCCGTCTCTCCGGCTGCCATACAGCGGCGGTCTGTTATACAGGTTTTATAGGCAAACGATTGAAGATACAGTCCTTGAATTTTCACAGCATAAGCACTTGTTGACCTTAGCAGTATAAACTGTCTTAAATATTTTTTAAATATTTTAAGGGGATAAAAGTGGGGCGGGGATATCGATGTTTAGAGCTCGTTGAGTAGATAAATACTTTATTTATTGTAAAGCAAAGGAAATGAGAAGCGACCAAAATCAGCTTTTTGTACAAAAAATTGTTCCTAAGAATAAAAAATAATTGATTTATCAGATTTTGGTACGACGGTTTTTCTTGATTATTAACATTTTATCAAGTACAATCCTTAACCATACTGGTCAGAAAGTGACAGATGTGTTATCCAAGTTTATCCACATCTATCATCATGCTACGGGCCCTGGTGTATTAAAATTGTCTAAGGCAAAATCTTGTGATGATTAAGCTTGCATTTGTATATTTAAACAATACCTATATTAAACATGTTATTATTTCGTCATTTGTTATTTTGGTTTAAATGGAAATTAGTTTTAGTTATTATTTTCGAAACGCACAATGTAGCTTAGGATTCCAGTCTTAAGATTATAGTCTCGAGAATTTCTTTGGGTCTCAGATCCCACTTATCATCAGGTGGCCTGTGCGCTCGTTTGCTTCCTGTAAACTATAAAAAACCACAACGACTTAAGTTAGAATCCACAACTATTTAAAACAAACATGACAATTAATAAAACATTTTTTACGTGCGCAGAGGGCGAAATAAATCATGTTTACAAGCTACAAAAATGTCCGCCGGATGTCTGAAAAGTTGGAAAATGATGGTTTTTAATCGGTTTCCCGAAACCGTAAATCACGCAACATTTGCCGCTGTTCCACCATTAATTAAAACTTGGCCTAGCGCTGGAATGGAACGACTAATTATAGGTGTCAGGACCGAACTGCTTTTAGTAGGCTTTTAGGGGTCAGAGGCATTTATCAGTTTATGTCTTTGTGAAATGAGATAGCATTTGCAAAATTAATACTTATTTCAATAATTATAAAACAATTCAATGTAAGAATGATTAACTTATTTATAGTGATACAAAATCTATACATATATTTTTTGCCATTTTTAGGCTATTTCATTAGTGCATCAATTATTATTTTCCTTTTTTTGAAACAATAGGTAAGAAACCTCGAGTTATACGTTTACGTTGGCGCACTGATTAAAGAACAACTAAATCTACTCTTTAAAGTTATTTAATTTGTACCGCATCAAAGAAATCCTTACAAAGTTGCATGAAAAGTTTGTCCACTCCTTTGAATAAATAAACGATTTTTACCAGCACAAAACAGTACATTATTAAGTTACACAAGATATAAAAGTTTGTTTTACTAAAATAGTTAGGTAAGGTGGGCCGTACATTTACCCCCTTAGTTGCAATAGCCTAATAAGTGAAGTAAAGTAGATAAGAGACACTGCTGGTTTCCAGTTTCCAACCAGGAATTACAACTTTACTATAACTTTAAGTAACTTGACAAAAATAGGTTCACTTCAGCGACAAAACAGCAGAAATACTTTGCCTTAATTAAGATCAATCCTGTTATGTATTCATTATGAAACCGTTCGAGTAAGGATCTTTTAAAGTGTTTTAATAACGTTGTGTACACAGCCCGCGCTTGCCTCTTTTTTAAATCCGCAATGAATTCTTCTATAGCCGGATTATACATTTATTATAAACAGATTACGGAAAAGAAAAACAAGTCTTTGGCAAAATTTATTTCTTTAATTTGTTTCCGCTTTTGGATTTGAGGATATTGAAGAAAGAATTCTTTGAATACTTTCGCCACTTTGATTACTTTTTGCTTTGTTTTTTTGTTGATATTACAAATTAAGGGTTAACTAATCAGAAACTTGAAAATTTTAATTAAAATGGTGCAAATTACAATTATGCGACACCGACGCCTAGGATCAAAGATGAGTGAATTTGTCTTGGGATATTAAATAACCAGAAGTGTTCGAGTTATCATGAGATTTATATTTTCGCTGTGGCCCTTTGGATTTAATACACTAAAAACCCCTTGCAGCAAACGAAAAAGTAACTTCTAATTTTAGTTTTAAGAGCAATTTTGCCGTGGCAAACTGTTTGAAACTGTCAGTCTTAAATCTATTTTTGTATGATTTAAACTAAATTTATCAAATTTCTGCGAGTAGCCCTTAGGTACGAGACGCATATAAAAGTGGCACTCGCAAATCATTACTTTTTTGTGCCTATTTTAATTTTTTCAATTAGTAGGTAGTTTGTTTAAGGTGGACTTCCGACCAGCAACGCGACTCCGGCGTCACTAACGCAGCGACAATGACGCGGCAATAGAGCGATAGTATTATACAGTATCACAGAATAGATAATAGTCCAAGTACGGACATGTATGAGGGAACGTTTGAGCGCAGCGTCACTGTCGCAACGAGTGTGACGCTTAGGTTGTAATAGTGACCAAATTTGATCGCTAAGATGTGGTAGTCGATTACTTAGGGTTCGCTAACATAATGTAAAGTACAGACATAACTAAAATAGCTAGAACCATTACAATTGAAAACTTTCATAGCTCATTAATTCCAAGATTTTGCTCCCTAAGAGTTGGTCATTTAGGCTATAGCCGGGTTTCCATAGTAAGCCGCCCACACATTCTGCTGATTTTTTTGTAGGAAGTACCCCCAGGAAAATTTTGATATTTAGGCAAGTAGTAGGCCAATGTATGGCCTAATTTGAGAAAAAAATCTAGGGTGTCCACTACTTCACAACCAAAAAAAAAAAAATTTAGTTTTTTTTTATACGATAACTAGTATTCGTTTTTTGGGTGGCGATGCAAATCTATCTAAAGAACACCATTTAAAAATTTGAAGCAAATCGCTTAAATACATCTAAAAAAAAACAAACATTAAAAAAAACTTGAAAAATCATAAGTCAAAAACTATTACAAGTAGGATGTTCATACTCGGCTCAAATATTCTTCATTACAAGAGGTACGGAAGAAAAAATCCCCGAGCCCATTTGATGTAAGGGCCGACTTACTATGGAAACCCGGCTATAGCCTTTCTCACTGAATTCGATTTATCGAGGAAATTTCATTTAGGGGTCGTTATCTGTATTTGGCTCTCGGAGATATATTTATTATAAAGTCCATAAAGTGTGTACTGTCTTTGTGCATTATTTGGCAGTACATTCCATCCGAACCTCGAGTTCCTCTTACTGTTCTCCAGATACGTGGCCATCATGAGCCCCTTCAGACCGAGGTTGTTGGGCAAGCGTGGAACCCTGGGCGTCGCCGCAGCCATCTGGGTGGGCAGTTCCCTCATCAGCATCCCCAACTTGGTCTACCTGGAGGTGATCTCCGTTAATGAAACCACCAGGTAAACTTAAAGAGGGGTATTTTACTTCTTTCTGATCAGATTCATATGTTTTTTGTTGTGGTATTTATGTATTGTAGAAATCAGTTGAGCCGTTCTATAAAATAATGAACTCTGAAACCGACTTAGTCGTACAAAATTGGTCAAAATAGTGCTTTGTTTTTAAAAAATAATTAACAATCCATGCATATACAATAGAATACAATACAAATACTATTTATTGACTCCAAAAAATAAAAAATAGAAACAGAACACGGAACATTACATTTAAATCATAGGTATACAATAGGCGGTCTTACCGCTAAATAGCGATCTCTTCCAGACACCTTTGTAAGAGAAATAACTGAGGACACAAATTCATTACAGGCGGTGTAAACTAATTCGTTTAGAACTTAAACTAAATAACTACAAGAAACAATTAAATTATTTCAATTTTGAAATTAGAACTATTTATAAATAGACTAAGTATAAATACATAAACTAAATAATTTAATAAATACAACAAAAGGTAAAATTTATTACACCACTTTTTTTTTTTATTTCAAAACTTTATTTGATTACGTTTGTTGCGACATGTTAAATGACATACGAACGCATTTTCTTACCCCTGCCATGAATTTGTGTCCTTAGTTATTTCTCTATCCAAGGTTGTCTGGAAGAGATTGCTATTCAGCGCTAAGACCGCCTGTTGTATACCTATGATTTAAATATACTGTTCCGTGTTCTGTTTTTGTTTGGTGTTCAATAAAGAGTATTTGTTTTGTATTGTATTGTTTCTTATTTACTAACTTGTTTTCTTGTTAACAGGAGGGTCTGCTACTGGCCTGAGCAGAAAGTCGAGCTTTAGTAAGTATTTATAAACCGTACTGATACGAATAATACAGAAGGCATGTTTAATGGTAATTTAAATATATTTTTACATACAAGCGATAAGAACACCTTCAATTTGAAGGTTTTAAATAATCCATACAAATTTAGCTCAAAATCGGACTAGGTTTGACCTTGTGCCGCCCAAGAAAAAAAGCGAGATTAGCTAAACGCCCAATGCAATGTATAAGACAAAACATTTTCATTTTTATGTCCAAACTGCCCATGGCCATGAGTACAGTGTAATGTACACGGGGCGTTTAGTTCAAAATGTTATGGCTTAAGTCTGTGGGCGGTTATGCTAAGTGTCACTTTGTATAATGTGATGCACAGTCAAGAGCATTAATATCTATACAGGAACCTTATTGCCAGTGAATAAAAAAAGATAATAGATAAAATTGTTTATTCAGTAAGTAGGCCGCACGGGCACTTTTACACGTCAAAATTCTACTAGCGCTTCAAAGAGGAGACCACTGCCGAGAAGAACCGCCAAAAAAAACTCAACAGTCTTTATTTTTTTTTTAATATTGCTTATAACAATGATAGAACTTAACCTTGCATTATGTAAAACAATTAATAAAAGGACAATGGGCAAATTTGTATGGGCACTGTCCCCCCCCCACCAACAGTAACGGGATGCATGTCTATATGTTTATAAGGACCCAAAAAAAGACAAAATACTTATTTTAGTAGCAAAATCAATGGGATTTTTTTAATGAAAACAAGGGCCAAATAAGGCAAATCATCCATATATGTGTTCATTTTCAAACAAATTCCATACGATACGATTATGGTTTTCCAAGAAAACCCCATACATCTGGTGATCGTCTCCATAGTAAAAATACATAATGTTGCTGAGATCTATTAAATGAGACATGTTTCATTTCTGTTGGTGGGGGGGGACATTTCTGCCCATGGTCCTTTAAAAATATTTAAATCATGCTTAGTGGCATAAAGGTGTATAGATTTTGGACGTCTTGGAACGTCATACATACGCACCTTCGGTAGGAAAAGGGCACAATTTCCCCTGTAGTCACATTGTACATTGTGCCCTTGTTCTACCGAAGGTGCGATATATGTATGCCCTTCACTGTACTTTGGGCGGCACGAGGTTAAAGGGAGAGAACCTTTACCGCATTTCGTTTATAAATCACCAACCTCTTAAGTCACGAGACAAATAGCAATATCTTACGTGTTAAATTCATATTACCCCTTCATTTTCTTTGACTTAACTATAAAGACGTAAACTCATATATAACCGTCTACCAACGAAGCCTTTGCAGCGCGTTGTAAATTATTTCGGGCCCTTCCCAAGCTTCATATAAAAAGCCATATTTTATGCCTTATGTCGCTCAAGTCAGCTCGCTCACAGTTGATTTGTGTCGCATTTTGCAAATAAATGTAAGCAGCAATTCAAATGAAGTTTCCTTTTAACGCATCCTGTATTCCTAGTCTCTCTAATAATGTCTGTTACCTAATTAAACTCGCGTAAGTTCAAAGTATCTTTAGTTTCAAAATTGACACATTTTGTATTTGGCAAATATCAAATTTAGTAATGTAAGGTTTGTTTACATTTCGGCTGATATGAGGTAAATCTTGACACCTGTCATTTCAGTACAAATTATAACCTCAAATCCAAGAATAGGTAATACATTGTACTGCGATGACAAGTGTCAGGATATACTTCTTATCGGCTGGGCACTATAGTATTAGCTTTATCGTTTTGTTAAAAAGTAATTGTAACAAGCAAATTAAATGCGGGTAACCGGCGCGTTGGCATGACAGTAGGTCTATGGAGGACAGTGGAGTTAGATGGAGACGGATAGAGGATATACAACGTGTTACAAAATAATCCGTTAAAAAGAAATGACAACAGTAGTGTCAACCCTAATTAAATAACGTCAGTTCAGTATCTTAGGTATACAGTATACTAGGGTTGACACTACTTTCGTAATTTCTTTTTTACGGATTATTTTGTAACACGTTGTATGTGTTGGAAATGTATATCGGAATTACTTGGTATTATATCTATATGTATGTAAACACTTTGTTGTACAAAAGAAAAACTAAAACAAAAAATGAATAATAACAAAATGATGTACAAAGGCGAACGTATCCCTTTAAGGGATCTCTTCCAGCTAACCCTTGAGAGATTGAGAAAAGTGAAAGTGAAAGGAGTTTTTTATAGTACCTAATCAAATCATAAAGGTTTGAATAATGGGAAAAAGCATTAGGGATGTTTAAGAAGGGATCGTACCATAATATATAAAGTTCAAAATACATAATGTACATAACGTTCAAAATACAATGACATAATGGTTCATGATACATAATGATCATAATAATATTCTGGGTGTTGCCTGTAACAGGGGCAATAAATTGAGGGATTGTTCCCACACCACAAACGTAACAACATTTATTCTACAACTTTTGAAAATAACTTATTGATAACTAAATATTAATGAATTTAGATTTTCTAAGCAAGCAATGTATTGCGAAAACTACGAAGTTGCTAGGCTGACAGTAGATGTCAAGACATTGAAAATACTATTTAATTTGTTCGAAAATATCCCAAATAATAAATTACATATTTTTTTATAGTTGTAGAACAAATGTTGTTACGTTTATAGAGTAGAAGCGATCCCTCAATTTATTGCTCCTATTACAGGGAACACCCGGTATAATGGTTTTAATTATTTCTGAAACCGTAAACTATTTATGATTTTTTATAAGGCCTTTGTATAGAACCCATTAGGTTACGTTAGGGTTATTTTATAACACTCCTGAAAAGTTTACGGTTTTAGAAATAAAACCATTACAGATTATGACCATTATGTATTATGACCCATTATGTATTTTGAACTTTATATATTGTAATACGTACCCGTTTAAGAAACAAGCCTTTTATGGTTACGGTCTCCAAAACAGTATATTATATGTCCGGAACACTGTCACCAACTTATCCATTACCGCCAAGCAGCAGTCGCGCATTGTTTTTCCCGGTGTCGGGATAAGACAATCGGCGAATTACTAGCACAAGCTTCACCTTAGATCTTAAGGCTTGCAATGCATTTGCAGTCTTAGGACTGAAGTCTTGACATTGTAGTCTCGTGAATTCGAAATATACCAGTCTACCGGTATGCAGAACAATGCCTCATTCAACATTTTGTCCGTAGTTACAACATAATGTACATGGTGCTGACCTACTTCGTGCCCATCATTGCGATGACCTACACGTACGCCAGGGTGGGCCTGAAGCTGTGGGGGTCGCAGTCCATCGGGGAGGCCACGCTGCCACAGCTGGAGAACGCCAGGAACAAGCGACGGGTTCGTATCCTAACGACGTCGGTGACGACGGTGACAAATGGATGTCTAAGGGCCGTATTAATAAACTGATCTCGCCTGTAATGCGCGTCTCAAGACGTGTCTCAAATGATAGTTTTATATGGTTTGACGTTTACTTTGACGTATCTTGTGACGTGCATCTGAGCCAAGATGAGTTTATTAATTCGGCCCTAAGCCACTTGAGACATACCAAAGTGTAATCAATCAAATCATAAGAAACTTTTTCGAATTTTTCTTACCGAGTCACTTTGACGTAGTCCAAATAATAAAAAACTTTTGAATTTGACTTACTGTCACCTTGACGTAGTCAAAATCATAATAAACTTATGAATTTGACTTACTGTCATTTGAAGTAGTTAAAATCATAATAAACTTTTGAGTTTGACTTACTGTCACCTTGACGTAGTCAAAATCATAATAAACTTTTGAATTTGACTTACTGTCACCTTGAAGTAGTCAAAATCATAATAAACTTTTGAGTTTGACTTACTGTCACCTTGACGTAGTCAAAATCATAATAAACTTTTGAATTTGACTTACTGTCACCTTGAAGTAGTCAAAATCATAATAAACTTTTGAATTTGACTTACTGCGTCGCGAAAAACAGCTAGTAAATAAATAAGAATAGCGTATATCATTTATTGTTGGCCACCGCCAGTAACTGGTCACTTTCAATAATAAGTGTAAAGCAAAAGATATGCTGATATTTCTGCGATACAAATATTTCTTTATCTAGGTAAGATCCAGAAATATTGTTCGGAGTGCTGTTAAACTTTCTTTAAGGTGATATCAGACAGTTCATTTATTGTTATTTCTCTTATTGACGACACGCTAGCCTAGTTGGTAGTGACCCTGCCTTCGAAGCTAGGGGTCGAGGGTTCAAATCCAGCTAATGGCAGATATTTGAGTGATGAGCACGAGTATTTGTTCCTGAGTCTTGGATGTTTTCTACGTATTTACTTAAGTATATATTTCTATATACAAGTAAGTTTATCGTTGTCTAGTACCCATAAAACAAGCCTAGAGCTTAGTTTGGGACTAGGTCAATTTGTGTGACAATGTCAAATTTTTGCATCTTTCACTCAAAATTACACGTCTGAACGCAAAGAGAAAGAAAAGTGCCGAATGATTTCATCAGTGAATTGATCAACCAATAATGTTTTCTTTCGGCATAATTCATTCCCACTCCGAACGAACGAAAAATGAAGTCTGAACACAAACAGAACGTTCACTCGAATTCGGCCATTAGACATCGAACCAAGACGCACGACTTCATTCGACGCTAAGGAAACTACGGATGAACGTTCTTTTTTACGTCATTCCAGTTAAGCCGTGTGAACATGGAATGAAAGATAAATGAAGCATTCACCCGAAAGAACATTCACTCGAGTGAACCGTCTGATATCACTGTTACTAACAGCGTCAGCATACATATTGGTGGCTAGTGACTAAATGTTTTTTTTTCTGGCCAGTTATTGACGATTTACCCTATGACGTTTTTGGTCAACATTTATGTTAGAAAATATTCATTGGTGTACAACATGGACCTTCAAGAGACGAGTATAATGTCTTTAGTCCACGAAGCCCTACTTCACTGCTTAATTTTTTTGCGCAACGACGCCTCCAACCAACGTCATTTTTAAAAGTGAGGGACTCCGTTGTGAATTAAAAACCTTGTATCAACTATTCGATTACCTACTATTTAATAGTATGTTCAATAGTTTTAGAAAATTCTAGATAACCCTCTCTATCACAAGGACAAACAACCGATAAAAATTCGACTCTGCTCGAGAATCTAAGGATTCAAATGGTGACACTTATTAAATCCGTCACTCAAAAGGCAATAAAATCGTTGCGAAACTCACCGTATAAAAGAGGGAATAATAGAAAATGCTCTTTTCATATGTCACGTGAAACAAATCATTCAATTCCAAGTGTAAGTTAAAGTAAGCAGTTCCAGAGCAACACCCAATTTGCTGCCTCTTTCTAACTTAAATGTTAGAGTAAGCCAGCAGTCAACTTTCGCCATTTTTATTACTTGTCCCGCGCTTGAAGTACGTTTTTATTGAACTTTAGAAAATAATATGTAACGTTCGCCTTGTGAAATCAATGCATCTTCAAGGCATTACTTCAAATATGAATAATACATAACCCTCGTATATGCCTACAGCGGATATCCAATTTAAACTGTATCTACTTACCTCAATTTACGAGTAGATTTTCATACAAAAAATTTAAAGTCTATAGTCACACAAAAATAAAAATCTGACGTTTCTAAATGTAATTAACACGTGATAATAACAAAATTTGATACATCCGCGGTATATAATAATAATAATATCTGATTGACCTAGTCCCAAACTAAGCTCTAGGCTTGTACTATGGGTACTAGACAACGATAAACTTACTTATATAGACATCCAAGACTCAGGAACAAATATTCGCGCTCATCACACAAATATCTGCCCTTACCGGGATTTGAACCCAGGACCGCTGGCTTCAGAGGCAGGGTCACTCCCTACTAGGCCAACGTGTCGTCAAAACATGTTCTACGAGTAACAATTTTGTAACTCAAGCACGCATTTCCGCACAAAGTGACCCGAGCATCAAACACTTTGGCGCGTTTATTCCCCCATTCCCCGCGTGATCTGAATTTTTAATATATACATCCATGTAAACGTCACTCTTACCCCACAATTAGGTTAAAACATAATAAAATTTAGGGGCTTTGAATAAGTCGTTTGTTAAAATGACAAAACATGTCCAGGACTAGACTCCCTGATTCTCATATAAAGACGGCTCCATGTCGTCTTTTTGGCATTGAATGATTTAAGGGTTGGGTTTGATAAAGGTCTTTTAGTGGTTAATTTATTTCAACTTTAGTTAGATTAGCCCTTTGTACTAAGTTAGTTTGAAGTTATTGGTAGATTGCAATATGGTGCCTAATGAGGGTTTTGGGTCGTAGAAAATGTGTCCCATTCCAGGATTATATTTGAATTCCTACGACTTTATTGTCACAGTGATTTGTCTGAGCACACAGAACGTTACGGAGATCATTTCAACAATTTTATTTAATACCAGATTTTGCGCGCGATTCCGTCCGCGTAGAAGTCGCTTATTTTATTCTATTGTAATTTTTCGGAGTATAAAATAGCCTAAATCCTAATCCAGACTATAATCTATATGGGTGCCAAATTTCATCCAGATCCACTTAGCCGTTCTTGTGTGATTGAGTACCAAACACCCATCCATCCATCCATCCAAACTTTCACATCTACTCGTATAGTCGTGTTAGTTACACCATTTATAACTCAAGAACGGCTTGGCCGATTTGTATGAGCTTTGATGTGTTGGATCTGTCTCCGCCCCGGATAGCATAATAAAGATTAAAGAGAAAGTTTACGAAAAAGCGGGACAGCTAGTTTATAATATTAATAGGATATCTAATGAACATGCTCAAAATCTTAAATGTTGGGACAGCACCAGCACTTTCTTTGGCTTGCTGTTCTGTATTGTATTGTATCAGCATATGTACTTACTTAAATCGGGAGTCGATTAATGAATGAAAGAAAGAAATACATTTATTCGTGACAAGTAAACATCAACAACATACATACGAACATAACATCACGCCTTCATTCCCAGAGTGGGGAAGGCAGAGGTACAGAAATACCAACATTTCTAAAAAGACTTCTTGATAATTCTGTAACCACCTTTTGCACAAGTAGGCTAAGTTATTTACCAGTGTACAAACATATGTGTGTGTGTAAATATCAACAAATAACTGAGAATTACGCACAAGAAAAATGTAGTCACGAAATGGACCCAACTCAGCATATTAATGAGAACTCACTAGCGTTGTTGAAAAGCCACAAACCAATTCCGGTCTCTAGTTATCAACTTAAGCGTACGAGCCTCGAGATATACCTTTAGTACCCTTACTCTTAATCTTCTTTTGTTGTCAGGTTGTTAAAATGATGATCGTAGTGGTGTTGATATTCGCGGTATGCTGGCTGCCCTTCCACTTGTACTTCGTGGTTCGGACCATCTACGAAGAGGTGGACCACTACAAGTACATCCAGGAGGTGTACCTCGGTATCTACTGGCTGGCCATGAGCAACTCCATGTACAATCCCATCATATACTGCTGGATGAATTCCAGGTAAGGTTTATGTTTAATCCCTGGCCACTTATGGATGATGAACTCGCATTTTGCTAGCGACCTCGCCCATCATCTTGCTGATGGAAAATTGGATAAACACATTTTATCAATGGCACTTGAAGAGGAAGAAATCTTGTTTTGTTCTTTGATTCATTGATGCTGATCTTATCTTACACCAGATATTGTTCGATTTAAAGCCTATGAGATTCCTGAGCCTAGCTTTCCAAATCTTTAATAATCATGGTTAGAAAAGTGCTTGCTAAATTTTGACAGATTGTATAAATAATAATCCCAATTGTGTTCCTATCACTGAACATTCTTCTCTAGTGGATTCTATCATATAGCTTAACCCTTAAACAGGCAGTGGTCACATGGTACCTAGTAATAAAAAAAAAACAAGAAATTCCTTTCGTATAAGGTTAACTATGTACCAAGTTATCTACTCAAACTTTGACCATGGCTTGTTTACTTAAAAAGTTTATGACCTTGACTGATTGTAACTTTACTCACCAGATTCCGAAGAGGTTTCAAGCAGCTGTTCTGTTGCTGCAAGGCTTTGGGAGGAGGCGGGATACGACGGCGGCGCTCTCTTTCTCCCAGCAGGAGGAACGGCACAAGTAAGTAGGATGGAATATTTAAATAAAAAAAGTTCCGCGGGTCGCTCGTCTTTGCTATTACTTGCAGTATATAAATAAAAAAGTAAGTTTTAAACCTTTTGAACGCCACGGTCAGCAGCAACTTTACGTACCCCGGACACCAACGACGTCATATACCGGAACCGAGCCGATAGAAAGTGTATGGAGCGTACTGAGCACTCGGCGTTCCCGGCACAAAAATCCGATGACGTGATTTGCCGGCTTTGGCGTTCAAAAGGTTAAATTATAAGTATAAAAGTCCACGTATAACTAATACTAACATGACACTTTTATAAAACGTGGTTGGAATAGGGAGTAGTTTTTTGTGTAAACATGACATTTTAGTGGGCATTACCCATCGTGTACCGTATGCATTGTGGTTTTTGCACCGCATTCCATCTAGATCCTGGATTTATTTTAGCCATCTCAGCATTCCCACACTCAATTTCCTAAATCCGTCTTGGATTACAATTATGATTGTTAAATTTGTTATTTGCATGCTTCTAGTTATAAGTTATTAATTTAATAGTCTGTCAAGTAACATTTTCCAAATTTTACGCACCAGATTAAGTACACTTTGCGAGATGTTAAAAAGGTATTTAGAATCGGTTACAATGGCTAAAACAATCGTAAAATTGCCAACCTATCAACTGCTCATACAGTTATTTTATCTCACGAAATCGGGTAGGTCATACTTGTAGTTGTAACAGGCACGCACACTACGGCGACGCTTAGTGACGACAGCTACGCACTCAGAGACAAGGTGTACGTGCATCAACACACACAAGCATGGCCCACCCGCTTACGTGAGATACAACAACTGGACTTCTAATTTCCGTATCACTAATTGTTAATAAATAAACCAGTGCCGCTAGACAAGTTGCATTCGTGAATCGTTAGCGATTTTGTTTCGATTGAAAAATGTATGGAATTAACGTAAGCCACCGATATAGTACCACGTGACTATCTCGGTGGCTTTCGTTAATTCCCTATATTTGCATATCGAAACAATCGCTAAAGATTGTCAAATGCATCTTGTCTACTGAATACACATTCTCGTTATTAACCGTGAAATTTGACTCCAGTATTCACAATCGCCAATAATTGGATGACACGGTAATTAGAAGCGATGAGCAGGAAATCTGAGATTATTTAAAGCTCAGACAGTGTATTCCAGACACCACTAATTTGGCCTTAAATCACGAACATA
The DNA here is from genome assembly GCA_949316455.1 of Acleris holmiana. NCBI lineage: Eukaryota > Metazoa > Arthropoda > Insecta > Lepidoptera > Tortricidae > Acleris > Acleris holmiana. Next base: position 4,730,893 of record OX438769.1, on the reverse strand, counting down.
TTCTTGTTCGTAGGATTTTCTAGACTCATCAAGGGACCGCCAACAAAAACAACAACTTTCATCACTAAGCCCGGGTCCCCACATTTGCTGCATGCGAATAAAATCAAGTAGGTGTACGTACTCGAGACAAATTGGTAATTATATTGGCATTTAAATCGTTTTGTATGGACCGTGGCTTAGTAGATAGATTCATCTGTTGGTTGGCTGTGTTGTCTCCATGCTTATGCATTATTCACTTGGGATCGTTAGGTTGATTCATTCATGACATGAGCGGTGGATGGAGCGCAGTGATTGGTGTGAGTAACAATGACATACTCGTATTAAAGATACCAATCCATCAAAATGGGTGTCGTTTTCAATCGTTTTTCCTACGAACCTCACTTACAAATTCTTCATGTTCTTTTCAAATCGTAGCTCTAGATTCGAACCATGCCCCCTTTGTAGTGCTTAAGAAGAAATAAATCATGCCTAATATTTTATTATTATCATGAAGCATATTGTATTTTATTGCCTTATACCGTCGCATTGTATGGTTTTAACTATAATAAATACTTGTGATTTTAACGGATACGGACCCCGAAATGAAGTTCATTATTTACATTTACAATTCATTTATTATATATAAGCATTATGCCTTAATCTACTTATCTTTGCTTAACATTTTATAGAAACCGTATAAAACTACCATTTTTTTTACCGAAAGTTATTACCATCGTTGTTGCCTTTATAGATTAGGCTAGTTTGGAGAAAATGCAAATCCTCTGAAATGATACGTTTTATAAAACGCTTGTCAAAATTTCAGGAGTTAGATCGCACACAGACACTTAACAGAACGTCATATATATAATTGCATTATACTTCACTATAATACGCACAAGTATAACAAAAACTTATTTAGTACCATTCCTCCATATACATTACATTTTCTACGTCTGTGTATAGTTATAAAATTACATACATACTCGTACCTACTTACATAACACCACGCCTTCATTCCCAGAGTGGGGTAGGCAGAGCTACATAAATATCAACGACTCTAAAAAGACTTTTTGATAATTCTGTAACAACATTTGAACAAGTTGGCTAAGATGTTGACCAGTGTATTCTGTCGTAATACCACAGAAGGCGGCTAACTGGAATATAGTAATCGAAGCATTATATACTCTATTGGCTAGTACATTAAGTTTAAAATGCTTATACTATTACTGTGCAGTTAGCCGCCTTTTTTAGTATTACGGCATTATTTATTAGTTGCAAGATGGGTTGCAAGCCCATCCATCGCCTAACAGTTCTACAAGCCTTTATTCCCTTAGTCGCCTCTAACGACATCCACGGAAAGACATGGAGTTGCACTATTCTAACGCGCCAACCACACGGGTATTATAAAATTATTTAACATACTTAATTACAAAAATGTTCTAATGCTACGTACTCGTAAGCCTATTGCTGGACCTTGCTTTTCAAGTATTTAACTTTCACCATAACCAATATTGTCACCAAGCTTGTCTTGAGTGGCTCAAGCGCCTCAAACCATTCCGATACTTATTCTTTAATTTTTTTCCAGGTACTATCAGGATGTCGATGCACAGCACACATAACACGATGATGACGTCGACCTGACAGCGACGCACGCCCGGCATGGGCGGCGAGCGCAGCGCGAATGACTCTCAGGTCGAGAGAACCTGGATATGACGCGAATCACGCCCCCGCCACCTCACTCCGCAGGATCTGTACGCGTAAGGTGATTGGTTAGCGTCAACCAATCGCAGCTATTGACAGTTAGCTTTAAATTTGGAATGCGTGTAGTCCGATTTGTAAGTTGCCAATGCCTGTTAATTTTGTGCCAAGCACAGTTTAATTGCGTGAATTTGGATCTATGTGTATTCGTAACCTAAGGACCTTAATTACTAATCATCTGTTAAATATAGTGTAACTGATAATTTCTAGTTATGGACCAATGTTTTTTTCTCCTTCTAAGAGTTTTTTTAAATAAGATAACCTTTGTAGTTTCATCGCTTTAATTCGTGAATATTTTGCGTTTTATCAAACATGGTGTCAACTGTCATTTACCAATAAGCACAACGTTCTGTATTTATCAAATACAAAAACTAGAGTACAATCTTTTAGTTCCTTTCACATTGTTGTATTACATTAAGTGCCATGTATGTTTTATGTAGTCTGTATTCATATTACAAAATTGAGATTTAAATAAATAATATTGTAAATATCGTCATATTCCCTTTAAGGTAATTTTTTACTCATATAGAACCAAGTGGTTATATAAATTGAGCTTATATATAAATAAAGCGCAAATATTAATTGGAAACTATTTAATTCAATGTTAGTACGTACTATAAAGATATCTTAAAATAACATAATTACAATTGATGTATGTATATTTAACTATGAGTATTAAATTCAGTTATATCGTGTGTTTTTTTACTAAATAAATACTTCTGTGATGTACAACGTAAAAATATAACTAAAACGTCTCTAAGAATAACTTATTTGTAATGTGTAACGACATAATTAAATTCATAATTATTGACTCAGAAAAGGAAGAATGTAAATATATAACTTTAGTTACAATATTTTTTAATGTATGGCGCATGTAGAATACCGACTCAACTGCAGTTAGTTTTAAGAAAAGTTATAGGACATTGATGATTAAATTAATAAATGTACAAGTTTTTTTTATTTGTTTTTCCCCCCTTTACTTGACCAATTTTTAGTCATAACCCGAGCGTGACAAGGACAACCCCATGTATAAAACAAAATCGTTTTCCTCGCCTGTCTTTCTGCATATATATTGACGACACGCTAGCCTACCTTTTTTTTTTTTTTTTTTTTTTTTTTTTTTTTTTTTTTTTTTTTTTTTTTTTTTGATGACGTAGTGGAAATGCATTTGCGCATCCCCCCTGGCCTAAGGATGACCGTGCAATGGGGGGTATAACGGACTCTCACCTAAGTGAACTACCGTTTAAAACCACTCCGGCGTAACCCTCCTGGCTGGTTAACGGAGACGCCGCGGGACCGCCAAAGCATTGACCGCTGGGCGCCTCCCAGCCCGCTCCGAAGAGCACACCGCCAAAGGAGGAGACGACTGCGTACGCACACAGCGATCTCCCCAAGCTGGAGGAGCCGTGCAATGTGGGCCCTTCACCCACGTGGCTCCCCATGAAGTCCAGGCGATCAGCAAAAGCTGGGTTCGCCTTCCCTTCACAGCCTGCATGGAGTGTAGGGTGCTTTCCGACAGGCTATTCCCCCCAGTCGCAATGACCGGGGTAAGTCCACGTTCCTTCAAACACCCACACTACACCTGTCTCAGGTCTAAAATGTCCTCTGAAAGCAGAGGTCACTAGACCCGAGACTCACGTCTGGTCGCCCCCCTCATGTGCCGGATATTAGCCATGGGCTGAAAGATTCCTATAAAAGGAAAGTCTCAACCCATGCCCAGGGTACACCAGCCCGGATGCTACGTTCTCCCCGGATAGGATCAAAGGAGACTGTAACACCTAGGCCAACGGGGAGGAATCCGGCTTGTACCCCAGTTGGGAGTGACCCTGCCTACGAAGCTAGGGGTTCAAATCCCGGTAAGGGCAGATATTTGTGTGATGAGCACGAGTATTTTTTCCTGAGTCTTGGATGTTTTCTATGTATTTAAGTGTATATTTCTCTATATAAGTAAGTTTATCGTTGTCTAGTACCCATAGCACAAGCCTAGAGCTTAGTTTGGGACTAGGTCAATTTGTGTGACATTATCCCGTGATATATCTGCTAACTCGTTCTAACCCACACAATCATCAATACAACTTTCCCCAAGTCTGTGTCAAGTGTTGACGACATGCTGGCCTAGTTGGTAGTGACCATGCCTTCGAAACTAGGGGTCCTGGGTTCAAATCCCGGATATTTGTGTGATGAGCACGAGTATTTATCTTGAATCTTGGTGTATATGTTAATTGTTTAAAATTTAACCTAATGAACTGCAATCTTTAATCATTGCTACGATGCTCTACGCCGTAGCATAGTAGGATTGCTACGGGGCGACACGTAGCTGTCCTAGAAACAACGAGCCTTTAATTCCACTTGGTTTTAAAAACTATAATATTGCTTTTACCTGTCAAGTGAATAAGTCCTACTAAATCTTAACAAAACATTATAATGATAGAGATACTTCTTACGCAAAGGATTAGTTTCCCGCTATTCCCCCCTTTTTCCCCATAGGGGGTTGACTTACGAAAAAATATTTCTAAGTACACGTAGGGCGGCCCAAAGAATATTTGTCTGTTAGTCGGTCAGTCAGTTACTCAGACACGGAAGTTATGTATGTACGGATAACATATTACGATAGTATGATTTAGAGTGTAGAATAATTATTGCCCTTTTTAGGGTTCCGTAGTCAAACTAGGAACCCTTATAGTTTCGCCATGTCCGTCCGTCCATCCGCAGCCTAGCGCAGAGACTCTAAGTACTAGAATGCTTTAATTTGGCATGAATATGCATATTAGTCACGCCAACAATGCGGTACAACAAAATGTAAAAAACAAATTTTTTTTTAGGGTAGCTCCCCTACACGTAACCTGGGGATGTATTTTTTTTTCTCATCTACCCTATAGTGTAGGGTAGATGAGAAAAAAAATAGTAGCATAGTAATAGCATACCTTGTACTTGCCTCGAGAAAGCATTGGATGTCGAAGCACAACAAAGCGTTGTAAATTATACTTCAGATAAAACCCGGGCAAGAGCATGTCGGACCATGCTCAGTGTAGGGTTCCGAAGCCGTTAATTATTACAAACATTAAAATCAACAAGTAATAACTAATTTTCTATTTAAAGTCAATTGGTGCCGGCTTAGATGATTTTAGTAGGTATAAACACTTTAATCGCCTGTATCTCAAGAACCAATGATGCTACTTAGTCGTGATAGTTTTCCTTTCAAATTCGTTATATGCTTTTCATTTAAGATTTTTTTCTGATTTTTAGTATTTATAGTTTTGGCGGGGGGGGGGGGGTCACTTGAGGTGAATAAAACATTGGCCCTATAAAACTTAATATTTCATAAACGGATCCCTTAATCGAAAAAATATTTTCACTACTATGGGGTAAAAAAACACATCCCCACATTACGTGTACGGAAAGTATACTAAAAATATTTTTCAAGATTTTATTTTACCACTTTATTGGCGTAACTAATATGTATATTCATGCCAAATTACAGCTTTCTAGTACTAAAAGTCTCTGAGCTAGGCTGCGGACGGACAGACAGACGGACATGGCGAAACTATAAGGATACTAGTTTGACTACGGAAGGGGGAAGCCTATGGTATACAAAGATACATTGAATAGCCTTACAATAATAGCACATAGAAACCTAATCCACACACTAATGAGATGCCACCCAAAACAGACCATAAAGTTTGATCTGCTCTACTACATTATTTGTGAACTTGTGCGCGTGTCGTACGAGAAGATTACGGGAGCCTTTCGTATGACCAAAAAGTTTTTGCCAAACTGATTCATTTTCCAAACATAAAATAAATATCAGGGGACAATCTCACACAAATTGACTAAGTCCCAAACTAAGCTCTAGGCTTGTACTATGGGTACTAGACAACGATAAACATACTTATATAGAGAAATACATAGAAAACATCCAAGAGTCAGAAACAAATATTTACGCACATCACACAAATATCTGCCCTTACCGGGATTTGAACCAGGACCGCTGGCTTCGGAGGCAGGGTCACTCCCAATTAGGCCAACGTGTCGAGTGTGTATTGTGTCAAATATGATTTGACAAAATAGCTTTTTTCCGATACTGTAATTATTTCAGGACCGTCGTGTAACAACCCCACCCTACCCTACCCAACCCTATAGGTTAAGTTAGGTTAGTATTATAAAAATCTTGAAAAGTTTACAGTTTAGGATAAGAAAAAGTTTAGGCAAACGATGTGTTTGTGAAATTAATCAGTTTGGTGAAACGAAGGTAACCCCAAGATTACGCCTTTACTTCTATGATTCTATGTATTATTATTTTAGAATAATAGCTAGAGAAATATAATAAAAACTATAAATCGATATTTTAGATAATATCCAAGACTCAGAAACAAATACAACACAACATAATCACAACTTGCGTCGGTGGACCACCATTCTTCTCTATTCTTCGCTAGGTCCTTAACATCTTGATACGACACAACGCGAACTTAACTCCATCACCCACTCCGTCCGTCTGGGTCGCGCTTATCAAACAATTTTAAGTAGAAAAAACAAGAACACTCCGTTTTATATTTTTATGGCTGTTTCCCGCGGTGAAGTCATTTACGCTATACCTTTATGAATAGTAAAAAAATCGGGATAAAAAGTACCCTATCTCCTTCCTCGGGACTCAAACTATCTCCATGCCAAATTTCATCGAAATCGGTTCAGCGATTTATCCATGACAGCGATAGGTATGTTAGTTCGTAAGGTTGGTAATTATGCGCCTTGTTGCCCGTAATAAAAAGTTCTTATTCATTTATTTTTACGGCAAGGAGAAGGCAAATGAGCACACAGGCCACCTGATGGTAAGTGGAATCTGTACCTTACCAATAGACATATGGATTCTTAAGAGGATTGTAAAGCGATGCTTAAATCGCGTAGCTGTCAAAAATGATCCATACAAATTTAGCTCCGGGCGATAACGTCTCTCACCCCTAAATCTAATCGGATTTTCACAATTTTTTAATAAGTTGATAGATAGATATATTATGAATAAATAAGTCTGAACCTTTCCGATTTTGTTTATTTATTTATTTTCTAATCAATATTTTCTTGGAAAGGAAAACCTACAGACCTAGTTTTTCATAATATCTATAAAAAAATCAAAAAATCGTAAAAATCGGACAACAAACGTTATCGGATTATGCATGAAATTTATTTGCTTCACATTCCTCTTAAGATTATAAACTTAAATGCGTTGCCAACGTTGAGGACTAATATGGAATGCCTCTATGCTAGTTATTTCACCGGTTGTCTTTTCCCCACAGCGGAACTCAACACTGCATACACCGCTGGTTGGCTTATTCTTAATACTTGCCCTTTCCTGGAATCTGGGGGATAATCATGAAAAATCTATGCAGTTTACTTAATGCTGTGAGAAAAGGACAGAGCTTGTAACGGCTATAGCTCTGTCCTTCACGCTCGCCGTAAAATTAACTGCATAGCCTAGCAACAGCATTGTTGTTCCGGTGTGGAGGCATTCCATTTTAGTCCTCAGGGTTGGCAACCCATTAGGATAGTCTTAAGATTATAGTCTTGATAATTCATATGTCTATGGGTCTCAGATTCTACTTACCATCAGGTGGCCTGGGTGCTCGTGTACCTTCTCCTTACCATAATAAAAAGCCATGTCATAACAACCCCTCTGACCTGGGGCAGCTAGCACCACTTACAACTAGACTGACTGTGTCTTCAATACCTATATACATAACATCACGCCTTCATTCCCAGAGTGGGGTAGGCAGAGCTACAGAATTACAAAGAACTCTAAAAACTTGTTGGTAATTCTGTTACCACATTTTTCACAAACAGGCTAAGATGTTTACCAGTGTATAGTTAACGGGTTGCAAGCCCATCGCCTAATAGTACTACAAGCGTGTGTCGTCAATGTAAGTAGTAATTTGAAGAAACCAGACTAACGTCCACTCGGATATCTAAACTGCCATAACAACTTTCTGTCTGTTCTGTTTACAGTTTAACCCGTCTGTATACTTGTTCCTGCAACTAACTTCTCGAACTTTCGAACGCCGTCTGTATTTTAAACTTTCTAGACGGTCAAAACACAGCTCTTAAGGTCTGTTGACTAAATAATACTGACCATATAATTGAATAAATACAACTGTAACTGACCATTAAGTACCTACGTCACTTAACTGGTTAGGGTTTGGGAATTATTGAACTCTGATTTTGAAGACTAAGAAGTGCATACTGTATGTGTGTTAACACTATGTCACAAAGAGAAAATGTTAAATAAAAAGAAACAGTAGCACAAAAACAAATGCACAAAGTCAAAGTTAGTTTTTCGTTAAGGAGAAAAAGTAAGAAACTTAACCGTAGGAAATGACCAGCATTATTACAACCAATTTTACTATGAGAACTTTCTTGTCTGTGGTAGTAGGTAAAATCTGTACTGCAATGTTATTTCAGGGCCTCCATTCTACTGCGTCATAACGATATCGCGTTTGGCATGTTTTAGGATCGTTTATGTCACAGTCGCCATTATTGAAAATGACATAAGAGTTATCAAAACTTTAACAAAACACGTCAAACACGATATCGTTTTAACGCACCTGGGCCTCTATTCAACTGCGTTATAACGATATCGCATTTGACGTGTTTTAGAATCGTTTACGTCACAGTCACCATTATTGTCAATGTCATAAGAGTTATCAAAACGTTGACAATACGGAAACGCTCAAAAGCGATATCGTTTTTACCATGTAGAATCTCGGCCCTGAACAGAGGCTCAGTATCGATTTTTGTAAGGTTATGAGTTTAAATTTGGAACTGCTGTCAAAACTCAAGAGGGTCTCTATTTTAGTATCCATAGATATTAAAATAGTTATCGATACGAAACGTCAATTCAGTATGTTTTTTTTTTAAATATAAACCGCATGACATTAATTGATCTCGAGTGACATGAGAATAGACTTCATTCGTTTGTCTATTATTTAAAAAAACATTCGTCTTGACTACTCTTGACGGAGGATCGACTTGCCGCCACTATTGTTGTCATTTGTTTGTTGGTTTTTTGCTGTTACGAAAGTAGGATTGTGAAAAGTTGTTTGTTTGTTGTGTATTTGTGTGTAGATAAAGTAGTGTATGTAACTGTACATAATTAGGCCTTAAAACACTCGTGTGATCCTATTTTTATGAAACTCTCATTATGCATCCGTCGCATAAACTATTACGTGCTTAACACCTACGCGTGACTAGGTTTGCAATAACTTTTATCTACACACGTATCATAATTCCTCTATAATGGGTTTAGAACCCGTTGGAAACGACCACCATAACAACATTGAATTTTGTTATCTATGGTGGTATGGTCGTTGTGGTGGGTGTGATGATGGCTGTACTGTAACGTAATGTTGTTCTTATAACAATATCAAATATGATAGTTATGAATTTCAAATTTAGAATATCTTCCAAAAGCAACTCAAATTAAATGGGCCCCAATATCAATAGTAAAAATTTAAATTTAAATTTAGCCAATATGAAACTTAGCTTAGCACCTATAGATATGTTACAGCTAGCATGGTAGGAATGCAGGTAAATTGCCTTCGGATTCTAAAACTTATAATAAGTGTTAGATAAAATAATGTATGCAAATTTACATAAAGAGGCCTTAAAACACTCGTATGATCTTTATAAAATTCACCTTCGCCTCGTTTCATCACTCGTGTTTTAAGACCCCTCATTATGTAACAGTTACATAAGCTACTATATTGTGCAATCGAGAAAATATGACAAATATAAAATAGATATAAATAGGCATCACCGTAGCGCGAGTACGAACATTTCAATCATTCGTCACATTTTCGAAGCGGCTGTGGGCGTTTTACAAAAAAAGTACCAATAGTTAAGGACTAAAATTAACAACTGTAACTTTTCCATTACATTCCATTAGTAATGGAAAAAATACCGTTGTTAATATTTCTCCTTAACTATAGGTACTTTTTTGGAAAACGCCCCTTTACTATTCAAAAACATGTTATAGGGCTCTTTTCTACTCGGTATAACCCATATTGCTTGTGACATTGTTATTGTCTGGTTTTTAACTCGGGCGCCATTACTGTCAAGTTAATAAGAGCTAACGTAACGTTGAAAATGCTATAACATGTCAAAAGCATTACGGATTTATCGAGTAGAATACATGACAGGGTTCCATAGTGGCATAACATTTAAAGTCCTTGACTGTGCGTAGTTTGTATAGTCACAGTCGTTATCCCTCCTGACGATGTGTTGATAGCACATTATCCGTCTCACTTCCTCGTAAGAAGGGTTTCCCTAATGGCAAGCCGCATCCTTAGATACCGCAAATATACTCGAATCTGACGCCTACGATAATCTAGAAACAGATTTACTGGGATTACTGGGCCTATGTTCTTATTTATTTAGTCTACCAACAGCTATTACAATGGTACTTTTTATAGAAGTCTTAAATATAATAATTACAGAACTAATTGCACAGCTACTTACTGGTTGACACCACATGCATATAAAACTAGGTAAGCTACATGGCGTTAAGTAAAAAATATATGTAATTAAAAGGTACTAGAACTATAGGTCATAGAGACAGGTGTTAATTCTAGGATTATTGAGAGTGACGTTTAATCTTGGAGAATCATTGAGAAGCTTGCTCAGTCGTGGGACTGATGAGTTGATGCCAAGGACAGTTCTTTGGAAAGGAAGTACTAATGGTTTAATGGCGTATCGGGGATATCTTTGTGGAGTTTTAAAGTTATTATTATTAGGGTGTCTTATGGGTAAGGACCAAATAGTTGGACCATAGTTAAGCGTAGTTAACCATACAAACAACAAAAGTGAAAAAAGTTCAGTTGTGACCCGAAAATTATCCCTACAAATGTACGGCTAATTTACGTCACAACGGAAAAGTTACATAGAAAATTTTATTGAGTGAGTTAGCCAACTTTTTGGTCCTTACCCTTATGTCTTAGGGTGCCATACCACTGTGCTATACAACGTTGCTATCCGGATGCGTTTAATATTCACAAATCATATTCATTGGTCCACATTACATAGCACTGGTGGAAATTGGTACTTAGCTTTCACATCCTCGCAGCATGGCTGCATAGAACATCTCAGGTGGAAAGGCACAAACTAAACAAGGTCTTTACTTCACTTAGTTTCAGTTAAGCCCATGTTATTTCTATGTTAAGCATTCAGCTTATTTATTTCGTTATAGTTTAGGATCCGAGTACCACCTTCACCGAACTGGTTAATGGATGAAAAGCATTTATATTAAATTGAATATGTTAAAAAATATACTAAAAGCGGGTTGACTAAAAAAATTCAGTCCAGAATATGATTAACTCCTCGTCTGTCAGAGGGTGAAAAAATACGAAGTTCTAGTCTCCTCGGACTAATTTAAAGTCCGAAAAAATAAGTACCCAAAAAAAACAAAAAGCTATCCAAATTTTGAGCACAGATCAGTGATAAGACAGACGAGAGGTTAATGAATTATTTTTTCCATATCCCTGAATCGGTTGACACACCAATGAAAAGTATGAAGCCTATAGAATATGCAAACATTAAGTTGACTATTTATGCCCGTCATAACTTTTGGGTAGGCCAGGACAGGTAAACCGATATTAGGTTTTTGCACTGGGTTGGGATTCTACACGGCAATAACGATATCGTCTTTGACGTGTTTCCGTATTGTCTTCTTCTTCTTCTTTCTTTGCCCCCGCGGCGACTTGAACAGCTACTACCGCGGGGATATGGTGTTTCCACGTGAAGTGATTTCGCCAGTGTCAAGTAAGTATATATAATTATAAATCAATATAGCAATAAAACACAATCCAATCTTCTCTAGGAAGATTGGGGGCAACGTTGTACGGTGATTTGTAGGTCAGAGGTCAAGATAGTTTTAACCTCTGCACCACTGCGATGCCAGATACACGAAATAAGTCCAAGTCTTCAATCACTGTGCGACACAAAGGCATAAAAAGTACAAATCACTATCAGAAAAGAACTTTGAACACCTAATTACCCAAAAATTAAAGTCTAAAACAAATCACACGTCCGCCATCTTTTAACGTTGCAAATGGCCCCCTTCCGTATTGTCAATGTTTTGTTAACTCTTATGTCATTTACAATAATGGTGACCAAGTCATAAACGATTCTAAAATAGGCCCTGGGCCTCCATTCTACTGCGTTATAACGAAATCGCGTTTGACGTGTTTTAGAATCGTTTATCCACCGTTATTGTTAATGACATAAGAGTTATCAAGACGTTGACAATACGGAAACACGTCAAAGACGATAATTATCGTTATTAGCGTGTAGAATCTCAGCCCAGGTCTGGTTAATGAATAAAAGTTATGTCAAAATAAAGAATACATTTTTATTTACAAAATTTGTACCTATTTACTTTAATACCACGTAAAATATTTTTACACACATATATGTATAAAAAAGAAACGAAAATAACTCTGGACTGTTTTTTTTTATTCAACCCACTTGCAATTAATTTTTTAAACATACCTATTTAATTTAATACAAACTACTTTTCGTCCAAGCAGTTCGGTGAAGGTCGTTGGATACTCGGATCTTAAACTATTAAAAAAGACAAAAAAAATAATGAAAGATGTTTACGAACACGTCAAATGTCACGTGAAATGTGAGCGTTATTGATTAAATTAATTCCAGGAGTAAGTGCCGACAAACTGCTCTGTAGTTTGGCACGATTATAGAATAAGAAAACATGTAATGCTTAAAGTAAATAAATATATTTCAATTTTCAAAAAACTTCCAGATCTTCCCAAAAGGAAACCACTACTTAGAAGAGATGCCGCAAAAAACTCAACAGTCAGTCATTTTTTAAATAGCTACTGCTTATGAAAACGATAATAGAAATTGAATTAAATTAGAATTTCTACTTAACCCAGCATTATGTGGAACAGTCAATATAAAATAAAAATATTATAGGTACATTGTTGAGCAAGAAAACTTGTTAAAACTATAAATATACCTACTGAACGCATAACTTGAGAATTACTGGAATGTCCGAAATACTTTTAAACGGAACAACATTTGGAGGTAGTTGTACTCAAATATAATCAAAAATATTTCTCTGAATGCACGTATAACAATATTTACGATCACGCAATCATCGGCTAGCTTGGGTAAAGAAAAACAAAATTACTTCCTTCCGGTCAGGTGCAGGCGACGAAAATAAGGAATAGCAGTGACCCAGAGAGACAGGACGTCGCCATCTTGATTTTTTTCGCTATGGTCATATGTTTTCAAAGTTTTCAAACAGAATTCGTTATTTGTAGGTACTGAACAATTCTTGTTCGAGAGATTTTTTTGGAAGTCACCTAGGCATGTGCGAAATATAATTATGATTATGAATTTACTGCTAGCTTTACACCAAAGAAAACGTAAGTAAATCTGTTAACAACTCCACAGATAATTCAATGTCATATTCCCAAAACTATGACCCCTTTTAAGAGGGCGCCACGCGTCCAGTTTTATTGTGTTTTCTAATAAACTAAAGTACTATCTTAAAATCTAAGAGCGCTTTACTGTTGTATAAATGAATAAACAGTATATAGCATACATGACAAAGTTTAATAACCTTTAACCTTCGTGTAGTCAACTTAACGGAACTAGGTGGCCACTTTTTTCCGTTTAGTTGCTCACTCATAGTTCAATTGTTGCTAAGTTAAGTCATATTCTCTATAAATTGTGTATTAATTTGTACAACAGTAAAGCGCTCTATGATTTTAAGATAATACTTTAGTTTATAATAAAAGACAATAAAGGTAATGACGGCGCCCACTTAAATCAAAGGAGGCCTGTGGGGTCCAACTAATTAACCATAAACTAATAATATAATATAATAGGATTAATAGGTTATATTATAACCCTAGCGAGTAGTGACGATACGCATCGATTCTAACCGAATTTAATTAATCTTGTACCACTATCGGCCGTCACAAGATAGATAGTGATGTGCTAAACCGGGTAGGGCTACGATTGGGTTGCCGTGCTAATATTGACTTGGCGTAAACGACAATTATTGGCGTTGGTCATTTGCATTTGCCCGACGCTAGGGGCTCGGCGCCTATTTAATTACGGAAACCGAAAATTGGATATCGTGTTACATCTTTGCCCTGTGTAGAGTCGATGAAAAGATGTGTATAAACTTTTGCACCTTATTTCAATGGGATAAGGTGCAAAAGTGTATACATATCCTGGAATGCACCTACATTTTGTTCTGTTCGTATAAACATAATTGCTCAATTATGATTTAGCTATAATGGATTAGTAAACCTCTAAATACACATACCTATTTGCATTTTTTCATTACACAAAAATAATAATTTCGATCTGAATAACAATCAAATGACGTAAGAATAAAATGTACCTATCACAATGCATAATTTCTTGAAACATAATGATCAGTAGTCATAATTTTTGGTTGCGTAAACAGAGGCTCTACTTTGTAATCCGTTATTCGAACTTCGTCTATTGCTATCTCTTTTGTTCTCAATGCGTAACTAATTTGCAAGAAAGTGATGGGGTGATCCGAAGTTCGAATTACGGATTTCAAAGTAGAGCCGCTGAATAAGAGCTACCGTTGACAATACAATATCATGTCAAAAGCTTTACATAGTAGAATAGAGTCCCCTGGTGATGGATCAAAAGATACATCTTCTTCCGTCTTTAGCTTTAAAATTACCCCATCTAAACCCCAACTTTGCAAAAATTGCATTGCTTACAGTTGGTGTTTCCCAGAAGGCAACTAGTTAAAGATTCCTAATTAATATTTAAATAACAATTTAGGACGTAATTGCCTCATAGTTAAACAACGAAATATACGAAAATCAAAATCAAATGAACGCGCATTTATTTGGTGGTCATCGTAATCCACCATCCAGTTTACTCAGCTCTTGTTGCTTAACTTATCATTGCTTGTTATATTTTTAATTTATAATATTTGACATTTCATTGGCGTTAATACTGATGATACGGAACCCTGGGTGCGCTAGGCGGACTCTTACTTGACCAGTTTTATTTGTGCTAGGGAGAGCAAAAACATATCTTATCGATGTCTGATTCGTAATTGACGCTTTATAGGCATCGTAGTTTGGTGATATTTATCGGACCTACCTTTGACATAACATCAATATAAATAGTACATTCCATTAAGGTGGCTCATACTGGTCCAAACAATATGTATACAAGCTTTAAAAAAAAGTACATTGTGTAAAAATGCACCAGTAAGTTTCGTGATTAAATTAATCTACTTTTTGTAAATTTACCTAAACTTCTATAAAAAAACACCACACGATTAACATATTTTTTCCCGCTTTTTTACAGCATAAATCTTGGCAGCACTGACTCAAGATGATTTCTTTTTTTAAAAAAAAGACCGCGTTTTTTTTTGTACCAAATTTCCAACCTCTGTAGAGCTAAATGTTCAGTTTTCATGTAAATTTAAAATGTTACAGAAATTATTATGATTATTTTAGTTATAAAGCTTTTAGCTGTGCGTGCGATGCAATATCTGGGGCACGGCAGTGCCCCCGCCAAGTCGAGCAAAAAAACGGCACGGCCGTACCATCCTTTTCTCGAAGCAGTTCAGGCCATTTTCGACCCCCCTATAACTTCGTTGTGAATAGATCTAGAAGCCTGCATTTTTAGTAACGAGATAGGCATTGTATAAACACGGTATATTTCAAATTTCATCAAATTTGAACCAGTAGTTGAAGAATTATAACTAGTCAAAGTTTCTTAATTTTGTCACTTACTCACTGACCGATCACCAAAACTCTAAGGCACTTCTAGCAGACATAGAAGCTTCAAATTTAGAATACATTAGTGCTTAGTGTAGAAATCAAGAGAAAACTTAAATATTTTGCAATTTCGTTCCAGTTTCCTAGATACACCAACAGCATAACTAACTTTGTAACCCCATAAAAATGTATAGGATTACAAAGTTACATTTGCAGATAATCGTTTATGATGAAAAGAAAACCTTTTTACAAGACGGCTTATAGAGAGTGTGTGTGTGCGTGTGCGTGCGTGCGTGCGCGTGTGTGTGTGCGAGTGTGATCGCGTGTGTGTGTACGTGTGCGTGAGTATTCGCGCGCGTGCGCGAGTGTGTGTATTTGACAGTGATGTACTTACGTGAGGCTACAAAGTTGCGTATTATATGACCTCTAGCAGTTTCCCGTTTCAAGATAGATAAGATAAGACCATTTACTTAGACATCTTTCATATGCAATATAGGTATATAGATTTATAGTACCTGCATACTAAATTGGAGCCGTTTCCGAGATTCAGATTATG